>JABBWA010000049.1:0-312524 GCA_016628065.1 Suillus lakei
ATGCTCCCCCCCCCCTGGTTCCACTACATGCATCAGGTAAGCCACAATATTTTCAGTCACTGATTTCGGGTCACAACAGAATTTTTTAGGTTCTGGTTCACAACTCGGAGTCACTAGCATTGGGTACACACCCAACCATGCAGTCCATCAGCTGCATCACAACAAGATGGCACTGGCTGCATCCTCTGGACACAAACATCAGGTCATGATCCATGTTGCTCTTCATCACCTTAAACCTGAGGGCAAATCAGGGACAATGCTGGTGGGCATATGTTGCATGACTTAGCTCTAGTGTGCTATATTCTCATGGAAATTTTGTAGAATATTGAACGTGATGTCCGTGTTGCTCTGAACATCACATTGGCTGAACTTCGGTTCACTGTGATCAAGGAACTTGGCCTGTTGTGGACTGAGTGGTCACAGCATCATTCTATGTCTCTGTACAACCTAGAGATGCATAAGTCTCTGAGGATGATTTTGTATGATCCAAGACAGCCATGTCGTGACACTGATAAGGCTGTCCTTCAAGAGTTTTTCCTCCAATCAACAACAAAGGATCCCATCCCAAAATTCTATGCAAATGCACGCATTTCCATCCTTCTTGTTATGAGTAACGCACAGTTTGAAGAGGTGTTGCTCTGGCAAGAGCAACAGGAAAATGTATGTCTTTGCATATCTCTTGTTGCGAGAGTCTTGCAGGATACTCATAGTGATCGAAGGTTGCACTACATAATTTTGATATGGATCAAGCATTACCAGGGACGACTTCCAGTATTCCTCAAAAGATGAAGAAGATGAAGGAGGTGTTGAGTTCTACTAGCGACAATTCTACACACCCTCCACACAAACGTTCCAGGATGGTAAGATTTGACACCCTTATATAGGTATATAATGAATCTGATGCCATGGATACACAGCAGTCACCTTCCGCAACATCTGTGGTCATCGACTTAGAGGTTGATTCTCAAATTGGCCATATGGAGTCACTTCAACCAATGTTCCTCTCAAAACTATCATTGCAGCTGCCTACTCAATCTCAGCTAAAAGCAGCGATGGAGGCTCAGGGCAACATTTGAAAGCAAGCTTCATCTATCAGTATGCACAATCATGACCAACAATTATTTCAATGATGCTAACTCTAGTATGACAGGAACAGGATATGCTTTGGCTGTGTTCTGTTTATATGATATCCCTTCTATCAGCTTTACAGAGCTCATCTCGACACCATTCAACATTGCCGACAGCCAATATATTGTCACCACACTTGCCATTGACACCAGCCCACATGCCATGATTGGTTTAGCTGGAACCTTCAAAAGTTGCCACCCAGCGTTGATCTGTAGCACAGCCACGTCTATGTCTACAACACCACGACCAGCTATTCTGTTGGTCAAAGAGGTTGTTGCTAAACGTGTCTTCTTCCGGAAGGGGCAGGGAAAGGGACGTCAATGCTTTGCTAGAGAGGATGAACTAGCAAAAACTCTCGATGAAGCCAATTGCTTGTATTGGAGTGCAGCCCTAATGGGCATGACCTATACATTCATTGACGAGATGCTCAAGACAGGCAAAGTTCCAAAAGATATCAAGGATCTGGTACTGCACCTTAGACTTGTTCATGCTGCACTTGCCGTCCCCATTGACACCAACAACAGCGATGTCGGTGCTCACTATCTTGTCGAGGAGAAAATTAGCGGTAAATTTCTGAAGTACATCAACAATAATTCTGCCGTCCCAGTCCGTGGCTTGCATGCCAAAGAAGCAAATATTGCATTGTTCTTGTGCTTCGTGCAGCACATTCAATATCATCTCTCCAACCATATGGTATATCTCTCGGATTTCCAGGGTGAGTCTTCGGCACTGTCTTCAACAGTCATAAACTTACTAATCTCGAACTAGGATCTGGTGATCTGCTTACCGACTGCCAGGTCATCACAGGCTCGTGAGTTTATGCCCGGCTCTGAGTCAGCGTGGACTATTTGACTGATATGAGTTGTAGCGATTTCATGAACAGTTTCAGTGATGGAAACTGCACGACTGCTTTCAAAAACTTCGAGTCTGAGCACCAGTGCCAGCAGTTTTGTCATTCCTTTGGTTTGCAGACTTTTATTTCCACATCTTTATAAGATAGTCATATACATAGTACTACACACCTATCAACTACAAGTACCCGTTATCACTTGTTTCTGCTGTCCAAGTTCATTTCTCAGCATGCGTTAGGGCGTTTTCGTCGGTCCGAGATGTGCGTTGCGTGTTGGTTGGAACAAATATATATATGTATACGTGTTCACTAATAAAATGTTGGATACTCTCAACAAACATCGATTGGACTTCAAAATTAGTCCTGGCAAATCGGCAAATCGAACCATAACCTATCATCCACCATACTTTTGTCATGCTTAAGATCTACTCCTGAATCCATGCAGGCTGTAGTCGACGTATCTTCCCAGAGTGCCTGCCTTTTCTGGCAAGCATTCTTCACTCGTTCACTGAGCTTCATGAACTACCGCTTATGGTTTGAGGCGATCGTGCACTGCCAGGCGGTACCTCGCCTCGCGTACGACGGATAGTATGCAATGGTCATGGTTTGTTCACTTCATGGCTCGTGTATCCTTCATGAATCGTGAAACTCAATTCACAGTACAAATTCCTGGGCTGATTCCTGCGAATTTTTTCGCTTCTTGAATGTTCTGAACTCTTTTGTGGAGTGTTATTTTACCTGATGTGCATGATTTTCACTTACCAGCGTCACTATGTGATCTCCCAAGTTTACCTAGCAAGAACAACAGGTGGTTGTTTTGTGTATTCGTAGTCGCATGTTATTCCTAATTGGATGGCCTACTTGCTGACCGCTTCATACTTCTGTTGAGGCGGGTCGGCGCATATCTATGTTTTGCAATGCTACTGACTAGACTGTCTTTCGGTCTGACTATGGGAGACTTGTCTCACAGTGCATTATGCACTGGTCGAGAGTGCTCCTGAACACCTCAGCATCAACACCTGTCTTGCATGTGTTCATGATGGATGCAGGCGCCTAACTGACTTGCTGTGTACCACTGCTTATCTCTGTCCATTCGGACTCCTCCCAATCCCACTGACTTTGGATCCACATACCTATAGCTCCAACTTCCTCATGTTAAAAGCATCAAGCACCGACGGTGCCGAGGATCAGCGCGCCCAGAACGACGAGCAGCCTGCTCCGGAACAGGATACCGTGGTAGTAGGACCCCCAGAGGATTCAGAGTAAGTCGCGGCTTCCTGGGATCTATCACCCATATAACAGCAAGACAGGGAAAAGGAAAATGGTGAACCTTGGTGTAAGCTGAGTGATCACAGCTGACGACATTCTACACGCAGAGCAAATGTCATGAAGCAAGTATTAGATGTTCTCCAGGACTCGACAATTGCATCGAAGAATGGCAAGGACCACCGCTCTCATTTCTGGAGGGTGTACAAGAGTTGCGGAGGAACACAACGGCGAGTTTCTGGAACAATACACCAGTGACATGGATATTGTGTTGGTCTTCGTACGCTTCACAAGTTCATCTCTGACATGATTTCAGATTCATTTTTAATTAGTCTGGTCTTTTCTCCGCTGTCAGCACGTCTTTCATTGTTGTGATGGAGGCCAATCCAACTCCAAACCCCAGCGACACCACGAACGCCCTTCTCACCCAACTCGTAGATATTGGACTCAGCAACCTCGCTGCAGCGGGCTCTGTGCCCGCAACACCAGCATCTACGTGGTCAGCGACCACGACGGCCCTAAGAATCCAAGTGATCGCATATGCAAGCTTGTCCATGAGCTTGCTCGCTGCTTTTGGGGCCGTACTAGGCAAGCAGTGGCTTGGTTCATCAGCAAAATCACTGATTCCCTTTTTGTACTTAAATGACTTAATAAGCACAAATAAGCAAAAATCAGCGGGCGACTTATTCAGACAAGTCAATCTCTGATTTTCGTCTTAATCTCACTTATCCCTCTAGTAGTAAGATGAGAAAGTGTGCATTGCGATCAAACAGCAAAATCAGTAAGAAAATATAAGGCAGCAAAACAACTTGAATCTATTAGTAATAGTACTGGTAGGATCCAGCAAATGGATAGGAAAAATGAGGGAGTCTGTTATTGGCGTCAGCAGGACAGAAAAAAAACACTATGGCTGAGGTTGTGTCAAAGCACATAGGGTAGTATTCTATTTAAAAAAATGAAGTCAGCAGTGATAACACTAAGTGGGGAGTGAAAAACTTCACAAATGAGGGTGCGCTCGTCAACGCTCTGAGTCTCCTTGATCTCATCATCTGAGGCATCTCCCCTTGCAGACTTCTTCATGTACCTTCGTGCGTGCAAAATGATGATTAGTTTTGAGTCCTCATTCCTGTTGCTGATCGACTTCCTGTATGCTTCCATCTCGTCGTGCCAGTTGGTGAAGGAAAATTTGTAACATCTGCTCGACATCTTGCCCATTGCCTTGTTGTGTTTAGTGATGTTCAAGGCCAGGCTTGGCTCAAAAGCCAGGGCCATGGCTCGGCCTTGGAGGGCTGGGGCTTGCTTCAAACCAAGGCCAGGCCCTATGGTAGGGCTCAGGCTCAGCTGGGGCTTGGCTTGGCTTGGGCCTAGGGCCTTGTGATACAAAAATGTAGCAAGTAAATCAAATTTCATCTAACATTTGAATAAAAACATCTTTGTCATCTGATTCTAACAGCTCCTCATTCTCACCTAAATCCTCGGCAACATCATCCCACCCATCATCTTCATTGAGAGCAGCAGGGGTCTTACCTTCGGGAGATTCATCATCTATGGACTCGGTTGCAACAGATGGGTCCTTGCGAAACAGGAGATTGTGTTTGATCATGCATTTCAAGCACTGCAGTGCTTCGACGATGTCATGTTTGAGATGATTTCGGCGCGTGGAGATAGTAATACCGGCAGATGAGAATGCACGTTCACTGGACACGGATGTAGCCATAATGGAAAGGAAGTCACGTGTTGTCAATCTTCATTGCTGGTCAGTTGAAAAACACAACAAAACAACAAACCTAGCAACACTACTGCTCAGTGGTCCTTATGCTGAGAAGCACTGGGTACAGTAGTTGTTCAGTTGGGTGGCCTGACCCTTGGTAGTGCACCACACACTTTGAGTGTGAGGGGTTTAGGTAGGATAGATGAGCACAACTAAGTCTGGAGTGACCTAGCTGTGTTAGAGGACAAAGAAAGAGGGCAGCAAAGATGATAGACTGGACTGGATAGATAGAATAGCAGTGGGACAGTGTTCCAGGTGAACAAGGTCCTAGAAGACGTGGAAGGATGAAAAATGCGAAGCCAACTGAGGCTTCAGAGAGAACTGGACATGAAATGGTGAACTGGATAAGTTGATTTCTCTGTAGCTAAAGTACAGGGTTTATACAGAGTAGAGTACCTGCATATGTCTGTGTATGCAAAGCAATGCTCCAGGCAATGAGTAGGGCAATGAAGAGGGCAATGAAAGGGGGGAATGGAATGAATGTGCTGCGCTTCAGGGGTAATGACTGAGCAATTTCGAAAAATAGAACAAATCCTATGCAGAATGAGTCATAAAATGGAGAATGAGTCATAGGGATAAAGAATGAGTCATAAGGACAAAGAATGAGTCAGAGAATGAAAAAGCGATGATAAAGCAGGGCTGTGACCATTACAAACCATGACTCATGACCTGAGTCATCATGACCAATTGCTATGCAAGCATGACAAAGTGCTGTGCGGTGATGATGCAAGAGCTGTGACGCAGCAATGACACAGCATATGGGCAGTGGAGAATGGAATGAAGTGATGATGCAATGATGCCATGTTGGAATGATGATCCGAATGCTCTGCTGCAGAGATGTCATGTGGTTGTTGGTGCAGAATGTTGACATGCAGGGATCATGGGATATACACAGTCTGTAAGACACTTCCCCAGCATGATAAAGGGATTGGTCTTCTGCATGGTGAATTGGTGGTTTGCAATCTCTGGTGAGCATGAGGATGGGAATGGCATGGTGTCCACAGTGATCATGGAGGTGAGGTGCGAGTGGATAATGGTTTGGATGGTTCGACGAATATAAGCCGCTGAAGAGGATTGGAAATGGTAGGGTGATGAGGACAGGATGAATAAAGACACGGTTTTCGACGTATTGGTGCAATTTGGCATGGTCTGGCTGATGCTGAGGTTGTCTGAGAGTGTAGTGGGTGAAGATGGGAGAGTGTTGGAAGCGTGTGAATGGGGGGAAAGGTGAATGAACCTCGTTGAATGCGAAATGCCATAAAAATGCGGGATGCCATAATACTGTTGAAAATCACTAAAAAATCGAAAAATTAAAGGAAAGGAAGGAAAACAAATGAAAAGGTGAGTAAGGAATGGTATGGGAAATGAAGATATAAATAAAAAAAACCATGTTCTCACTACCAAACACGTTTGGTGCGTGACAGCGCCACATCCCTGAAATTAGTGCGCAGTAAGTACGAGTCTTTCAGTGACCCATGCATCCTCTCATTCGGCTTTGTATTGTAGTTGCACATCACACCTTTCACTTCAATATTGTCAAAAATGTGCACACTCATGTGCAGTTTGGGGAAGTTCCAGTTTTTGTCACTCTCGTCAGCACTCTTGTCTATATATTGCTATCATAAGCTTAATCAGTGGATGATTACCCGAGTGAACTCAGGAAGACACACCTGTAGATATGTCAAGAAAGCCTGCACTGCATGTCGGCCAGCACTGATAGTCTCAGTCATGTGAACTTCAAGCGCTGCATATGCATCAACTTCAAGAAAGAGCCGAATGCAACAAAGTAGGAGGTAACTGAATGGACTGTCGTCCTCTGTCAAAATTGTGTGTGCAGCATGGACCACCATCTGAAAGAGTGTCAATGGCAATGAAGTAATAGTTTAAACCTTTGATATGTCCTCATAGACACTGCCATCAGCGAAAGAGATGATCATAACTTGAGCTAAGTGCTTCAAGTTTCACCAGTGTGGGAATGCTTCATAGCTAGTTTAATGAGTCAATTCAAGACAATCTTACAGTGCTTGAGTCACAAACTGACTTTTTGTCCATTTGTGCTACTTTCGCTCGTTCCAAACCAACAACAATTTTCTGAAGTTCGGCCCAGAGATGGTCACAATACAGACCACCATTGAAGTGGAGTTAGTCCCATGATAACACATCATATACATTAGTATGCAACATGGTTAAAAAGGCATTCTGTAGCTTTGATTAATTAGAACAAACTTACAATAGAGAAAACATTACCATGATGTCACAAAGGCCATACTCTTTCAGTTTCTCCTCTTTCTCCTCAGCAGTCACCTCAGCTCATGCAGCCTTCACCACTTCCTGCGACTGGGTAGCTGTTCGAGGAGGATAACACTTCAATGTGTTCAAAAGCTCGTCATGGGGAACGAGACAGACCGGACATGGCCAAAGGCATTTGATCCCTCAGATTAGCGACATAATACATCTTACATAGTTAATGAGATTAATCAGCAATTCAGATTAATATTGAAGTGTGATATTACTCACTGTTCCTTGTAGTCTGCAGATAAAATTAGGATAATAGGAAAGAACCACTGCAGAATGTTAGCAGGGCACTCAAACCACTGTCCAGTATAAGACTTTGATGTGAGTGAAGATAGGATCTTTGAGAATGATTCATGCCAAATGGTATTCTTGAAGTTGACCCAGCTTGGCTTGCTAGCGTGGTCTCTGTCCTCCTTTACCTGTGTCAGAGTATCAGTCCCAACCACAGATATATCAATATTGCTGTGTCATACAATCGGAAGCCATCCAACTACATAGCCACTACCCACACCCTGTCCATTACGAATGTCCACAGGCAGATTTGCTAAACGCTCAACAACAGGATACCCTCTTGTGGTACCAAATAACGACAACCTTGTCTTGTCCGCATACAAAATGAAAGCTAAGGGCTTGCCACCCGGTGGTAGCTGTGACTACAAAGCAAAATAAGGCTATCCAAATTCTCAGTGATATAAAGTGCCTACTTGAATGTTCCAAAAGCTTTCGGCAGTGAAAGGTTTGTCAATGAAACATATGAAGGTCTTGCCATCAAATTTTGAGAAGTGTTGTGCATCAAAAACCATGTGAGGGAACAACCAAGGATCACAGAGAAGATCAGCTGCCCACTCCCAGAGATCGCAGTAGTATAGCTCAAATTGTTGCATTGAATCATCATATGGTACAGATATTACATCATGAGTAAACTAAACTTAGTTGTCAGAGATTGAATATCAGACAGAATGAAGGAAAAACACTCCAGTAGTGTGATGGGAGACGGCATCCCACCTTTCGTGGATGTCTTTGTGGCTCTTGAACATAAATTTTTCCAATTGGGAAGTGCACCTGTTACACAATGTAATGAGATGATCAGTTTGATCATTGTTTAAGCAGGCCTCCAGAGCAAGTTCAGCAATCTCAAACTCCAATCGTGACTTGAATGGAGCCCAGGGGCATTTATCAGGTGGGGCAGAAGACATTGGTGGACAGCATTTGAATTCATTGAAAGCATATATTTCTGGTGTGATCCTGCTGCTAGGATGATACTCAAGCTTGATGTCATCGACCTGGAACATCAGGCCCATGCATTTAGGGACATCAGTGTCGAGAAACAAGGGATGTTCTAGTAAAGTTTCAATAATGAATGTAAAAAAACATAATTTGAGCTCACCATGGTATTCCACATCGTCTAAATCATTCCAAGTACCTGATGAGGTATTGTGTTGCCCTGTTCAAACTTGAATGTATCAATTTAACAGTAGACTAACGGGCACTTACCTCCCTGTCTTGATGCTGTATCTGAATCAATATGATCTCCCATTGTCCATTGCAGATTCAAGGGACCTGCTAGCAAAATTAGACATTGTAAACGATGAGAAATTGTGCGTACCTGTGTTTCTTTGAATAGAATCCACGAAATGTTGATTCTGCCATTGTTTTTCGGCTTTCTTCTCACAAGCCTTGCAGTGGGTTGTGTAACCATGAGGCTTGATGTCCTGTTGACACAAGTCACAATATCTTGTTCTCTCAGGGCCCATTTTGTCGATGGTTTGTGTGCTGAGAGGGATTTGGATGGAAAGAATAGAGGAGAACACTCAAAATGCTGCAAGGGGGAGGAATTCGAGAATCGAGACACATATCAATCATCTTGCATGCATATTGCAACCACTTGAAACCCTGCCATCAATCTTACAACATTGTTTGTGATTGTGATTGCAACATGATGTAAATGGTTCCTGATTACAACCAACCCAGGAAATTTGCAACATTGCTATCTAGGGCACCTGGGCAGCTGCGGTGCATGGAGCCAGGAGCATGTTGTTTCAGACACATCTAAATTGGCTCACCTGCACTAAGAACAACAATTTCCTTGTGCTGTTCATCATTATTCAATTGTGCCATGGCCTACAGCAAAGGACTAGACGACTCACCAATTTGAACTTGCCAAGAGATCTGAGATCAATTTGAGGTTCATATTATGTCAGCAAACCAGCAAGATCTTTGGACTGTGGATGCCATGTACTGTATACTATCAACACAAAAACTTGGCAGGTATTGCATGGGCTTCTCCCTTTGTGGCGAATGACCTCTGCACATCTCACATGTGGGCGCAGGACAAGGTTGCCTCGTCGCTTTATGATAAGTAGCATGGTGGAGTGATGTACACATTTATTAATATTATTCAGGGTTGCACATGCGAGGGCACTCCCTCACCACAGCTGGGAGTATGCGGTATTTTCTTCTGATTTCTCAAGTATGGTATATAAATGTGATTGTATCGCTAAGTATAAGTTGTATAAGAACATTAGTCAACGTCAAGATTTAACAAGTCAAATTTTGCCACATCCAGTGATTGCCCAGTGCAGGCTACTGCTGGCTCAGAGCACTGACTATGTACATGTCCCAGGTAAGAAATCAAAGAATAGAGAAATCTTGATTTGCACAATTCCATTCTCATGTACTCCAACAATAGAACAAACCTATGTAATGCCTTCTAATAGGATCTCCCAAACATGGTCCAATGCTTTGCTCCTGTCCACACATATATACCAATCCTCCAGTGAGAGCTGAAAGACAATGTATGTGTGAAGGTCTCCAGCTACTTTCATCTGGGGCATATAGACATAGAAAGTGCGAAAAGTCTCATAGTGAAGCATGCATATATCTATGCAATGAAGTTTGATGCAAGTTCATACTACTACTGCTCATTGGTGTCAAATTACTCACCTTCAAGTTTTCACAGGCTCATAATATCCCTTTGCCCATATGAAAGAAGCCTTATCAGGGTGAAATCTTGATTGCCTTGATTTTCAGCTGTGTCTTTTATGGCTCTCAGTCCATCAGTGTCCACTTTGCAGAGTGTTTCTCTGACCTCGCGAAGAACAACGCCAAGCATCCAGAGGTACCCATCCCTTTGGTAGCTCTTGTGGCGACTGCAGTATCTCTTTCCGTTTCTTCTCAAATTCATGCTCATATGATTTTCTTTCGAGGTGTATGTGGTGCTGGTTTGGAAGTCAATGGGTTCACCAACAAAGTTTAAATTTTCGGGTAATCAGTTCAGTGAAACCTACTTCTTTCACATCAAGTTTTTACAGAATTTGAAGAACACACTGCCAAGGAAGTTCCATCGCATGATGGCTGACATCTACAAGGCTGTACAGTGAGTTTTATAGTCAAAGTTCATCAGCAAACCACAACACTCTGTACAGTAAGCAAGCTCTATAGCTTGGTCCCTACTAGCTAGTTCATCACAGTAGCTCATTACTTTGTGGATATCTGTACAGATACTCACAGACCACCCAGTAAATACCAAATACCTATTGGATTGCATTTTTTTCCACTGTCCATGTATGTACAGACACTCACAGAGTACCCAGAGAACGAGAACTGTGCACAACATTCATTTATGTACTTGTTCACCCAAGGCATTCAGGTACAATAGCAATACATTGAATCACGTGGTGCGGAAACATCAGTATACTAGTAGCGAAATGATCGAGAGCAAAATGGATATGCAAGATACAAAAAACAGCTCCCAAACTCATAGAAGAGAAATATGGTAGTACTGCAACTTGAATGCAGGAACACAAAGACTCAGTCAAGGACAATCTGTAGGTGGTTGTGTCTGGTCTCCTCAGCACCATCTAGCTTCAGACTTGTGGCCCTGGGTGAAAATAATCAGCATCCAAAATTTCAAACAAAAAGGTCATTCTTGCCATCCTGCTTCAGCCCAATCCTGAAGTTGCACTACCAACTTGGGACCATGATGCATGTCGAAGAATCTCATTGATCATTTTGAGCATCTGGCGGTATATAGGGCCATATTCCTTGGTGGAGAACTTGGGATAAAATTTGCTGTGACCGTTTTTGGCAAGACCATCAAGAACACAGTTGTACTATAGAAACATCAATACATGATGTCAGGCAGAGGGGAGGAAAGTACCATGGCAGATACCAAAGCCAAGCATGAGATGGGCAATTGCTTGCGAAAGATATCTGGTCTCTTCTGCGCAATTTGGTATGGCCCTGTGTAAAAGAATCCAATAGCAGCATCACGAAGGCCAGGATGAGTGAAGTTCCTTGTTTTGCCCTAGTGATTTTAATGTGACATTGCAGTCAGTGTACAATTACTCACCAATGCATCTAATCCAAACCATAAGAACTTGGATTCTGCAAGTAATTGCAAAGTGGCATTTTGGACCCACATTGCATGTTCTTGAGCGGGGACTGACACAGAGGGAATAAGCAAGTATGCAAGAGGTGCTAAGCCTATGGCAGTTTTCTTTAGTTCCAACCGCCAAGTTGAAAGATCGTCGTATAACTTTAATATAGGCCTATTGTATCAGCGAGACATTGTGAATTGAGAGAGTGAAACATGTACCAATCAAGCCATGCTACACTTTTGCTCTGGCCAAACCCCTGGAGTGCAATGTGAAAAAAATTAATGCAGGAAGGAACAAACACTTACCAGCTTTGAATTGTTTTCCTTCCCTATCCCAAGTGACCAAAGTTGCGATGAGGACTTCAGTTACAGACCCTGGAAGATCATCAACAAAAGTCAGAAATGGGTCCTCAAGTGCATGTTCCATGCAACATTCTCCTTTGGTGTGCTCAAGGAAGCTTTTCCAGCATGGCCCGTACCATACATCCTGAGCAGAGCTGGCTCATATGACGAGCAACAGCAACCTAATCTTTGAAACCAGTTTTGCCGCACGAAGGACACTGGAAATTAGACATGAGCACAAAGTCCGAAAGTCCAAGTCGTGATAAACCCAATTTGATGGTCAGTATCAATACTTACTCTTTGTTTTCTTCAAAATGTTGGCCCCACTGATCAGCCTTAATCTCAGTCATGATATACCATCATCTTCACATCTCACCCATCTGGGCATGTACCCTGTCCAGCAACATCCAAGCTGTACCTTGTATCATAACAATTCCAGTGGTATTTCCGATCTGTATGATGTAGCCGATGGTATCGGGTCAATGGTAAGTCAGTCATATTGTACTCGCTCTTACTAATATCATACTTACAGACAATTGATGACACCGACGAACATGAAGCAAACCTTGTCATGGACCTAGCCAGGGCGAGACAGGACATGTTTAGGGTGGAGAAGATGCTAGCTGATTGTGTAGTGTGGGAACACAAAATTATGGTGGATCTTTCCAAGCACCAGTCCAATGTTTCAAAGAAAAAGCTCGACAAGGTGGACATAGGATTAGGCTTCATGTGAATCACATTCAGAGAGCACGATCTTTCTCACCATGGACCTGCACCATGCAGTTTGCAAGGTAAGTCATTTGTTTTTATTCACTGGCGCAACTTCATGCCCTACCACAGAACAATCTGGCTGTCGCATATCGGTAATTTTAGATTGACAAGTCACAATTCACATTTTATGTTCAAGTTGCCCACTGGCATGTGCACTATGTGTGGTACTATACATTTGTATTTACTTGAGATAAATATACTATGTGTTGTATCATTTAACATCTGGACCCTCTGAGAGTCTGTGAGCTCTGTCTGAGTCTGTCACCACTTTGGGTTGTGTGTTTCTGTGAGATATCAATTTTATTTATTTGAGATAAATACTAGTATGCTCTGAGAGTCTGTGAGCCCTGTCACTGCTCTGGGTTGCTTGAACGTCTGGGGTTGTGCATTCTGTGAGCTGTCACCACTTTGGGTTGCTGTGGGAAACTGTCAGAAATTACTGTATCTGTGGACAAATTTCTGGTTTACAGATGTTGTTTGTTGCATGTTGATTTGGACCCACAGGCGTTTGAAGTGTGCTGGTGGCATGGAGCATACCATGGAGCAAGATGCAGCCCTCAACCTGCTCAACTTTGATGGGATGGATGATGACTAGCATGGATCATCCACTGATTTAGCATCTTCAGCTGTTGATATACTTATCGCCTGATCTCATACCTGCCATATACTAGTACTCATTTGCTCAACAGTCGTAGTATATTACCCATTAGATACCCTTATTTGATCAAATGCTTAATTTTTGTTCTTGTAATACACATCAGGGTTATTGATATTCAAGAGTGTTTTGAATGTTGTACAAAATGTGAAGACAATATTTCAAACTTTGCTTGAGATTTTGTGCAGTTAAACATTTCATATATTCACGGACATTTTCACCTTGAATAAGTAATAAATATTAGATAACATTTATAATTGGCGCAAATGTCTAGCTAAACTTCAAGTTTAGCACATTACATTTTGCACAACATTAAAATCCGGCTCAAATGCCAAAACTCGCAGTTTAAATGTGAAGACCCAAGTTTAAACCAAGTTTTAATGTTGTGCAAAATGTGATGTGCTAAACTTCAAGTTTAGCTAGACATTTGAGCCAATTTTATTTTGAATGTCATTTTATATTTATTACTTATTTGAGGTGAAAATGTCTGCAAATACATGAAATATTTGATCGCCCAAAATCTCAAGCTGAGTTTGAAGTATGGTCTTCACATTTTGTACAACATTCAAAGCACTCTTAAATATCGACAACCCCGATGTGATACTCAGCATGATTGTGATCCCAATACTAGCCTGATCCTAACCGGAACCATAATAACCCATGATAAACTCGAACATCTTTCACATTGCAAAGACAATAGGGCAGACATTCTTCCAAATACCTTCAAATTATCAGAATGATCGACACTTATCAATGGATTATCAGGGGGGTAACATAATCCATCTAATCTCCTAAAAACGCTAGCTATCTAGAATTTTCCTAATTATTGAGAATTACTTATGATTAGATGAAATCAGCAGGGGAGGTTTTTCCTGATGGCCTGCATGAACGTAATTCGCTGAACTGCTCTACAATGCTGTCATTCTCATGTCAGTACCACACCCTTCTCTGAGCTTCGGTCTATAGGTGATTTAATTTTGCTTGTACAGGCTAGCACTTAAGTGTTTGAGTTATATTAGATACACTTCACAAGAAGTTGAAGAAGCTAACTTGAAGCCACGGCATGATCTCGAGGCCCATGATTGTTAGTCGCCCCTTCAATTTGCCTCCCCATTTCGAATCTTTCCATCACCTAACTTAACTATATCCTAGGCACGAATCGTACGATCGCCACCGAACCGCCTCTGCTATTTTGCCCCAAAGCTGCATGGAGATGCAGGGTCTCTGACGCGGCTCGTTATCTAACTCGTTGAAGTAATGTCTGAATGTGATTCACATTTGATTTTGACGCTTGCCAAGGTCTTCTAACTTGAATTGTGCCATCAACACGAGTTTGCCTCGAGTTGATTTGTCGGATGCGACTCGGCAATCTGCAGACGAGTTGACCATTGTTGAGTCACTATCCGATCGATGAGGCGTCTCAATATGCATGGGTGCAGGGAACATGGTCAACGTTCATGTGGCTTCAAAAGAAATGCCGCCAAATGCTACAGTGCCCTAGTACCATCCTGAACATCCCTCCCAAATCACCATGGGTGCAAGGTACGTAGATTCTAGACAGGATCTTTGTGCCGTATTTTTCCAACATTAATAAGTAGGAAGAATATCGTCCTCTTTGGGCAGGCAGGGGCAGGCAAAAGCTCACTTGTCAATCTCATGGCCGGAAAGGACGTAGCAAAGACATCCA
The DNA here is from genome assembly GCA_016628065.1 of Suillus lakei. Taxonomy (NCBI): domain Eukaryota; kingdom Fungi; phylum Basidiomycota; class Agaricomycetes; order Boletales; family Suillaceae; genus Suillus; species Suillus lakei. The sequence continues at coordinate 15,144 of JABBWA010000049.1, forward strand.
ATGACCTGAAATCCTGCACATTGCGCTGGCAAGAATATCCCATCGAATTCGATGGCGAGTCTTATGAGGTGTTCGATACCGTTGGACTCGAAGAACCACAGCTGGGGATCCCACAGTACCTCGATGCTGTCGAGAATGCCTATAGCCTCATTCAGTATTTGGAGAGACAAGGCGGCATTGATCTACTTCTATTCTGCATGCGCGCAGGCAGACTCAGTACTACGCTTCAAAACAATTACCGACTCTTTCACGAATTCCTCTGTGACAAGAAGGTTCCCATCATTGTAGTGATCACGTGCCTTGAAAACGAGATCGGAGAAATGGATGCGTGGTGGAAGAGAAACGAAGAAGGCTTCCGTGAATACCAGATCCATGTCACTGGTCATGCGTGCATCACCGCCATCAGAGGCAATTTTCCACACCGGCATGAAGAATCGCGCACCATGATCCGCAACCTCGTCAAGGAGTTCGCTGCCGACGGACAGAAGGAGAAGCAAGCATGGAGAGCGGACAACCTGTTCATGTCATTTATGCGTAAGCTGAGGGGGTTACTTCTGGGGAATGGGAAATTACGTAGGAAGGATATGGTTTCTTGCCTCACCAATCGTTGTGGTGTGTCTCCAGATATCGCAAAAAAGTTAGCTGATCGGATCAAGAAAAGCGTTACTTGACTTCCCGTGTTCGATACCTTGTACTCATCCGGTGGTAGACTCTTTAATTGTCCTTTCATGCATGCATTGTGATGCGTATTACACTCAAATTCTACTTACAATACTTGAATACTTATCATGAGAGAGGTACTTACTAGTACTTACATTACTTAAGCTTGTGCGAGCATAGGTGGCCAAATAGGATATTCATATTCTGCGGGAGGGCCGTGTTCAAAGTTGCGCCAGCTGCGCGTTCTAAAATGTATGATGTGTAGGAGTTTTTGCGCGGGAGAACCACGAGGACTCCTGCTACTACTACCATCGGTGCATGGCTAGGTAACGCGGACGGACGGTTAATAGTAAAAGATGACAGGTTTTCATTGATGTATTCTACCGCCACTGATTATAGAACCATTAAATATGTTCGCACCGCTCAGATTGTTTGCCGCCCAACTCGCAACATCGAGGCTTTGTGGTGAAGCAGAGATTGCTGTCGCTTCCACACGCAACGAGGTATGTCAGTCCCGGCAGCTGCAGTGGGCGGATATAGGACCAACGACACTCTCGCACAAGCTATTAGGCAAGATCGACCCTTGCTTTGGGGCCTTCATGATGTCCATCGTATCCCGAAAGACAAACCGTGTCGTCATCGAATGAATAAGGCAGGCGTCTAGAGGAAGGGGTAAGTATTCATATTAAGTTCTCAACTCACGAATGAGTCACAGGTGTGCACGTACCTGATTGCCACGCTCAATTTCACCCGTGCACCTCGCTCACTTAGTGACTGCGAGCCCGTCCGTCACATTTTGCCCTGCGAAAAAGCGTACTTGTGATGCGGGGTATCGATTGCACGAAAAATGATGGTAGAAGGAAGACAGTCGCGAGCATGTAACTTGGGTATGAAATATATGAAGAATCTGGTAGGCAAGAAGGGGGGACAGATATAAGAAACGAGTCTAGGGATGCCCAGAGGGTTGCGAATTATGAGTGCACGCAAGCAGCGCCAGCTTGGACAAATTGCCCACAGTAAGACGAGCATAAGTTATCGAATACGAGTAGCCACCTCGCAATTGTGTTGCGACTTGTCGAGACATACCGCAAAGCTTGATGAAGACAATATTCTCCCTCACATGCAAATTCCTCCTCCCCATAGGTAGCCTCCTCAGCCTACGCATCAATAACACGAACAGATTGTTTCCCCATGCTTGCTTCTCCTTCTGCCCGTCGGCAGCGAACTCCTTGACGAGGTTGCGGATCGTGGTTCGCGATTCTTCATGCCAGTGTGAAGAATTGCCTTCGATGGTGGTGATGCACGCATGACCAGCGACATGGATTTGCTGTCCACGGAAGCCTTCTTCGTTCCTCTTCCACCATACATCCGTTTCTCCGACCTCGTTTTCGAGGTACGTGGTCACAACAATGACGGGAACCTTCTTGTCGCAGAGGAATTGGTGTAAGAGCCGATAATTGTATTGGAGCATAGGAGTCGGCCTGCCTGCGCGCATGAAGAAGAGAAGCAGATCAACGCCGCCTTGTCCCTCCAAATACTGTATGAGCTCATGGGTATTCTCGACAGCATCGGGATACTCTGCGATTCCCATCTCTGGTTGGTCGAGTCCAACGATATCGAACACCTTATAAGACTCGCCACCGAATTCAATGGAATATTTTTGCCTGCGCGTCTTACAGCGGTTGACGCCAGCAGATGTGCGTGCTATCTCCGCTCCCGCCATGATATTGACAAGTGAGTTTTTGCCTGCCCCTGCCTGTCCAAAGAGGACGATATTCGTACGCTTGTTCCTGCTTATCAATGTTGGAAAAATTAAGATACAAAGAATACGAGGAATACGTACATTGCAGTCATGTTAGAAGTGAGTTTGTGATTAGTGTCTTGTAACGATCCAGTGTGAACCTGTGTCTTATTCGACAGGCGACACTGCTCGATGAGTTTGCAGACAGTGTCGTAAGACTGGTTGCGGCGCTCCATGACCTTAGATCCCGTCATTATGTCCGTGGTGATACATGCGTGGCCAGCAAAGGTCATCCCGAAGTTTGAGATCGATCGTTCGTTAACCCTCCACCACGCTTCCATGTCTGGTTGATAGGATTCCAAACATGTGACGACAAGGACAATTGGAACTTTCCTCTTGGCTTGGGAGTGAATCAAGGCGTAGTTCCGGCGGAGTGTCTGGATCGCTCTCTCACCCCGAACACAGTACATGATGAGATGAATGCCCCCTTGCTTCAGCAGAGTTCCAATGAGGTTCTTCAAAATTCTTCGAGCTTCCTTGTCGGGGACTGTACCTCGAGAGCCCTCGTTAAGACCTGCAATCTAGTTCAGTAATGGCCACGGAGAGCGGCGAACTGGACCGACCGGGTGTATCGAAAAGCTTTACCTTCAACGTCTCGTTCTGATTGTTCTGAATCAAAATCTCATGCGCATCGGTTCTAGTTGTACATCCCATAACATCAGAGGATATCATTGCGATATTCGTCCCAGCGATCAAATTGACCAAGGAACTTTTACCAGCTCCAGAATCTCCCAAAAGGACAACATTGCACGTGTCTGTGCGATGTAGAGGTTCCCCGACTCCCGGGCCAGTATAGTTGAAATCAGCGGGACTTGGAAATGAGATGGAGGACTGGTTTCAAGTTAAAATTATGTCGAGGAAGAGCCAAACACCACTTACAATAGATGAACGTCTCCCAGCAGGCCTCGACATTCCAATAACGACTCAATTCGAGACAAGAAAGCGAAAGGTACGCCTTGATTTGCGCGTTCGGTGTTTTTGAATGGCGTCAGCTCTCCTTCAGCTATCCCCCGATTCTTTTGAACAGGTGTCGATATGTCTAGTCAGACGGCGAAGACGCATGAATTCAGCATGTTACATACACGTGAGAAGGGCAGTGATGATTTATAACGGGCGTAGCTGCGCGAGCTCATGAAAACAACCATGCTGCCTAGTAAGGCTACATTGGGCTTCGTCTATGCTAGCTGCAACGATGAGGATTCGGCTGTGTACTTGGCAGAGGCTAAGTAATGGAGTCCGTGGGTGATCGATCTGATGACCTACATGTTACTGGCAACTGCTGGCTTCTGGCAATTCACATCAGATCCCATTATTGCTTCCTTCTTACATAACTACTCCATATTTCGTACACGGCCAATCGTTAATTTCACACGTTGGATAATTGACGAAAAGCAATTTGAATGTGTACAATAGATATAGAACCTATACGTATACAGGGTCTGGTACATGCTACAAAATTTCATAATTTCTATATACTCCCGGGATAACGGTGCGGTAACAGGATATAATTACATTACAATCACCGGTCCTGCATATGATGGATACCGCCAAAGCACAGGATCTATACATTGAGTTATCCCACGGCCACCAAGGTCTTCATACCACTGCATACAGCTTCACCAGCGGTAATCTTCACTAAGACAGACATATGTAATATATGAAACATGTGGCAAGCTTTAGAATAACAACATTACCACATAGTAGCTGTTGTGTTGTGAGCAGACTAGTGCTGCCGAAGTCCGGTTCAGTCCGGTTCTCTGCCAATTTTTCCAAACGCCAAACTGGACCACAGGTTCAGGTTCGGCTGTTTGGTCGAACTCTGGACCGAACGTCACCGAACGCGTTTGGGAGGTCCAGTTCGCGTTCGAACCAGGTTCGACCACCAAACTAGGTTCGGTACCCAGCATAAACCTGTACCTGTCCTGACTAGGGCTGCACACCGTACCATATACGGTCGACGGCCGTATACATACGGTAGAGATACGGTAGACGGCGAACCCGTACACCGTATATGACATTGGGGGCGGATGAAGTGAACGGTACGGTACGGAGTATAATACGGACGTATACGGTAGTGTACGGTACATACGGAATGAAAACCAATCACAAACGAGCCAAACGAAGTCTTGCCTTCACGAGCATCAATGTTCTGACAGTCTCAGGCTTGAGACTTGCACGCCGCAAGTGAAAATGTGTCACGACCACCGGAGAAAATTCGTTCAACAGCAACAGCAGATCCTCATCAGTAAATTCCCACATTTCTTAACTTCCTTTTTCGAGACTTGCCGCCGGTCAAAATCCCAAAAAGGAGCGGAAAAGTCACTCACAAAAATGGCGACACCAACTTGCCATCCACTTGCCACAAGGCATATAAGTTGGATAAGTAGATGCCTCCTCTTGAATTTTACTTTTTCTACCTTTATTTTCGCTTTTTGAGCAATTATTTTCAATTATTCCTACAATACAAGCAGTGCAAGTAGTGCAAGTAGTGTAAATTGTAGCAACTTATTTCACTTATTTCACTTATTGTGTACTTGTTCAAGACAAAAATAGCCGTATATCATTGCATTTGTATATTAAGCGAGACAAAAAGGAGAGAAAGCAATATGAAAGTACTGGTATTCAGGGCAAGAAGTCGCGGATAAACCGGCACCCTTTCCGACCGTAAAGGCCGTAAAGGTACCATTGACGGCCGTATGGAATACGTCTTGTACGGTGTACGGTCCAGCCGTACACCGTACATGTTGATCTCTATCTGCAGCTCCACCGGTACGGCAACCGTATCCGTCGACGGTTGCCGTACAAGCCGTCTATGACGGCGACGGCGTGCAGCCCTAGTCCTGACGGGTACAGTTTTTTTGGCGGGTACCACAAATAGCAATATAAATACGAATGGGCATCAGCATATGCGAAAAAGTGTGAACATTAACATCAAAAAATACATAAAAATACCTGTAAGTAATGTAGATACATGCACCCACCACAAATAAGACCAATATTGCCAAGAAGAAGTAGCGACCAACACGGACAAGCACAAACATATGAGGACAGTTGTGGACACAAGTGAAAAGAAGTGTAAATGGGCGCAGACAAGTGCAGATGAGTGAGGGCATGTGCTGATGTGCACAAATAGCGGGAACGAGCGCGGAGACAGTTGAAGACAAGTACCACAACATACTGACATGGCGTGCACTAATGTAAGCGCAGGGATACCCATGTGCTGAGTGAAAATTACACATGCGGCAGCATGCACACACGAGCCAGGACAAGCACAGACAAATGAGTAACATATGAGAAACAATACTTAGACAACTCACCTAAATTGGCCATGAGATGTGAACATACGCAAATGTTCGCAAATAAATCATGTTTGCAAACGACGGACGCAGACAAGTACAAGCGAGACACACACGATTGGACGTGTACAAGTATGCAAAAAATGTGAGGAAGTGTGTGCAGACATGCACAAACAAACACGAGGTTCAAATGTTTAGTTATACTAATAGTTATAAATGACTGAAAAATCATACCTATATTTAACAAATGTGCAGGGGCAGGCAGGCAGGCTTGTACTGAAGGGTGCAAGCATACGAGAGAAACAAACGAAACAGCAAATATTGTAGGTGAGTTCAAACAGGTTCGGACGCGTCCGAACCAGTTCTGGGTAACTCCGAACCCCGAACCTGTTTGGAAGTTCGGTCCAGGGGCCATGCCGGACCTGTGACCGGACCATGAGTCCGGTTCGGAAAAGTTTGGGTTCGAACCGAGGTTCAGAACTGGACTGCGGCAGCACTAGAGCAGACGGCCTGTTAAGACCATACTCAAAGGAGGAGATGTCTGGAGGGCTTGGCTTCAGCTTGTGTGCTGTGCCCCTTACCTGAGTACGTGCCCTTTATTTCTAGGACGGAGGTCCGACGCAAGTCTGGTCTACGGAGTAGAAGTAAGTCTGGCAGACTTCCGATGAATGTTGTCAGGAACAAGGAACAAGGCTACTATGGACGAAGTCCGGAGTAGAAACAAATGAGGATAGACTACCCTAAGGTAGAGCCGGAGTTATAGCCTATAGGAATCAACCCTAAGACTTGGAGACGGACAAGTGTAGGGACTTAGTCTGGAGAGACAGAGATGAGTAGAATCTAAGATGATATTCAAACTGAGGAAGTACAGAGTGTTACAGGAGTTTATATACTGTAGGTATCATAACGGAAGATCAGTCAGCAAAGTCTGAGGCTATGTACGAAGCATATGGAAAGCTTATTGGTAAGTTGGATGGATCATCCTAAATGAAGTCAGAAATGAACAGAGGAACGGATCAATTAGTACTATGGATGAAATGCATAACTGGAAACCGGAGTCAGGAGAGAATCTATATGGAGATATACAAAAGGAGAAGGAGAATGGAGATGAAATGGAGATGAGTGATGGAGATGGGATCGGAGGTAGAGGGTCCAGAACGTGGAATATGACATGGCCCTATAGTTGCCAGTAATTCAACAAAATTTCTTCCAAGTCCATGGCAGCTTGTTATATATTATTTCCTATCACACATTCCAACAGCCTGATAGCTTAATGGTGTATATGCTGCTGCATGAATGTCGGATGAGAAAGTTTATGGTGTGGGCAAGAGTTTGAATCCCTTCGACTGATTATGTATTTTCATCAATATTACTTTTTCATGCTTTTTGCCATACTCTGCACCACAGTTACAGACATAGCTGGTATACCTGGAAAATGTATAGCGTACATATATGGCGAAAATCATAGTATTGGTGTTGTGTACGTATATTTGCTATCCTCCCAAAAAAAACATAGATCCTATGCTTATGTCAATTGGCCATGTACTCCGAGGCTCATATCTGAATTCACATTCAGTCTCCCTGATCAAGAAATGCCACACATTAATTCCTGAGTACTGAACATTGAACATTGAACTTCAGAGTTGTGTTCCAATGCACTGAGTCACTCAATACATACTAGCATACCCGGAAATTGCCACCAAAGGCTCCATCAGGAAAAACCACTGATCAGCAAAACCCTCATTGGGTATGCAGGGATGTCCCCATATGGATAGCATTGTGTAATGCTGTGTAGCACTGTGCAGCACTGTGCAGTGCTGCCTATATAGGGACTTCAAATAACTGTTTTGCTGATAGGCAACTGCACAGGTATGGGTAACCTGCACAGGTCTGGGGTCCAGGGTCCGGGTATCCCTGGGGTAGGGGTGTGACATTAAGGCACCTGTACCCATACCCATACCCTTAGCCCGGGTTTTCAGAAGCTGTCCATCAAATGACATTCAGAGGTACTATACATGCCAAATTCTAATACAATTGGGCAAAGGCTGTCAAATATTTCGCAAACCTACACTAGCATAATTCACCCAACATCCACTTGCACAATGCAGTCCAACACTGAAAAATGAATCCCAAAGATCTCTGTCAAAGCCAAAGTGGCACTTGAAGAAACAACATTGAAGAAATGGAAGGCCAATTCCAATGGAGATAAAGTGAAGGTGCAGCCAAAGAAGGGGCAAAAAAGAACCAAATGCTGAAAGTACTGAGGCAATAGCACCTGAGAAGGTCACAGCATTGTCTGAGGCAGTGGCTGCACCAAATCAATGAGCTTTTGTGTGAACAGAGGAGGAGGAGGAGGAGGAGTTGCACGAAAATGCAAATGATAGTGATATTGAACTTGTGGTGCCCATGAATGAAGAAGCAAGCACCAATGAAGAAGAAAGTGCCGGAGACGAGCTAAGTGTGGGTTTAAACCTATAAAAAAATGATATCAATTCATCGGACACCAACAGAACAACTCATGCAAGAGTGGAACTCACAAGTATATGCATTCTTTCATCTGATTCCCAAGATTAGTGAGCAGAATGGGTGGTGTGCGCATGAATTCAGGTGCCAAGGCAAGGGCTGCAAAGCCACTGTGAGGTGTTACCTTGATAAGGGAGATGCACATTCAACAGGAAACCTGCACAAACACATGCGCTCGTGTTGGGGAGAAGACATTTTGAAGGCAGCAGATGAAGCAAAAGATGTTGATGAGGTTTGGAAGAATATTGCTGGCAGCATCCTATGAAATGGATCAATCACTGCATCATTCAAAAGAAAGGGTAAAGGAAAAATCATGTACTCTCACCGTCAGCATACCCGTGCTGAAACAAGGTATGGTACACTCGATGGTGTCTTGAGCAGGGCCTGACATGCTTGACAGAGCAGAAATTGTGTATTGGGTGTCGGAAAACCTGTGACCATTTGAAATTGTTTGAGATAGAGGGTTTCAGTCATTAATGAAGACTGGACAACCAGAATATTACTTACTGTCCCCTTTGACTGTCTCATGAGATGTCTGCCTCATTTTTGCAAGGACCTATCAGTGCATCACTAAAATGACAAGTGTAAGCTTCATTATACAATTATAATTGATTTAAAGACTGAAAAATGAACCAGGAATATGAAGGAAAGATAAAATTTAGTACTGATGGGTGGACCTCTCCAAACCATAGAGCCCTTGTGGCAGTATTGGCACACCTGGAGTTCAAGGGTGAAGTGCTGTGCTTGCCATTAGATATAGTTGAAGTTCCAAAGGTAAAAATCACTTACATACATCGAAGCGCTGATGTTAATATGATGGTCACAATAGTCCCATACTGGGGAAGAACTTGCTCATGCATTTCAGGGTGTCCTGGAAGATTTTGGAGCACATGAAAAGGTAAGCAAAAGACTTGAAACACATAGGAAAATTCAAACTTACAAAGGTGCAGACTCTTTGTGTCACATGCGACAACGCGTCCAACAATGACACTATGGTTGATAAATTGGCTGTCAACCTGCCAGATTTTGGAGGACAAGTGACACATACCCAGTGCTTCCTGCACACAGTCAATCTCATGGCAAAATCGGTAATCTGGGAGTTTGATGTGATGAAGAGGAAGCAGGATAATTCCAACAATGACAAGGCTGCATTGACAGCAGAGGAAAGTTGACTGAAGGAACAGCTTGAGGAATTGAGTGAGAATATTGAGCTGGAAGATTATGTGACCATCACAGAGATCGCAGGAGATGACGACAATGTGGGGGACAACACTGAGGGTCTGGTGGATGCAACTGTGCTGCTGACGAGGGACGAACAAGAAGAACTACAAAATACAATAGTTCTGGTCCAGTTAGCGCTAGTGAAGGTGTGTTTATCACAACAATATAAAAAAACTCACAGCTGACCACACATTGAATAGCTTCACAAACTCGGATTTAAAATCATCCACTCCACCACAAAGCTTCTCCCCGCCTGGAATGACATCTTGAGTGAGTTGCAGATGAAGTGTAGCATGTTGCCGAGAGATGTTTCAACACGCTGGAATTCCACATATGACATGTTGGAATACACACTGAACCATCACAAGGCAATAGATGCAGTGTTGCAGAGACACGAATTGGGATTGAGGGTGTTTGAGTTGAGTGATTATGAATGGAGTATAGTTGAGCAACTCTGCAATGTGTTGAAGGTGAGGCCGGCATCATGTGCACAGCATGGTTGTTTGATTTCACTAATGTAATTTAGATCCTCAAAGATGCTACCATGTTTTTTTCACACTCAACACCAAGCCTGGTGACAGTGATCCCGGCAATGGATCTCATTGACGAGACACTCACAACTCACATGCTCAACAAACAACTGCTTCCATCAATTTGTGCTGCTTCAGGACTCACCAAGAAAACTCTAAATTGTTACTATGAGCTCACTGACACATCTGATGTCTACCGCATCGCAATGAGTGAGTCCAATTGTATTTATTTTCAGTACCTACCAACTAACTTATGTTATAGTTCTCCATCCACATCATAAATTGGCTTACTTCCGGCGCGCAAAATGGGAGCAAGGTTGGATTGAGTTGGCGCATACACTAGTGCGTGCAGAGTTTGACCGCTTGTACTCGACTGACTATGCTAACAGGGAGATGGATGACAGTGTGGGATATAATTCTGATGCCAGCATTGTGGTGTCCTCAACTGTAAGTCAAATTATTTATTCTAGTACTACACACTCATTGACTGTCTTGTATAGAATATCTTTGAGAACATTCCCGCACTTGCCCCACCAGTAAACAGTGACCTATGGGATGAACTTGATTGCTATCTCAGCACTGATGTTGAATATGTCGACAATGCACTTGCATGGTGGAATGAATGTCATGCATTCCACCCTCGTCTTTCATAAATGGCACTAGATTATCTCACAATTCCAGGTGCGTGTTTTTTTTTCATTGTTGCTCATAATTTATTTTCCTTTACAGCAACATCTGTTGATGTTGAATGGCTGTTTAGCCGCAGTCGTCTCCTACTCTCCCATGTCCGTTTATGACTCTCTGCCCAGACAACACATGTGATCCTATGTCTCGGCTATTGGAGCCAGCTTGGCCTCATCAAGACAGAGGACATGCAGTCTGTTGCTGCTCTTGCTGATGTTCAAGGTGACAAGATGCTTATGGAGGATGGGTGGCATGCTATTGTGTTGTAGAATAGATTGTTTAATTTTTGTTCCTACTGTAGGTATTTCTATGCGAGACACGCGGGTATACCCTCCACAGGTAATACTCTGGGTGTCTATACACTCTATCAACTGTGATACCAGATACCCCCTCTGTGGGTCCGGGTATATGTTCAGGTCTGGGTACAGATATGACTTCTGGCACCCATGGGTTGACCTTTGCAGTTGCCTAGACATTATCTAATTCATGGCAATTGAAAGGGACTGCTCGGTGTGTCTTACCAGTACACTGAACACCAGGTTGTTCATCCTCAGTGTGGTGAGCAGGTTGGGGCACCATGGGGGGAAGGGGCCCAGGTCCCAGTGCAGTGAACACTGATTGAGGTGTAGGAGGTCTGGTTTTTGTAGAAGGTGTTGAAACTGTAGGTGGAGTAGGAACAGCAGACTTGATTGGGGGCACTGAGTCTGGCTGAGACACTGTGAGAGTAGGAGGTCCAGATGGTGTTGGGAATGCAGGAGGTGAGTCTGTCTGAGATGCTGGGGGAGTGGGAGGTCTGGAAGGTGTTGGGAATGCAGGAGGCAAGTCTTGCTGAGATGCCAGGGGAGTGGGAGGTGTGGTCATTTGGAATGCAGGAGGCTGGAACACCACAGCCAGAGTAGGATCAGCAGGCTCAATGCTCTGAGGCACAGGGAGCACTGCAGGCAAGAAGCCAAATGGCGGCACCAGGACTTCATGACCTACTGGAGGTAGAGGTGGCAGATTTGAGTTAGAGGCCTCCATGCCAAAGTCTAATGTGGGCAGAGACACCTCAAAGAAAGAGGACATTGCAGCCTCGTAGTCTGCAGGTTGCAGACTGTTGTAGTCAATAGCATTGTAATTGAATGGCTAGGGATACCAATCAACAATGAAACAATGCAGATTAGTCAGCTGAACATACTGGTATGTTATAAGCCTTAGAAGCCTCAAGCAAGTTCAACTGATGCAAATGTGTCAATGATGTAATGCATTAGACTCATTGTTCAGAGTCAATTCATCAAGTGCCTCCAAGTCAAATCTAGCCTGCTTCCCAGGCTCTTTATCACCACTATAATTCTCATCCCCCTTTACATCTGAACCATTGCTTGAGTCCTCACTAGACTCATCAACATTCTCTTCAACCTCACTGTTGTGCCCACCGTGGATGACTGGAAGAGACTCCTTCTACTCTGAATATTTGGTTTAAGTAAGATGACTATTTTCCATGATGAACACTTACTGATTGTGCTCTCCACAAAACTTGCAAACCCCTTAAGTACCTCACTGCACTTGATGTACAAGTCTGCAAACTGTCCCCCAGCTGTGCCTTCACCAAGGTGATAACTGTTAAATTTTTTTAGTTACTGATCTATTTTTGATATAAATCTAGTTTGGTATGAACTTGAAGAAATGTGTGGTACCCCTTGATCATTTGCAGCCTGTGTTACATACTTTTCCCATGCATGAGGCAAGCTTAGCATTATTACATGTTACATCATTCAGGCTCACTTGTATATATGTGATTGCCTATATCATTCCAGCTTCATATGGACTCACATAAATACCCACTCAGGACTCATATCTAGACACTTTTCTACATTCCCTTCCTCTGAGTTGGTGTTGCAGGAGTCACTAGCTTCAGTTACCTCATTCTTATCCTTGTGCAATTTGATTGCAGTTCTCATCATCATGTGCGAGTCTCGCATTACTTGAACGTTCAACTCTTGCTAGATTATACCTAGAGACCTTGTCATGAGTCCCGGTGTGGGAAACAACTCCACAGTAGGCGGATATAATGTTGGGTGAATGCTATGACTGCTGCTTCACTTGCAAGACAAGAACGTTCGACCCTAAAGGGGTCTGCTACTGATATAAGTCTGATAGTGAGTATCCAAGGTCACAGAAAGGTAAAGGAACAAGTCCGAAGGTATGCAGACCAAGTCCAGAGGTCAAAACATTGGGTCCAAAGGTATACTACCAAGTCCGAGGGTCAAAATGTCGGGTCCGAAGGTATACTACCAAGTCCGAGGCACGGGAAAGCGGGTCCGGAGCTTCAGGTCATTGGGTTATGGGGAATAGCAAGGGAACGGGTTCGGAAAGCATCGGACTATGTCCGGAAACAAGGGAAAGTCAGGGAAAACGAATGGCAAGGGTTTCGGGTGCAAAGCGGGTGTGGAACTGGTGAGAACCAGGTATATTCAGCCAGGTAACAGGTAAGGACAGGTATGTGACCAAGTAGATGGGAAGTCCCTCCTACAGTAAAGTAATGAGTGCTTGGTCGTACTACTAATCCTATATAACTAGCTACATAGAAATCTGGAATGTCAAAAACAGGAAAACATCGGGTCCGAAGGTATGTAAACTAACATGAGGCACTGCGGACGTGTGAGAACACATGTAATAACGCTGTATGCCACATCAGCCATGGGAAATAAGCTACTACGCACCAGTGGGAATGGACGGAACGGACAGGACATAGGACGGACGGGTTTCCGAAGGTATGTGAGCGGGTCCGGTGCATCTCCGGTGGGTCCAAGGCTTGGAGAGCACGGGAAAGTGTCGGGTTTGAGTGGGTTTCATCGGAGATGACTGGAGTGACTGGTCTGATATCCGGATAACTGGGCTTTCGACGTACTCTGTAATATGTGGCTCTGCAGGGCTGCAGTGAGAATGTTTCCTACACCGGAACAGCTCCTGGTGCACTTCACATTGCATTCCACATACCTGGTACCCATACCTGTCATACCTGTCACTCGATACCTGGTACTTGGGTTCATATACCTGGTTCCCACCTAGCTATATTTCACACTCTTTTACTCCGCACCTGCACTGCACTCACTTTGCATCCGCATTTCTTTGCATCTTTGCATCTCCATCAGCAGACATTGCATAGATCTTAACACCCAGCCGCACTTGTTCCTTCGCTCTTACTATTGGAGGAACTGCTCTCAGAGCTATCCCTTTGGGTCAACTACTACTTTCACCAAGCAGGATCAATGCACTATCACTATAGTGAGTTCTTATAATATCTCCCACACTGGTTTCCGGTTATGCATTCATCCATAGTACTTGTTGATCCATTTCCCTGTTTCATTTCCAACTTCATTTATTATGATCCATCTGACTTACTAATAAGCTTTCCATATGCTTCATACATAGCTTTGGACTTCACTGACTGATCTTCCATTAGGATACCTACAGTATATAAACTCCTGTAACTCTTCATACTTCCTCAGTTCAAATATCATCTGAGATTCTACTCATCTCCATCTCTCCGGACTAAGTCCCCATACTTTGTCCACCTCCGAGTCTTAGGATTGATTCCTATAGACTGCAACTCCGGCTCTACCTCAGGGTAGTCTTTCCCCATTTGTTTCTACTCTGGACTTCATCCATAGTAGTCTTACTCCTCAGTGTAGGAAACAACTCCACAGTAGGCGGATATAATGTTGGGTGAATGCTATGCCTGCTGCTTCACTTGCAAGACAAGGACGTTCGACCCTAAAGGGGTCTGCTACTGATATAAGTCTGATAGTTAGTGTCTAAGGTCACGGAAAGGTAAGGAAACAAGTCTGAAGGTATGTGGACCAAGTCCGAGGGTTAAAACAGCAGGTCCAAAGGTAATCTACCAAGTCCGAGGCACGGGAAAGTGGGTCCGAAGCTTCGGGTTGTCAGGTTACAGATAATAGCAAGGTTGCGAGTATGGAAAGCGTCGGACTATGTCCGGAAACAAGGGAATGTCAAGGCAAATAAGTGGCAAGGGTTGCAGGTTTAAAGCAGGGGCAGAACAGGGGCAGAACAGGTATATTCAGCCAGGTAACAGGTAATGACAGGTATGTGACCAAGTAGATGGGAAGTCCCACCTACAGTAAAGTAATGTGCTTGGTCGTACTATCAGTCCTATATAACTAGCTATGTAGAAATCTGGAATATAGAAAATAGGAAAACATTGGGTCTGGAGATATGTAAACTGACATGAGGCGCTGTGGACCCGTGAGAACACAGGTAATAACACTGCCTATTGCATCAGTCATGGGAAATGAGCTACTACACACCAGTGGGGATGGACAGAATGGACAGGACATAGGATGGATGGATTTCTGAAGGTATGCGAGTGGGTCCAGTGGATATCCGATGGTAGTCCAGCAGGTCCGAGGCTTGGAAAGTGCGGGTCAGACATCCCTGATGTCCTGTAGCACCACAGTTCCTCAATTGCAGAGATAATCATTCTGCACCGCTTAGAAATTATGCAGACCTCCTTGAAAAATCTTGACATGCCCATCTCTTTGAGTATACTTGCTTCCAGTGCCTGCAGACCAACCTGAACCTCTTTAAGACACATCAGAATCTCCAGAAGCTTGACAATAGTGGTTTCCTGAGTCTTGACATTGCATATCAGCTGGTCACAGAGTTCTTCACAGAATTGCTGCGCTGGTATATTAGTACAATCCAATAGCGCAGCCTGGGCACAGTTGAGCTGCTCACTTGCAGTGTTGAACGGCCAACAGCCAGAAATTAGTTGAATATAGTTAGTCATTGTAAGGATACCCTTACATGTGTGATGGTTGAGTCTTGGAGTGACCTTGCTGGTGTATTATAGCAGTCCATTGGTTTGATACAGGTGTGCTAATGATGGCAGCACACTTTGCCTTTGGGCAAGTTGGGGACATTGTCATTGTAGTTTTGAGAGAGGTGGTAGTGCACCAGGGAGATGTCCAAGTCATCCCATGATATTGAGCCTGTTTCTTTTTGCAGATAGCCCTCTTATTTCTAGAGACGTTGTTAGTCACTAAAATTGAATGCATTCAAGTTGTATTGAACACCCACACTTCATAGTATGTTTTGTGATATTGGCAGGCTGCTTGTGTCCTCTTGGCATCATCATTGTATTTACATGGACGACCCCTCATTGGTATCAAGTAGCAGCAGCAAGAGGTGTTGTGGTAGTGTTGCTGGGAGATTAATAGTTGTAAGCAATCACAATGGACAACTGTGTGTTAAAATTGATACCTTAAAGCTTAAAGTAATGTACCTATGTCAGGCATTTTGTTGGGAGATTAATAGTTCATAGCACACAACTGCGTATCAAAACTCAACTTAAAGTCATTGTAGCTACTTCAACATGTATGCAGAGCAACTTGAAAATATAACTGCAATATTAGACTGTCTGCCCCATCCACCCTCAGAGCCCCTTCAGTGACTTCACCCTATATTATAGGATAGCCCATGGTGACAATGCACCCTAAGTGTCGGGCCAACCCACCATGGGCCCACATTAGAATGTCACCCCAAGTCCATGGGTGTGTTGTACCCATCTGTTAGGGGTGGGCCCATGAGTGTGTTAAGACTGTACTCAAAAGAGGAGATATCCAGAGGGCTTGGCTTCAGCTCGTGCACTGTGCCCCTTACCCGAGTACATGCCCTTTATTTCTGGGACGGAGGTCTGATGTAAGTCCGGTCTACAGAGTAGAAGTAAGTCCGGTGGACTTCCGATGAATGTTGTCAGGAACAAGGAACAGGGCTACTATGGACGAAGTCCAGAGTAGAAACAAACAAAGATAGACTACCCTAAGGTAGAGCCGGAGTTATAGTCTATAGGAATCAATCCTAAGACTCAGAGGTGGACAAGTGTAGGGACTTAGTCCGGAGAGACAGAGATGAGTAGAATCTAAGATGATATTTAAACTGAGGAAGTACAGAGTGTTACAGGAGTTTATATACTGTAGGTATCATAACGGAAGATCAGTCAGTGAAGTCCAAGGCTATGTATGAAGCATATGGAAAGCTTACTAGTAAGTTGGACGGATCATCCTAAATGAAGTCAGAAATGAACAGAGGAACGGATCAATTAGTACTACAGATGGAATGCATAACTGGAAACCGGAGTCAGGAGAGAATCTATATGGAGATATACAAAAGGAGAAGGAGAACGGAGATGAAATGGAGATGAGCGATGGAGATGGGATCAGAGGTAAAGGGTCCAGAACACAGAATATGACAGTATCCCCCTCTTAGGGCCAAGCCCACGAGGCCGGAGATAGGAAATCCAGCCCGGAACGAGAGAAGGTGAGGTGATGGGCAGAGTTCCTAGCAAATGATAAAGGAGTTCTCGAGGGTTCTGGAGAAGACATTTTTTGTTCCCCTCATTCTCAGCTCATCATGTCCAACAATAATTCCAACAGTGCTAAGACTGCAAAGCAACTCCTCCAGGAGAGACAATTGGAGTTGGCAGCAGAAGTGGAGCGCCTGGAGCAGGCTGTTTGTCAGGAGGAAGAAGAGGATCGACAATGCAAGGAGGAGGAGAACAAGCGCAAGGCAGAGGAGAGATGAAGACAGCTAGCGGAGGAACGGAGACATGAGGAGGAGGAGAAGCAGCAGGAGATAGAGGCGACATGGAGGAACTTATTGGAGATAGCCCGCAATGAGGCAGCAATGGTGCATATGTCTGCCATCCATTGTCTACTTTCTGCATTACCAGACTTTTTAGCAAGCATGTGGGTCTAGCATGTCCCAAGGCCTGGAGAAGGCATGTGACACCTGCACGGAGAGGAAACAAGAGTGTTTGTGGATGGAAGCATTGGGCTCCAACAAGGTATGTGCGTTCTCCACACCTAAGGACTCTAACAGAAGAGACATGAGAAGGTCTGGAACTGCAATGGATGTCATAGATTGAAAACTCAGTGCTGCGGCGGAAACCCACCAACCAAGACAGTGGAATGGAAAGGAAAAAGCAAGAAACACGATCACACAGAGGGAACACCATCTCCCAGAAGCAAAGGGAAGAAGTGACAGCGGAGTCCGATGGTCTTGGACGATGATATTGAGGTCTTATCCAACCCACGCACTGGTGCAACGGAAGAGACGGTGGAGTACGACGATCAAGCTTGGGTGGCAGCGGCTAACAACATCGTGGCGGAGTTGGCAAGGACGAATGAGCTTCTGTATTGGAGCATCATGGCGGCGGAGGGGAGTAGGAATGTGATGGACAGGATGGTGGAAGAACAGAGGGCATTGCAAGCCTTGTTCTGGGAGGGCATGAGCGGTGGTTTTCATGTTGTGATGGAGAGACAGATGGAGGAAAAGGCGGAAGAGGTGGATGCAGAGGGAGAGGTGGAGTCCAGTACTCCTGGCGGAGACATGGAGATGGATGCTTAAGTAGTGCTGGAGTCTCTTCCGCCCCAAATGTACATACATGTTATCGATTAGTCACAATTCGGAGATGGGTCCTGGTTTATCTGGATATGATGAATGGAAATCCGCCAATAGCTCCGTTGCATTCCCAAGTTCTGTCGCAAGTAACCAGGATGTTTCTTCATCTGTACCTTCATATTCAGCCCATTGTACTAGGTAGAGCAACTGGCAGTGACACCTTCTGCGATCAATCTTGGTGTCAAGGATTTCGGAGATCTCGTACTCAGGTTCTCCGTTGACCATTACAGGCAGCGGAGGCGGCTGGATGTGATTGGGGATGGTGTTCGGAGTTGCAGGTTCCAACCGGGAGACGTGGAAAACAGGGTGTACAGAACGCATGGAGTCAGGGAGGTGAATGGTGAAGGAGTGGGAACCGGGACGGGCTATAATATCAAAGGGACCCAAATTCTTTTTGGATAGCTTCTTGGAGGGACGGTGTCAATCTTCATTGCCGGTCTATTGAAACCTTCAACAAAAACAACAAAAACCAGACAATGCTACTGGTCAGTGGTCCTTGTGCTTAGAAGCGCTGTGTTCAGTAGTTGTTCAAAATAGGGTGGGCTGACCCTGATAGTGCTCCAAACACTTCGAGTTGTTGAAGAGTTTGGGTTTGTGGGAGTTGGAGGGTGAAGAAAGTGAGGTACTGCACACTGGCAGCAGACTGGAATGGATAGACTGGGCTGGACTGGAATAAATGTAAAGCAGAGTGACAAAGTTCCAGGTGAACAATGTCAGGAATGATGACAGAGGACTGTAAAATGCGAAGCCTATCTGAGGCTTCAGAGGGGAATGGACATGGAATGGTGAACTGAAGAAGTTGATTTCTCTGTAGCTAAAGTACAGGGGTTTATATAGAGTAGAGTACCTGCATATGTCTGTGTATGCAAAGCAATGCTCCAGGCAATGAGTAAGGCAATGAAAAGGGCAATGAAAGGGGGGAATGGAATGAATGTGCTGCGCTTCAGAGGTAATTACTGAGCAATTTCGAAAAATAGAACAAATACTATGCAGAATGAGTCATAAAATGGAGAATGAGTCATAGGGATAAAGAATGAGTCATAAGGACAAAGAATGAGTGAGAGAATGAAAAAGCGATGATAAAGCAGGGCTGTGACCATTACAAACCATGACTCATGACCTGAGTCATCATGACCAATTGCTATGCAAGCATGACAAAGTGCTGTGCGGTGATGATGCAAGAGCTGTGACGCAGCAATGACACAGCATATGGGCAGTGGAGAATGGAATGAAGTGATGATGCAATGATGCCATGTTGGAATGATGGTCCAAATGCTCTGCTGCAGAGATGTCATGTGGTTGTTGGTGCAGAATGTCGACATGCAGGGATCATGGGATATACACAGTCTGTAAGACACTTCCCCAACATGATAAAGGGATTGGTCATCTGCATAGGGACTTGGTTGTTTGCAATCTCTGGTGAGCATTAGGATGGGAATGGCATGGTGTCCACAGTGATCATGGAAGTGAGGTGCGAGTGGATAATGGTTTGAATGGTTCGATGAATATAAGCCACTGAAGAGGATTGGAAATGGTAGGGTGATGAGGACAGGTTGAATAAAGACGCAGTTTTCGACGTATTGGTGCAATTTGGCATGGTCTGGCTGATGCTGAGGTTGTCTGGGAGAGTAGTGGGTGAAGATGGGAGAGCGTTGGAAGTGTGTGAATGTGCATGACACCGGCAACGAAGATCGACACCAGCAACATGCCACTCACAATATAAATATTGGTCATCGCAATCATTATCTTAATTTACTGAAATATCTTAAGGACCAAGAGTCATCTGGCACCAGGAAGAATGATGAGATCCTAAGTTTGTGCCTGACATGGAAGAGCAGTGCGCCTGACCAGCAGAAGAAAGCTCTTGATATTATCAAGGCTTGCAAGATGGTATGAAGTGGTGAACTGTAAGTGGGAACACTGTTAAACTTCAATGTTCTGACTTCTGTAGTGCCAAATATCCACTCACGATCATAGACTACATACTCGACAATTTCGGTGAAGATGTCGGTTTAGGATACAATGTCAGCTGTACTTTTGGAGAAATTGTTCATAACAGTCTGCTGTTGCAGAAGAAAGCCAGGGATCTTCAACTACAGATCTGTGTCAATTCTTTCCATGGATATGCACACAATCGTTTGTGCCAAGTTCAGCATCATCCACTTTACCTCACTGGTTTTGGGCTTGAGGATCTGGAGATGATGGAACAAGTATTTTCATCAACAAATGTGAGCGCATGCATTATTCAGTATGCAACATGGTACCATTGGAAGCAAGCGCTCAACATGCAGTTCTCTCAATGGGATGCCAAAAAATATCAGGAACTAAGTATGTGGTGTTTTTTTATATTCAGGTGCCTCTACCTTACACATTACTAGGTAAATTTCTGTTGAATAACTACTGTCAGGCGCTTGACACCATCAATGAGTGCAGCCCCATCATCACCAAGATGACACAGTCCCTTGGCATTGACGAAGGCACCATTGAGTCATGGATTGCAGAGGAACACCAATTCCTTCTAAACCTCAAAGAGGAGCCCGAAGAGAAAATACTTGCTTGTTCGTACGTACAGGTGCTGAATGACCGCAATGTTGCCAAGTTCACGTCACAATTATCTTATTAATCTCACCAAATGCTGTTTGCTAGTCACAAATGGAACCAGGTATCGGAAACATTCAGGAACACACCAATGACACACGATATCAACTATTCCCAGGTGGCAAAGCAGACTGCGCAAATTGAAGCTGCTCGATGAACCACTTTACAAGCACTTCTCATTAATGTACATGCTGTTGGAGAGTTGGAGGAAAGCTTGGTATTGCAGAAACTTGGACCAAAGCACATCCTGACTATACCTCAGCTGTGGAGTACATGTGCTCATTCAAGTTTCGACGAACCCTCAATAATGTGCAGTGCCTCATTGTCCAAAGGCTGTTCGAACTTTTGAAGGTGAATATGGCAGGCACAGGTAGGTACTTATGTTTTGATGATGCAATCATACTTATCAGTTATCAAGTTATAAGCTCCATGTACATATCGGCAAGGCAATCAAAACACGCAGCAAGGCCATCCAGTCTGTGCTTGCAGAATACAATGAGCTCACCTCATCAGTGCAACCTCCTGCACCCCATCTCAAGTGGAATGACATTGTAAACTACGGGTTCATATCTGAATTTGAACTACTCAAGCTCTCATACTCACAGCATCCTGAAATACTTTCAAAGCCCTGGACAGTGCCAGGTCACCGTGAAGTTGCAGCAAAGTATTTTAAAATCCTTCACACTCAAGAAGAGATTATACACCTGAATGTTGAGGTATGCTGTCTTCATACTGCTATATCAGATGGACACACAAGGCTTTGATCCTCCATCTCTCGCCTTCAGGATAGTGACCCAGATCTTTTGGCTGAAATTGCGGAAATTCATCGTGACCACTTGCACATTGATGCAGTACACCAGGTGCACCTTGACTATATCGAGTCTCTGGCTGGATTTTCAGGTGAATGTGGACGGGGCACACGCATGGAACTGGACATGGACTTTGATTTGGATCTTACACTCAATGCGGAGGCTGAAGAAACAGCACACATCCACAATGATGTCAATGGTACTGCAGAGGATGATGTTGTTGCAGTGGATATCAATGATGAGCTGAATGATACGATGTTTCGGTTTGGCGAGTTTCTGGAAAACATTACATCATATTCTGATTAGTGTATCATTCACGGAGTCTCACACAAGATCATGTATAGCTGGAGCTCTTAGTGTATATGATAGTGCACATTGTGACCATGATCATCATACTCATAGTAGTTGTTCATGACAATATATCTGCCTGCAAAGCTGTATGAACAATTGCGAGAGAGACAGATTGAACAAATTGAACAGATCAAACTCATACCACATAGGCCCATCAAGCCATGAAGCATTGGGCGAAGTGAATACAATCAGTAAAAAGATGCACACAGAATTCCAGGAATCATTGATTAACAAATTGATGACACCACTGGCAATCGCAATTGCAAGAAATGTAATAGCACATGCGTGTGTTTAAGTGACATTGCACACATAATCAGTACATGCACAAACCACATGTATGTTACGTTGTCCTAGCATGTCTTAAAATATTGCTCACTGGCACATCAACATTTCAACAAGCACCTTCATCTACCTCTCTAATCATGACTCGGGCACCTTATTCTCCCCCTGCTCTGCGAGAATGGGTTCAAAGCCAATCTCCTCAACCACTTTGTGCAGATATTGATTGTCAACGTTTTGTGCACAGAAGAGGTGTGCACAATGACAGACTTGATCTGGCTTCACCATCAGACTGCGGTTTACACCATCAGTTTTGCCTTCGTAAAGAGGACCGAAACTTAGCTTGGAACGAAGGGATCAGTGATGTTCATGATGCAGTGAGCTACTTATAGATTTCACTTGATTCGCTGAACCAATGTCATGCGTCTTCACAGGTGACAGGTCTAGGCCGTCTTGCAGATACTTTATTTGTTGGATTTGCAATATGGCCTGAATGAAACCCTTCTCAGCCTTTAACACCATCCAACATCGATGTTGAAGTCATTTGCACATGCCAGTTCTGCCAGTTCCCAGAACTTAGTGCCACCATCACAAAACTCAAGGATATTGTGCAGCACAAGTTAGGTGTTCCCCATCTCCTGCAGTTCCAGGGCAAGCTGCATCAACTCCAACCTGGACCAGGCTACACATTAGATCCGGAGACCTGGCAGGCTGTTGTCAGCAACATCAATCTTGCCACTACAGCCAGCCACTCTCATCACCTCAGCCAAATATATCGCTGACAAGCACTATGAACCCACATCGCACAACTTCAACAATCACAGAGACCCCCCATCGCACAACCCCAGCATCTACCAGCATCATCCCACATCCCACTGGCACTCCCATATCGACAAGTCTCACCCCCCATCACACAACCCCAGCATCATCTACGAGTCTCATCCCACATCCCACTCACAATCCCATATCAACAAGTCTCACCCCACGTTGCACAACTCCAGCCTCTGCGAGTCTGATGCCTACCAACCTATCACCTCACTCACGACCTCATGTGCTGACACATGTGCACTCTCAGCATGCCACTGCAAGTCTGACACCTACCAACCTATCATCTCAATCACAATCTCATGTGCCGACATGTGTGCACTCTGGTCTGACGCAGCATGTTGCTAATACCACCCTGCCTAATATGCAACACGATCATGATCTATCATCTTCCCCTGCTGATTCTCTCATGCGCTTCAATGAAACACAGCACTATGCAGACATCGCTTCTGGGACTGGTGCCATTCGGGATGAACACAGTGGTCGCTTCATTGCACTGAGAGCACCACAGCAACAATTACGAGAGCCAGCCTGGATCAGGACACCACAAGGGACACCACCAAGAAATGATCTCCTGCTTAGCCCTCCGCCAGCTTATTACACTCATATCACGCCATCTGCCTTCAACTTCTCTCCTATAGTTCATGCATACCTTCAAGAAATTGAAGCCACACCAGAAGTAATGTTGAGGATCAATGCCAGCCTTGACTACTCTCTCGATGACTGGGAGCATTTCTTTGTAGATGCTGGCCTTTCAATGTCACAAGCACGTAACCTCTGTCGGGTAATTTTCATTCACTTCCAGAGGAGCAAATAAGCCTCCTTAATATTGCACAGCAATCTGCATGATCACACCCTCTTGTGATTCACGTGAGCCTGCAGTATATTGTTCATTTGCCCTCTCGATCTTATTCACTGTTTTCTAATGTTGCTTTGTTCATCATGCTTTGTCTCCTGCCTGCTATCATTCAAATACTCAGAATACTATTTATTGCTTCAATGTCAAAATTTGGTTAGTGTCATGCTGTTGCCACACGCTATGGCGGATCCTCAAACAATTTTGAGTTTGACACCATACCTAATTCAATTAACCAGCAGTGTCTCATAACCACTGGAGGCCGTAAACCAACTTGGTATTTCACGTCAATGAAATCCAGTTGACATGTTCTTTCTTTCCTTTCTATAAACCTGCTGTTCTCTCTGACAATGAATGCTCTAGTGACAGGTCAGAAAAAAAAATCTCAACAGACATGTGAGCAACACAAGATATCAGCTGTGTGCACTGCTGAAATGTGGAAGGAGGTTGGTGACGCGCGAAGTGCTTATATGGTCACCATCACAGACCTTGCAGAAAAATATCATATGTATGTCTGGGCTGTATATATTTATTATACAGCTCACGTTTTCCATGAACAGCTCACTGGACTGGATGTCAAAGCAGTTTTTCTTGGGAGGAAAGCTGTTGAAGAGTTCCCACAAAGTCTCCGTGTTCAATGCGGTTGTGAGACACGAAATTGCGAGGTGAAAGGAAAACGGTAAGGGCTCGCCCCCCCCCCCACAACTGCTATGATTGACTAACAACATCATGCTAGGTATCACGGACAGTAGGAAGACACTCACCATCATCTCCAGAGAACTCAAGGAGTCCGGAGAGTGGAAGAACCTGACACAGGAGGAGGAAGATGAATTAATGGAGGACATACAAGTTGAAAACACATCCAAGGCTCCGGTTAAGATTTATGCCAAGGATGTTGCAATGGAAATCACGAAGACCATGGGTAACCTTGATCCTGAGGTATGTTTGTCCAAAAATGTGTCTAGTCATTGCGCCAACACCATACAGATCATAGGCCTCGAAAAACGCACTGGCTGCAATGTGTTCTGGGGTCTGACAAGGAACACATCAAACGACAATTTCGGACCACAAAGCTATGCATCCAACCCCATCAAAAATGCCTGTCTTGCTCTTTTTAAGCTAACACCTGAACAGATGGTTGTCAACATTGATGCCTATATTGTGTCAGGTGTGGAAGGTGTCATTCACACTTCAAGTGCAAGGCAGACAATGGTCCTTAAAAAAGACATTTGAGACATGATCCACACTGGTATGGGTATGTTTTTTGACTCATCTTCACAACTCCTCCCACTGACATCTTTGCAGAGGAAGTCCTCAGCAAGTGGGGCATACCAACCACAAAAATGCCTCAGGTGGCATATCACAATCACGAGCGCTTTGTTTGTGCATGGGGCATTGAGCTTGTAGGATGGATGGAGGGTGCTATCATTAATCCGGGGGAGATTACCTCAAGTGTGGCTCTCAGGCACTTGCACAGCACTATCAAAGACAGTCTGTGTTACTGGCATGAACTGACAGATGATGAACTCACCACGAGAAAGGAGGCATATGAGCAACATGTTATTTCAGGGGGGGAGCATCCTAGAGCAACCCACAGTGACAAGGGGAAAAGGAAGTGCAGTAGGCCTGCACCATCTGTCAGCACGAAGAGCAAGTCTATTGTCCCAGACTCGGACACTGAAAATCAAGATGACACTAACTGTCCCTCCAACAACAATTCCCCCACCACCATATCTACTCCCAGTGATACCACCCCTCCTTCACCTGCCATGAACAGAGCCAACCCTCTATCTAACAGCAACCACAATGTCCCCTGATGCTCTCCTGCTTTCACTGAGGTTCGAACACACCTAGACTTAGTCAAAGGCACCACAGCTGGGATGGGACCCGATAATCAAATTCCATTGTTCCTTCCTATTGGGGGCATGGCAGGTACCAACCAAGAGCACCCATACAACATTTTTCAACCCAGAGACCTGAGTCCAAGGGACCCAGCAACAAATGAGGATGAGGAATACTGGCAGGTAGCATGGGAGACTGACATGTTGATGAAAGACCTGGGGTTTATTTCTTAGCATTATCTTATGTATATCCCACATTTTCAAACAATAATTGATTGGGGTTTCATCATGGGATGCCTGTCACTGTGACAGACAGCGAGCATGAAGGTTTGCTAAGTGTTTGGTAAGCATGTGATGGCAGGAGGGGTTGCCGAACTACATCCAAGCACCCTCCCGACGTTCCCGACATTGTGGGGGGTGCTGGCGCTGACGGGATCATTATCAGCGCTGATCAGCGTTATCTAGCGCTAATCAGCGTTATCTATATCTATAATCAGTGCTATCTATATCTACAGTATATATAAGCTGGTACAAGTGCTGGGGTAAAGCTGGTGGTAAAGCTGGTGTAGTGGTCCATTGGATCCGAGGGAAATAACCCACGCCGGCCAACCCCGCTTCTAAGGTTTATTACCTTTACTTCTTATGTCACTCAGGTGGTCTAAACACAACGAGAATCGTATCTGAACGATCTAAATTTCTTCTCGACCTCTTTCTTTTTCCGTCTCGAAAAGTCTCATTTGGCTAAACACATCGAAACTCATCGATAGATTTCATGGGGCTCATCTTTTTAGATATCTATCTACGTATATCGACCTCATTTTTGTCTATTTTCACTGGGCTTGATGGCCTCACTGGAGTAAGACCCCGCTGCTCGAATTTCAAATTTTCAAAGTTGATTGCAACTTGCAAGGTTATTGGCACACGAGAGGATCAAACGAAACCCTAACCCTAGAGTTGGTTTCCTTATCTTCACAATTTGCAAAGATCAAAGTACCGCAAAACGTAGAGGATCTTGCTGTATTTCTAACCCAAGGACAGCTAGTTCTCTGTTGTCGACCAAAATCCAAAGGAGTCATGACTCGGTCAAAGGTATGTGGTCTGTGATCAAGGACTTCTGTCTCGAGCTATACTCATGCACAGAAATTTCTGAATTCCACTCTACTCCCTTTCTCAGAAACGACAACGAGGAGGCCGAGCGGGAAAATCGCGCGACGATGACGATCGTGGTATGCTAGAAAAGAGCGATATGAAAAATGAGCGCTTCAGCTCGTATTACAAGGCTCAGCGCATCATTCCTGAGGAGGAATGGGATCAATTCATGGAGGCACTGAGACGCCCGTTACCTACCACCTTCCGCATCGCCGGAAGTCGAGAGTACGTGCCTTTCCGTCCTTCCATACCAACTCGATTGATGGAGGCGTTAA
This sequence comes from Suillus lakei, assembly GCA_016628065.1. Lineage (NCBI taxonomy): Eukaryota > Fungi > Basidiomycota > Agaricomycetes > Boletales > Suillaceae > Suillus > Suillus lakei. Next base: position 42,306 of record JABBWA010000049.1, read on the forward strand.
GATTACTCATGCTCTCAATGATGCCATCAAGAAAACTTATGTGCCGTTGTTGAGCGATGTGATTTTTGAGGGTGATGTTGTACCGCCCCCGTCTCGAATTCCTTGGTGCGGCATGTTCCTTATGTATGCGCAAAGACTGAGACTGACGCTATGCTTAACCAGGTATCCAGAAGACTTAGCTTGGCAATTCAACGTGTCCAAGAAAGTTCTGAGGAAGCAACAAGCATTCAAGAAATTTCACTCTTTCCTTGTACACGAGACTGAAGTCGTACGTGATTCTTCGCCCCGAATCACACAGTTTATGATGCGTGTAACAGGGTAATATATCAAGACAGGAGGCAGTCAGCATGCTTCCACCATTGTTCCTCGATGTCCAGCCACACCACAAGGTAAAGTATGCCGGACTATTTCCGTGATGTTCAAAGTACAAATCGTAGCTCGGCAGGTCGTTGACATGTGTGCGGCCCCTGGCTCAAAGGTGAACCATTTGTTACGCCATTGCGTCCGTCCTCGATGGACCTTAGACAGCACAACTCTTGGAAGCTCTACATTCGCAGGACACTGCAACAGCAACTTCTATTCCCCCAGGACTTCTGATAGCGAACGACAGCGACAGCAAGCGGGCGCACCTCCTCGTTCACCAATCTGCTCGTCTTCCTAGTCCAGCTTTTATGGTCACGAATCTAGATGCATCAATTTTCCCTGTCCTAAGACTTCCCGTCACAACCACGGATCCTCGCCGTGGCGTCAAAAAGTCTCCGAATCAACTCCTGTTTGATCGTATTCTATGCGATGTACCTTGCAGTGGTGATGGCACGCTACGAAAGAATATTGGGATATGGAAGCGGTGGCAGCCCATGGACGGGAATGGCCTACACAGGTCTGTTCCGTACATGCGCCCATCCTTCACCAGCTCATCTTTGACAACCTCCAAACCCGCATTTTGCAGCGGGCCATGCGCATGCTGGAGCTTGACGGTCGCATTGTTTATTCGACTTGCTCGCTAAACCCCGTCGAGAACGAAGCAATCATAGCAGCTGCTTTGAATTCTAACCCTGGTGAGTGATTTCAGATCGTTACTGATCGACTATTGGAGTATGCTGATGCACGATATAGAATTCCAGTTGATCGATGTCTCTGCGCAGTTGCCGCAGCTAGTCAGACGACCAGGCACAAGTTCGTGGGCACCCACCGTCAATCGCACGATAAATACAACTTTCAAAACCTGGGATGCCTACAATGAAACCCTTACGGAGGAACAACAAGCAGACAGCAAGATGTCGGAGACCCACTGGCCACCTATCAACGCTGAGTCCCTGCAGCTACGGCACTGGTAGGCTTCACCTGCTCGATCACAGCGTCCTCTAACCACTAGGTTTCACAAGCATGCGAATATATCCCCATCTTCAGGATATGGGTGGATTCTTCGTTGCTGTACTCGAAAGAAAGCCGCGACAAAGTAGTCATATCAATGTTGCAGCGTAAGTCCCAGCGCCATATTGTCCACAAGTATTTCTTACGTTTATTCAGGAAAAGAGATGCGGAGGAAGCTGAGATTAATATCCCGGAAGCCAAAAAGGTGAAGCTTGATCTTGGTGGTCTGCCAGAACCCCAACAAAGTGCTTCATTTCCGCCTACGCCAAAGTCCGAGGACGATAGTTCACGTCCATTGGTGTTGGACACTGTCGAAGCAGATGTGCAGGTTGCATCCGACACGAAAAAGGCTACGTTCAAGGGTAAACCCAAGCTCTCAGATCCCTCATTCAAGGAAATGCCCTATACCTTCCTCGAACCCAATGATCCGACCTTGTTATCCTGCATGTGCGTGTTTCTGCATCATTGCTGTGACCTTCAAACCTTAATTCATGTCATTACAGAGATCAACTTAATCTTACGGCCAGCTTCCCATCGTCAAACGTCCTTGTCCGCAATCCGGAAGGTGATGCAGTACGATCTTTCTATCTTACAAACGAGCTCGTGAAAGCTGTCATTCTGAACAATGACTACACTCGCATGCGCCTGATGACGAGCGGGACAAAGGTCATCACCAAACAAGAGGCAGGGCGAGGGCTCGAAGCACAGTTTCGCGTTCTTGGTGAAGGTTTACCTGTCGTCCTTCCATATATCGACCCGAGCGTGATATTGGACGCTGAGTTTGCGACGTTGAAGACTCTTTTGATGACGTACTATCCACTTTGCACATCATTTTCAGACCCGTTCCGGTCTGTCATTGAGAACAGGAGTATGTCTCTTGCAATAATCATTGAATAGACTTGCTCACGTCCGGTTGCAGGTCCTGGGAGTCATATCGTCCGATTCCCAGCTGGTCAATCGAATGATTCGACGTAGGTACATCATACTTTAGTGCATGCATCTAGCTGACGTCAACAGGCTGTCACACGACCTTCTTCTGCCTTTATGGAAGTCCAATGTGTCTGTGACCTTCATGATCGACAAGAAGGCCAAAAGGTTTGTTTGAAATATTTCATCATTTAACTTCCCTGCGTAAACCATCGACCATTCGTAGTGCGCTCAGTTTGCGGCTTTTCGGTGAAGATATAACAACTGCTGCGCGTGATGGTGGAAAGAAGGCGCCTCAAACATCCCAGTTACCCCAAAATTCAGGCGATGTAGCCCCGGATGAAGGCGCCGATAACGAGGATGAGGATGCAATCCTCGAAGATGAAGGTGACAATAAAATAGAGCTGTAATACTGATAGCGAATTGATGTTGTGCGTTACTTCCCTGGCGTCGTGGGGGCTACTATTATATTTGAGCCCGTGATATGGCCCTTCGGCGGACCGTATCGCAGATGCTGGTTGTTGTGCAATTCGAACTAATGAACCCTTCTGAATGTTCACTGTGAGGGTACCCTGCATATTTTATTCAAAACGGATCTGCGTGATCAAAGCTGATCGATCATCGTTCATAATGACTTTTCTATAATTAGATCGAGGATACAGTCAACACACCAGTACCTGGAGTGTCTACATCGGGCGCTGCTCAAAGACAACAGCAAGAATGGTTATATCACAACAAAACTTCGAACAAAACCCTCCTGCTCCCTGCAGATTACCCCAGAAACGTTTCCATGCAGTAGTTTGATGGTACCAACCTTACACACGGAGGGCCACTGGTCAAAGTTCAAAGCACTCCATACCCCCAGAAGCTGTCGTGTCTGAAGTCGACAGATCTCAGTCAGTAGCCAACCGACCCACGTCCATGATTAACAACCTCGCTTCCTCCTTTCCTCCAGCCCTGTTGCCTCGGAAAGAGCCAAGGACATCCTTGAGGTTGCCAATGGGTGACCCCACTGGCCTCGTAAGTCCATGTCGGTAAGACTCAAGAGGACGGGAACTTGCGCGTATAGATGAAGATTGGCAGACGACCTGCGACAACGCGCTCAATAAATCTGCGTACAAGACAGAAGTAGCACCGACAACATCTGAACATTATCCGAGTTGGTAAGGTGGCGAGTGGCTTGAGCTGTTGAATTAGAGGATGTCGGTGATGGTAGAAACTTGTCTCCTCCAGGTAGACCTTTATAGTTCAAGGGAGGATCTCGTGCTGCTCTGAGCCGTGTACACCCCCAGTCTACAATTTGGAAACCTACATTGCCAGAAGGAAGAGAAAACGGTGAGTACTGCCGTGAGATGTTGATACTCCCAGCAGATGAGAGATGTGTAATAGGAGTGCTGAGTGCGAACATCCAGGCGATATTCGAGCTCGATAGCATCCAATAGCGCTTCCCTAATTCAAAAATCAAATCCAACCTGGCAGGCTCACACACTGGCACGGCAATTTGTGATGTATACACGTGGAGTCCCCGAGTCCGTCCGGCAGTTTGAAATTTGGACTATTATCAATGATGTTCATGTTAATGTGACACGGGTCGAGTCCACAGTGTGAGGTGATCCAATTTTGCTCGTGCAAACTAGGAATTATGTAATGGTCGGAGTTATTAGATGCACTTCACCAGAAGTTGCAGAAGCGCCCAGGTACTTACCACATAAGCATAATCTCGAGGCCTGGGAATTCGCCCTTTTGCCTTTCCATTTCGCATTTTCTGCATCTTCCTGTCACCTTCTAACTATATCATCGGTGCGAATCGTACAGTTGCCACGAACACCGAGGCTATTTTGCCTCAAAGCTATGGTGTTGGGGCTCTGACGCCCGCTCTTCCAACAGGTGATTAGGAATTAACTCCTCGAATTGTACCATCAACACGAGTTTGCCTCGAGTTGATTTGTCGAATGCGGCTCGGCAATATGCAGGCGAATGGTCAATTGTTGAGCCAATATCCAGTCGATAAGGCGTCTGAATGTGTATGGGTGCAAGGAACGTGGCCAACGTTCGTATGACTTTAAAAGAAATGCGGCCAAACGCTAATGCCCTAGTACCATCCCTAACATTTCTCCTAAATCGCGATGAATGCAAGGTACGTAGAATCTAGACAGGATCTTTGTGCCGTATTTTTCCAACATTGATGAGTAGGAAGAACATCGTCCTCTTTGGGCAGACGGGGGCAGGCAAAAGTTCACTCGTCAATCTCATGGCGGGAGAGGACGTAGCAGGCATATCCAATGACCTGAAACCCTGCACATTGCACTGGCAAGAATATCCCATCGAATTCGATGGCGAGTCTTATAATGTGTTCGATACCGTTGGACTCGAGGAACCACAGCTGGGAATAACACAGTTCCTCGATGCCGTCGAGAATGCATATAAGCTCATTCAGGAATTGGAGACACAAGGCGGCATTGATCTACTTCTATTCTGCATGCGCGCAGGCACACTCACTGCTACGCTTCAAAACAATTACCGACTCTTTCACGAATTCCTCTGCGACAAGAAGGTTCCCATCGTTGTAGTGATCACGTACCTCGAAAACGAGGTCGGAGAAATGGATACCTGGTGGAAGAGACACGAAACAAATTTCCGTGACCAGGAGGTCCATGTCGCTGGTCACGCGTGCATCACCGCCATCAGAGGCAATTTTCCACACCGGCATGAAGAATCGCGCACCACGATCCGCAACGTTGTCAAGGAGTTCACTGCCGACGGGCAGAAGCAAGCATGGAAAGGAGGAGACAGCCTGTTCGTGTCATTTATGCGTAAGCTGAGAAAGCTACTTGTGGGGAATAGAAAACCTGTGAAGAAGAATATGGTCGCTCGCCTCACCGAGCGTTGCGGTATGTCTCCAGATGTCGCAAAACAGTTAGCTGATAGGATCAAGAATGACGAAGTAGAAGGAGCTACTTGACTTACCGTGTTCGATCGATTATGCTTGTCTTCCTGTGAGTCTTGTCCTATATGTATCTTAATCGTTGTCCCACAACATACAAATGGGATTATGTGCGAGTTTGCTTTTACTATAGATGATTTTTTTTTTGTACATCAATATGTAGTAGATTGTCGACCATCTTATCCTGCGAAAGCAGCATCTGCGTGCATGTGAAGCGACTCGATAAATTGCAACCTTGATGAACTTCTTCAACGACGTCGAGCGCAGCAGTGCACAATTAAGTCACCTTCGAACTGCACTCGTACAACTTCCAAATAGTATCTCCCTCGGAAACTCCAAATATAATTTCGAGCACTATGCTCCAGATCCGGAGAAGGTCAAGCTCTATGGCAGTACCGAAGCGGCACTAAATAATGCACTCGAGGTCACATTTGCACCCAGAGGTCAATTGTTGCAGTCGTCAATGTCCTTACAGCTACCCTCAATGAGTTTCCTAATTCCACGCTGCTTCAAAAATGGGTTGGTGATCTATGGCGGACCACAGTATATCACTATAAGTGTGCAAAGCAATCAGTGAGGATGCCACCCCAGTTGGCTCACCTGCTAGCACTGTTCCGACTGCTCCTCAATTGTTGGACTTGCTGTCAGAGAAGCCGGTGGAAGGGGCAAACAGGGCGCCTCAATAACAGGATACCGTAGTTCCAATGCCTTCACGAGGGCCTGTACAGTGAGCCTTTACATTATAGTTGCGAAAAAATGTCAAAATGACTGGGAAAAACGTGTTTCTGGGGTGTGTCAAAAACATGTCAAAAACTAGTTAAAAACTAGTGTAAAAAAAACCCCTCGAAGTGGGGGTGAGTTAAAAACTCGTCAAAAACTCCCTGGGTGATTTTTCACGGAGCCCTAGATCTCGCGCACAGATGCTGAACGTGAAAACTCGGCCTGTTGATGATTTATCGCATTTGCCCCCTCCCTTCTTCGTGATCCTGTTCTTTGTATGCCTGTATGATATTGTGTGATGACATGATATTCATCGCGGGCGTCTGTTCCCTTTCTCGTTCATCTTCCTTCCGCCCGGGTACACCTTGCTTCGCACTGAGTCAGCAGGCGTGTTAGCGTTGGAGATGAATACCTAAATGGCTGCCATGAGCTGCCTGTGCTTCGTCTTGTGGTAGGGCTGTGCGATGAGGAGGCCTGGAGGTTTAGCACATATGACTGTACTGTCCTGATACGGTTCTTGGGGAGCGAAGCTTCAAGCTTCAAGCTTGAAGGTCGTTTGTCAGCTCAATCACCAATATTGTCAAGATCATCCACGAAATGCCTGATCAAGGTCAGGCCACATTATGACGTCCTTGTTGGATGACAATAAGGAACCCTGTAACTGTACTATGGGCGTGAGTGTGTATTCTGTTACTTGATTTATCTTTGGTAATCTATGTACAGGTGCCGAGAAATGTAGCTTGCCGGAATTTCTCGGCACCATACGTCCAGCTGAGCGTGCGCGCTGTTCGCTTCTCTATCTGTTTCTTTCTCTCCTCCACGACATCGTGTTCGTCGTACTTCGTACATCCTCACAATCGATTCGTTCCTACAATCTTTCTTTTATAATTATTCGATATGTACCAACACCTTGGTATCGAGCTCAACGACGGGATCCCGAGCGCTCCCATTACACCTCCTTCCACGCAGAACGCCACTGCGTCTGGTTCCGGTTCAAATGCTCAGTCATCGTCGTCAGCAAGGCCAGCTCCATCAAACACCAGAGCACCCGCTGCCCCCAGACCACCAGCCCAGTCCGGGCTACCTCAGCCATCAGCTGCGCAGAGCACCCATCAACCAGTATCCCAGCAAACCCAGTCTTCTTCCGCACGCGCCGCTCAACCTGCAGCACCCAATCCAGCACCTCTCGCTGCTCAGCCAGCAACAGTGCATCCAGCACCTGTGCAGCCGCAGCCTATTCCCGCACCTGCGGACGAAATTGCTGCTCTAAGGGCGCGAATTGCAGAGCTTGAGCGCGGGAATGCTCACGGCAACCATTTCCCGGCCAGAGCTCCCGTGCCTCAACAAGCTTTGGTAGCGGACCCCGCTGAAATCGACCGTATACGCGCGAATCTGGCTGGCGTTAAAGACGAACCTAAACGGCTCGTCTTACCCGCACTCCAACCAGGGCACAAAGTCAGTGCCCTAAGCCTGCGTGAGTTTATTTCAGCTATTGTTTTTGTTTGTATTGGTTGTTCGGGCCATACCGCATGCACATCAGCGTCTGCCACTGGCAGTTCGCCAACACCACTGTACCGAACTGTCAGCCGAATAGGCGATTTACCATTCACTCATGGATTGTTCGCACCGTACCGTTTCTGCGCTTTCGTGCAGCACCGTGCTGCATGTTAGATGCTCCGCCATCACACTTACTGCACCATCTATACTCAAGTTTCTGACACACTCTTTTATAGCCATCCCCCTTAAAGTAGAGGAAGCTTTTAAGAATTACCGCTACGTACCATACACAGCTCTCACGCACGCAGCTCGCTCCAAAGCTTTCCTGCGAGGGGAAGACTCATCCTTCGTCTTCACGCATGACGGGCTTGCGGCTAAAGGTCTTGACCATGCAAATGAGCTATCGATTGCAACAGTTGACTGGATAGCAGCAGCGAAGGCTGCGGAAGATAGAACACTGCATTACTGGGGCGAGGCTCGTGCATCAGCCCTCGTGTCACACCATCTCGTAGTCCTCGATATTGGCCGTACGCATGGCTGGGCCATAGCAATGCATTACGATGTGCAACAAAGAGAACTGGCTCATGCCAACCACGAGCATAATCTCGCCGGCCTCGATGTAGCAGCACTTACATTAGCCAATAATAAAATCCCTCCTGCCGCACCTCAGTCTGCCCCATTCACCTCCCCATCTAAGCGAGCTGCCCCAAGCGATTTTCAAACCTCTCCTCGTAAGAAATCACATACACTCGCTTCGAGTCATTGTTTTCGCTGCGGATCAAGTGGCCACTTGCCAGCCGACTGTGCTGCAGAAACAACCGCAGCGGGAAAGCCTGTTGCATCCCTCGCTACCAATGCCAGGAGCAAGCACGCGCTCGCTACATCGAATGGAAAGCATTATTGCTTTAATTGGGCCAACGGCTCCAATTGTACCTTCGGTCCGAACTGCAGAAATGTCCACGCATGCAGCATCTGTGGAGAGTCTTCACATGGCGCCGGCAGCTGCAAAGCTCGCGGATGATCCGCGCACTGTAATCACCCCACTCGACCACCTTCGGGTGGAACAGTTACTTCGTAAATATAGTATATTTGATAATTGGCGTCATATCGTTGACGGTATACATAATGGCTTTAATGTTGGCATCGCAGAATCTCCGTCCTCCACTCAGTTATTTCGAGAACCATTCATCATCATTATTCAACCCTTCCATAATCGACGCGTACATACTCTCAGAGCAGGCCGCGGGCAGGTACTCTACAGGATTCAGCCCCGCAGACCTCGAACATTTAATTGGACCGTTTCGTACATCTCCCCTGGGCCTAGTCCCAAAACCACACTCCAACAAATTCCGTATAGTACAGGACTTATCTTACCCATGCAATTCTTCAGATACCCAATCCGTAAACGCGGGCATCGACGCGGACGATTTTCCTACCGTCTGGGGCACATTCAACAAAACCGCGGCCCTTATCCTCACTCTTCCTCCCGGTTGTGTCGCAGCAACCTTCGACGTCTCTTCAGCCTACCGTATAATTCCCGTCTTGCCCTCACAACAGAATGCACTCTGCATATTCTGGAAAGGGATCGTTTACGTCGATCGAGCTCTCATGTTCGGCCTTACATCAAGTGCCGGCGTATTCGGATCCGTTGCCGACATGCTCGTAGCCATCTACAACGAAGCTGGCTTCGATCTGATCCGAAAATGGGTCGACGATTTTCTAGTCATCAGGCTTCCGCACCATACATGGACCGAAGCAGATTTCATTGCTATAACAGCATACTGTGGGGTACCATGGAGCCTCGAAAAGCTTCGACTCTTCGCCTCCATCCAGAGGTACATTGGTTTCGATTGGGACTTGGACCTCAAGCGGGTGTCGCTGCCAGAGGACAAGCTGCACAAGGTGCAGAAAATGATCTCGGACTGGATGCTCGTCGGGGCCTCGTTCACAGCCAAAGAGGCTGCCAGTTTGCATGGAAAGCTGGTCCACGTGGCGTGCATTTTCCCTCTGATTCGTCCCTTCTTACGCTCTATAGCTGCATTCGCAGCCGATTTCCGTTCTACGCGTGCACATCTTCGTCCGTCCGCAGCCGTTCGCGCAGATCTGCCCTGGGTCCACTCTCTGCTATCACACCTCCCAAACTCGATACCCATCATGGACCCATCCCCAGTGGATATTGGGTGGTGGGGCGATGCGAGTACATCGTTTGGGATCGGAGTAATCGTGCAGAAGCATTGGGCCATATGGCATTGGGCAGCAGGCTTCAAGGTTGGCCCGAAGCGAGACTTCGACATAGGATGGGCCGAAGCCACAGCAATAGAGCTCGGGCTTCGATTGGCGCTGCACCTGGGTAAATATATTCTACCGTCTATATCTTGCCGTCGACCAGTTTTTCATTAACCATTTGAAGGTATTATAACGCACCGAGGAACATCGGAAAATGTCACCTATTTGGTGCGCTCGGACAATATCGGAGTGGTAGCAGTGATGAACAAGGGCCGTTCTCGCAGCCCACAGACGAACGCAGTTCTGAAGCACGTGTATCAATTGCAAGCCGAAAATGGTTTTCGTCTACACACAGTCTACGTGCCAACCCGCACCAATATCGCAGATGCCTTATCACGGGGCGACGTCAAGGCCTTTTTAGCTGGTTTCCCTGGAGCCGAAGTTCCTGTTCCCATACCCCTACCACCACATTTATCAGGCAAACTCATCCAATTGTCGTGAGGGCACTGCATTATGTATACCCAGTTGTTGACCATCCACCCTCATTACCTTCCAATCCAATTTCAACCCCATCGTGGCTCCGACCACACTGTCGAGCATCAGAACGGCTTTTCTTGTGGCGAGGCGTGAATTCCCCACCGTCGTCAACCATAGACAACCCGATAATTCGCCATATAGCCAGCCTAGCCAACCGAGCTTCCCTTCGTGACACAGCGAGCTACGGCGCTGGATTACGAAAATTTCACATATTTTGTGATGTCTTTTCCATTCCCGAGCCTGACCGCCTTCCAGCATCATTTGAAGTGCTACATTCCTTCGCCTTATGGGCTGTGACCGATCCAGACCCTAATGACCCACTTCTATCAGCGGACAATGGCACTCCCATAACCTTTGAGCCTGTTTCAGTTGGCGTCGCACGTAAATACTTGTCCGCCGTGCGGGCCTGGCACATCGCTCAAGGATGGCCCCCACCACTCTCTGATTCACACCACAACCGTATCAATTGGTCTCTGCGTGGACTGGAAAATTTGCACGGAGGCCGTCGAAAACCCCTCCGACCACCCATATCACTCGCAATGCTCGCAGCTCTCAAAGCCACCCTCATATTATCGGATCCGTTCGACGCGTGTATTTGGGCGATGGCATCATGCGCATTCTTCGGCATGATGCGTTTTGGCGAAGTCTCCGTCGCCTCTCGATCCGCGTTCAACCCACTCAAGAACCTCACCCGTGCTCATGCCTTTTTCGGACACGACTTGCGAAGTAAGCCTTACGCACGCCTCGACCTCCCTTCAGCCAAAACAGCTCGAGCGGGAGAATCACAGTCCGTTTTTCTCAATGAGCAAGGGGACTTATGTCCTTTATCAGCGCTCCGCAACCTAGCTTCCGTTGTTCCCGCCCTCGCAAATGACCCATTGTTTTCGTGGCGCGACAACAAGGGCGATATTCGACCAATGGCCAAAATCCGGGCCTTAGAGCGCATTAATTCAATTTTAATGGCCTGGGGATGGGGCACGACGTTCGGCCACTCGTTTCGAATAGGTGGTGCATCCTTTTACCTTGCGAAGAAAATTGACCCCGAAATCGTTCGAATCGCTGGCCGCTGGAAATCCTTAGCTTACGAAACGTGCATTCGTGCATTCGAGCAGATTTCATCACAGCACCTGGCCAACGCAGCACTGCTCTAACCGTCGCCTTCACATCTTGTTGGGCTAGGCAGCTATGAGCCGCGGGTTGTTCCGGCTTGATGGGTGAGCGGCTCCACCTGCCTGCGTCCCACCCCGAGCTAACGCTCGGTCCAGCCCAACCTACTAGATCATGTCAGCGACTTTCGAGCCAGACGAAGCTGGAATGTACAGGTGCCGAGAAATGTAGCTTGCCGGAATTTCTCGGCACCATACGTCCAGCTGAGCGTGCGCGCTGTTCGCTTCTCTATCTGTTTCTTTCTCTCCTCCACGACATCGTGTTCGTCGTACTTCGTACATCCTCACAATCGATTCGTTCCTACAATCTTTCTTTTACCCACCCACCACTCCCTAATCTCACGCTGCAATACGCACACCGTAATTCGCGCTGTATATATAGTCGTATTGCTCAAATTGTCAAAAATCGTACTCAGGCATCTCTCACTCGATAGTCATCTAGCATGATCGAATTCGTAAGCAGGTATCCCGCCCTCCCAGCGGCTCCACCTGCCTGCGTCCCACCCCGAGCTAACGCTCGGTCCAGCCCAACCTACTAGATCATGTCAGCGACTTTCGAGCCAGACGAAGCTGGACCTCAAACGCATTACGAAGACAAAATAAGCATGGCTGTAGCCCACGTCCCAGTGACGCGTGCAGCTCAATGGCCTCACTGAGGTCGGACGGGCCACTCGAATTTGGTTTCAAGGCCAATGGCAAGGTTATCAGTAAGTTATTACAAATATTCAGGAAACGGAGCCCTAATCCTAGAGTTGGTTTCTTCATCTTCACGGTTTGCAATCGATACACTGTGAGTCCGCCTCCGGCCGGCAGTGGATCCGATTTTGCTGGTACCAACTAGGAATTACATCATTGTCGGAGTTATATTTAGATGATGGTATCAAGATGCACTTCATTGAAGGCGCTAACGTGTAAGCCACGACATAATCTTGAGGCCTAGGAGTGTAGTAGGAATGTCAGTCGTCCCTTTAATTTACCTCTCTATTTCACATCGTACGCCACATCGATTGGATACTGAATTCGCCTGCCGATTGCCGAGCTGCATCGTGTTGAGGGTGGGTGCAAGGAACGTGGTCAACGTTCGTATGATCTTAAAAGAAATGCGGCCAAACGCTACCGTACCCTAATACCATCCTGAACATTCCTCCTGGATCGTGATGAATACAAGGTACGTAGAATCTAGAGAGTACCTTTGTGCCGTATTTTTCCAACATTGATAAGTAGGAAGAATATCGTCCTCTTTGGGCAGGCAGGGGCAGGCAAAAGCTCACTAGTCAATCTCATGGCGGGAGAGGACGTAGCAGGCACATCCATGGACCTGAAATCCCACACATTGCACTGGCAAGAATATCCCATCAAATTCGATGGCACGTCTTATAATGTGTTTGATACCGTCGGTCTCGAGGAACCACAGCTGGGAATTCCGCAGTTCCTCGATGCTGTCGAGAATGCCTATAGCCTCATTCAAGAACTGGAGAGAAAAGGCGGCATTGATCTACTTCTATTCTGCATGCGCGCAGGCAGACTCACTACTACGCTTCAAACCAATTACCGGCTCTTTCACGAATTCCTCTGCGACAAGAAGGTTCCCATCATTTTAGTGATCACGTACCTTGAAAATGAGGTCGGAGAAATGGATGCCTGGTGGAAGAGAAACGAAGCAATTTTCCGTGACCGGGAGGTCCATGTCGCTGGTCACGCGTGCATCACCGCCATCAGAGGCAATTTTCCACACCGGCATGAAGAATCGCGCACCACGATCCGCAATGTTGTCAAGGAGTTCACCTCCGACGGGCAGAAGCAAGCATGGAATGGAGGAGACAACCTGTTCGTGTCGCTCATGCGTAAGCTGAGGGAGCTACTTGTGGGGAATGGAAAACCTGCGAAGAAGAAGATGGTCTCTCGCCTCACCAAGCGTTGTGGTATGTCTCCAGATGTCGCAAAACAGTTAGCTGATAGGATCAAGAATGATGAGTCAGAAGGAGCTACTTGACTTCCCGTATTCGATACCTTGTGCTCAGCCAGTTGTAGGCTTTTAAATTGTTCTTGCCAATATATCTTCATACATATTCTACTCAAATTTCTACTTATAATCATATTATGCATGCCGAAGAACTGATGCTGACGAGCAAATTGACGAGCAGGAACGTAAGAAGACCTCGGAAACCTTGTCGGCTACAATAACGAGAATTGCAATACATTGCCGTCGACGTCTCTTCTATCCTCGCGTGCCATCAAGCTCTGTCTCCGAAACTTGAACGTTTGAACATTGCCCTAGTGGCGCCGGCACCGACAATAATGTCGCTACCATGCATTCTGTCTTCCGTGCTCTGGATCACGTCTCGGATGGTCCTCAACCGAAGATTTTGTTTTCCCTCTCGCCTTGCAGCTCAATCGACGAGTGTCCACTTGTCTCTGTTTATGGTAAATATATTGACAGTTGATTTTGCCTGTAGTGCAGTGTAGTCATGCACAGGCTCGCGGACCGCGGTATAGAGGGGAGGTGGTGAGTTCCAATCCACAACAGTACCAATATTTCGGGCCTCAAAGTCCTTGACCAGTTGTATGATAAATATAGCAGCACATACTCGTACTGTCTACTGTAACGAATAAACATGGATACAAAAAAAATCAGAAAGCACAGGCTGCCCATCAAGCTGAAGGCCGGACCTGACCGGCCCCCAGCGGTGAAAGTGGATATATTGACGGTGTCATCGAGATGGTGAAAATAATTGTGTAAGTGGTGATAGAAATATGTAACAATGACCACGATCCATTTACCACTAGCCAGCGATGGGAATGCAAACAGATGCAAACCTCTTATGTTTCGATGATGGGCGATGTTGGCAGCGATGCTGAGAGGCGGGAGACCGTGACGGCGTTAACGATCTGCTGAAAAGCACCGAAGGTGGGTGTGGAGGGCTACAAGGCGGTACGCAGGCGAAAAAAACCTGCTGATGCAGCCGCGTGGAATGGAGGGGGAAGGTATCAGCACTGTGGTAGGGCATGTCATCGGTCGGCACGTATAAGTAGAACAGTGGGAAATGGGTCGCTTTGGCATGGACGACAACAGGAGGCTCTGAGCGGGCCGCACGAGGGTTGGGGAGGTTATCCATCGTGCTTTGGTGTCGAGGCCAGCGCCAACGCGATGATGCGAGATGTAAGGCAGGTAGAAGTTGGGTGTGTGAGTGGCGGGAGACTGCAGGATGTTGTGGTTGGGTGTGGTCGGCAGGTGAATGCCACACATGGGCGAGGTCGAACATGGAGCTCTGGAAGTCGATGCCAGGCCGCATCAGGGCAAGAGACAGAGAGAAGGTGCGAAAGTCCCGCATCAACGCGAATGTGCAAGATACAACCAATCTGGGTGCATGTCTGGGGCGGACTCTATGCCCACGCTGCCATACAACGCTGAAGTACCCGCCGCCCGCCCTGCAACGGTCGCACGCGCGTCATGCGCCTTCGATACTCGGCCCACCACAACCTGTGTTGGAATCGGAACTTGCATCGGATAAGATGCCCGCTGAGTAAAGTTTTTGTAATACTACACAGGTACTTAACGGACCGGTTATTTTCTATTAGCGGATAGTATAAATACTGCTTATGATATAGATCGAGTAACAATACATGGTGTCGAATAGATTGTATTGTCACTCGTTTCGCGACTCGTTACCATAACCTGCCGGTCCTCGCATCCGCTCAGGTTTAAACATATGCATAAACGTTCGCCGTGACGCCGTTCGCGCACACAACTGAGCTGTGTACTCGATCTCTGTCGCAATCATGACTCGTTCGCTGGTGTACAAAATCTGATTTCCATTGTATGCCAACGCCTCGCACTATAACTATATATTATTTCAATACGTACAGTTCTTTTCGCAGAAGCTGTTTTCGCAGGATAAGATGGTCGACAATTTACTACATATTGATGTACAAAGGAAATCTTCTATAGTAGAAGCAAACTCGCGCATAACTCCATAACATTTGACACGACGAGCCACACAGTGCCAATCATTTATATGTTGGGGACAAAGATTAAGATACATATATGACAGGATCCACAGGAAGACGAGCATAATCGATCGAACAGGGTAAGTCAAGTAGCTCTTTCTACCTCGTCATTCTTGATCCTATCAGCTAACTGTTTTGCGACATCTGGAGACATACCGCAACGCTTGGTGAGGCGAGCGACCATATTCTTCCTCACAGGTTTTCTATTCCCCACAAGTAGTTCCCTTAGGTTACGCGTGAATGACACGAACAGGCTGTCTCCTCCTTTCCATGCCTGCTTCTGCCTGTTGGCAGTGAACTCCTTGACAAGCTTGCGGATCGTGGTGCGTGATTCTTCATGCCGGAGCGGAAAATTGCCTTTGATGGCGGTGATGCATGCGTGGCCGGCGACGTAGACCTCCCGGTCCTGGAAAATTACCCCATGTTTCTTCCACCAGGCATCCATTTCTCCGATCTCGTTTTCGAGGTGCGTGATCACTACAACGATGGGAACCTTCTTGTCACAGAGGAATTCGTGAAAGAGCCGGTAATTATTTTGAAGTGTAGTGGTGAGTCTGCCTGCGCGCATGCAGAATAGAAGCAGATCAATGCCGCCTTGTCTCTCCAAATCTTGGATGAGCCTATAGGCATTCTCGATAGCATCGAGGTACTGTGGGATTCCCAGCTGTGGTTCCTCGAGTCCGACGGTATCGAACACCTTATAAGATTTGCCATCAAAGTCGACGGGATATTCTTGCCAACGCAATGTGCAGCCTGAGGATATCAGGTCATTGGATGTGCCTGCAACGTCCTTTCCCGCCATGAGATTGACGAGTGAGCTTTTGCCTGCCCCTGCCTGCCCGAAGAGGACGATATTTGCATGCTTGCTCCTACTTATCATATTGGAAAAGTACGTCACAAAGATCCTGTCTGGATTCTACGTACCTTGCAACCATTTTTGAAGGGACGTTGTGAATAGCGCCTCGTAACGGTTCAGTGTGAATCTCTGTCTCATTTGACAGGCGGCAATGCTCCACGAGCTTGCGGACAGCGTCGTATGACTGGTTGCGGCGCTCTATGACCTCAGATTCTGTCATCATGTCCGTGGTGACACATGCGTGGCCAGAAAAGGTCATCCCGACGTTTGAGATGGTTCGCTCGTTAACCCTCCACCACTCTTCCATATCTGGTTTATAGGATTCCAAACATGTGACGACAAGGGCAATTGGAACTTTCCTCTTGACTTGGGAATGAATCAAGTCGTAGTTCCGGCGGAGTGTCCGAATCACTCTCTCAGCCCGCACACAGTACACGATGAGATGAATGTCGCCTTGCTTCATCAAAGTTCGAATGAGGTTCTTCAAAATTTTCCGAGCTTCCTTGTCGGGGACTGCACCTTGAGGGCACTCGTCAAGACCTGTCATCTCGTTCAGTCACAACCACGAAGAGCGGCGAACTGAACCGACCGGGCGTATCGACAAGTTTTACCTTCAATGTCTCGTTCTGATTCTTCTGAATCAAAATCTCGTGCGTATTGATTCCAGTTGTACATCCCCCAGCATCGGGGGACGTCACCGCCATGTTTGTCCCAGCGATCAAATTGACTAAGGAACTTTTACCAGCTCCGGATTCCCCGAAAATGACAACACTGCGCGTGTCTGTGCGACATGGAGGTTCCCCGACACCGGTATGGTTGGAATCAGCAGCACTTTGATCTGGGATGGAGGACTGGTTTCAAGTTAACTTTATGCTGAGGAATAGTCAAATACTACTTACAATAGATGGTCGTCTCCCAGGAGGCTTCGACATTGCGATAATGACTCAACTCGAGACAAGAAAGCGAAAAGTACGTTTTAACTTGCGCGTTTGGTGTTTTTGAGTGGCGTCAGCTCTCCTTCAGCTATCCCCCGGTTCGTTAGAACAGGTGTCGGTATGCCCAGCCAGATAGCGATGACGCATGGATTCAGCATGTTCCATACACGTGAGAAGGGCATTGAGGGGCGTAGCTGCGCGAGCTCATATATAATACCATGCTGCCTACATTGGGTTTCGTACATGTTGGTTGGAGTTTGCCTAGCTGCAGCGGTGAGGATTCGGCTGTGTACTTGGTAGTAAGCCAGTGTCACCTACACATCATAACGAGGCCAAAGGGTATCTGCGGCGGGTTCTGTGCAAAAACTAATTCCAGCCCTGGACCCACATGATACATCATATGATAAGGCTCAATTTCCGACCGCTTCAGTACTATGGGCTGCATGTCATTGTCCACCAGGATTGAGCGAAGATGGGTAAGGGGCCTGCAATCGTAGTAACATCAAGTTCCTACAGCAGCCAACTTCAATTAAGTTGTCAGCCACAGAATAATATCGGAGTCGCATCCGTAGTTAGTGCAGTCAGCTCGTGTAGCCAATGAGGTTCGTTTACCTGGTCTTCCGCGACAATGATCCAGAGCAGTATAATTATGTACGGTATGTAGACAGCAATAATAGCGAAGATAGCAAGGAAATAAAACAGCAAGGAATCAGAGACATGACCAGAGACTGTACCCACGCACTTTGTTCTATGCGTGGTCTGAACTCTTCGATACATTGCTGCAGTTCAGCCAGCTCAGGCTGCTCAGCTTCGTGCGACGCGCCGTCCATCATAACATCTTCATCGTCAGCTGAAGACTCGCAGGTCCACTTCCCAGTAACTATTGATGATCTAGAATTCACCCTCGCGACAAGGCGGTACATGAGTTATATATCGGTGACAGTGCGATCGATCTTACCCTTCACCATCTCCACATCGTTTAGAATGAAACTGATGTCTTCCTGAACTTCGAGGCAAGGATACCGCATGTTGCGCAACATCAAGCCGCTAGTGCCTGATATACATCGATCAATTCTCGCGTCAAGTATCATCTCCAAGACTTACATTTCTCCAGGACATTTGGTTTCACGCATGGCTCAGGAACGTTTACGGAGACGTGATGGTCCCAGGTCAGAGTTAAAATTCTATCTGTTGATGAGCTATTGGAGACTCACGCTCCGCGTCCTTTTCATTCCAATACATGAGAGTCATACTACTAGTTTTTGGCCTGGTAATGGTTGTCAGAAGAAAGAAGCAAAAGACGTATTGCAGCAGATTACAACTTGAAAAGCTTGAACGTTTGGTTGCGTCACGTGCATTGAGCTTAATTATGCAATTGCTCCCGAGCATTGCTCTGAGCTCTCCTGCATGCAAGTCTGGCCAAACACAGAACCAACTTGCGAGCAACACGAGTTAAGTTTAAGTAGAATTTGAGTAGAATACGTATTATAATGTAGAAGGACAATTTAAAACTCCACAGCTGGACGAGTACAAGTGATCGAACATAGGCAGTCACCATGTCTTGATCCGATCAGCTAACTGTTTTGCGACATCTGGAGACATACCGCAACGCTTCGTGAGGCGAGAGACCATATCCTTCCTCGCACGCGATTCCGCATTCCCCCCAAATAGCCCCAGCTTACCCATGAACGACACGAATAGGTTGTTTCCTCCTGTCAACGCTTGCTTCTGCCTGCCGGCAGTGAACTCCTTGACAACGTTGCGGATTGTGGTGCGCGATTCTTCATGACGGCGTGGGAGATCGCCT
Organism: Suillus lakei; assembly: GCA_016628065.1. NCBI lineage: Eukaryota > Fungi > Basidiomycota > Agaricomycetes > Boletales > Suillaceae > Suillus > Suillus lakei. The sequence continues at coordinate 61,303 of JABBWA010000049.1, forward strand.
TCGATGGTAGTGATGCACGCATGACCAGCCCGGTCACAAAAAATTGCTTCGTGTCTCTTCCACCAGGTATCCGTTTCTTCGACCTCATTTTCGAGGTACGTGATCACTACAATAATGGGAACCTTCTTGTTACAGAGGAGTTCGTGAAAGATCCGGAAATTGTTTTGAAGCGTAGTAGTGAGTCTGCCTACGTGCATGCAGAATAGAAGTAGATCAATGCCGCCTTGTTTCTCCAAATCCTGAACGAGCTTATAAGCATTCTCGACAGCATCGAGGAACTGTGAGATTTCCGGCTGCGGTTCGTTGAGTCCAACGGTATCGAACACCGTATAAGAGTTGCCATCGAATTCGATGGGATATTCTTGCCAGCGCAATGTGTGGCCTGAGGATTTCAGGTCATTGTATGTGCTTGCTACGTCCTTTCCCGCCATGAGATTGACGAGTGAGCTGTTGCCTGCCCCTGCCTGCCCAGAGAGGACGATATTCTTCCTACTTATCAATGTTGGAAAGTACGATACAAAGAGTATAGGGAATACGGACCGTACAGACAGGCGGCATTGCTCGATGAGCTTGCAGACAGCATTGTATGACTGATTGCGGCGCTCCACGACCTTAGATTCTGTCATCATCGCCGTGGTGACACATGCGTGGCCAGCAAACGTCATCCCAAATTTTGAGATGGTTTGCTCGTTAACCCTCCACCAATCCTCCATCTCTGGTTCATAGGATTCCAAACATGTGACGACAAGGACAATCGGGACTTCCATCTTGACTTCGGATTGGATTAACTTGTAGTTCTTGCGGAGTGTCTTAATCACTCTCTCGCCCCGCACACAGTACACGATGAGATGAATGTCGCCTTCCTTCACCAGAGTTCGAATGAGCTCCTTCAAAATTCTTCGAGCTTCCTTATCTGGGACTGTACCTCGAGGGCCCTCGTCAAGACCTGTCATCTAGTTCAGTGATGACCACGAAGAACGGCGAACTGAACCGACCGGGCGTATCGACAAGTTTTACCTTCAATGTCTCATTCTGATTCTTCTGAATCAAAATCTCGTGCGTATTGATTCCAGTTGTACATCCCCCAGCACCGGAGGATGTCTCCGCCATGTTCTTCCCGGCGATCAAATTGACCAAGGAACTTTTACCAGCTCCGGCTTCTCCAAAAATGACAACACTGCACATGTCTGTGCGACGTGGAGGTTCCCCGACTTCAGTGTGGTTGGAACTAGCAGCAGCAGTTTGATATAAGGTGGAGGAGTACTGCTTTCAAGTAAACCTTATGCTGAGGAAGAGCCAAACGCCACTCACATTAGATGATCGTCTCCCACCAGGCCTCGATATTAACAGAATGAGACAAGAAAGCGAAAGGTACGTCTTGACTTGCACGTTCGGTGGCGTCAGCTCCTTCATAGAACAAGGTGTCGGTATGTCCAGCCAGCCGGCGAAGACGCATGGATTCAGCATGTTCCGTACACGTGAGAACTGAACATTGCCTAAACATGTTGTGCTTCATACATACTAGTTGGTGTTGGCCTAGCTGCAGCGGTGAGGATTCGACTGCAAGTACTTCCAGCTTCGTCTATTGCAGATACTGTGAGGTCAGACAAAACAGTGGTTGGGCTGGGACTGAGCGTTAGCTCGGTTCGAACTTGCCGCTGGGTGGGCGGGAAAACTCGACATGCGGGTTGATTGAATGACCATTATATGTATTGAGATATGAAGCTAGCAGGTATTCAATTATAGCAAAAGAACGTAGACATGTACAAGGAGAGTGGGCGAAAATATTATGCGAGAAAGTACTGTCACAAGTTCGGCGTAGCTGGACCGAACCTCCGAACAGGTTTCGATTCTTAAGCAGTTCGGATGCGGCCGAAGCCGTTCGAACTACTTCTTTCACTTATGTAGTGCATTGTGCAATTTATTCAACTTGAATGAGCCCATAGCGTCAAGCCCCACCACAGAGAAACATCCGCTAATCGCTAGCTATTCGAATGATCTGGTTATATTTATCTCTGTTCTTGCTCGTCCTGCCGCATCAAATGGTGGCTGATCTCCCGGACATAACGTTTCTGCATCAGTACATCTATCCGCACTCGAAACTAACAAGAAGTTTAATGATCCACGCAAATCCACGCGTCATTATGTTGGGCAAGTACTTGTTTAATACAACGTTTCCAGTCGCTCTAGGCCCTATATCGATGAACTCTTTGTATGGATCAACAACACCTCAGTTTCACGCACTGCACACGTACACAGACTGGGCGAATCAGTATCATCATGGTGGGTGATGTGTTCAACCAACCAGCAGCGCTGCTGGTGTTTCCCTTGAAAGAATCAAGGAGCGCTCGCGAGCATTCAAAAAGGCAGGGATCTGACCTCACCTTAAAGAATGCTACTACTGAGCCTCGTCTGTGAATTCGATCGGAATGTTCAACGCACGGCACGTCTCTTGCCAAGTTGATGATCATGAAATTAGTCTAATATCATGTCATAGGGCGATGTTGCATGCATACGAGGATCGCGCCACCCTTTGCCAAATGGAGAAATTTCTCCCACTTCTTGACTAGCTAGCAGCTTCATGTACGAGAATTTTTGGTTTCGCGACGGTACGTGCTTTATCCAGGCTAACGTTTCCTCTCCTTCGCCAACACATCGCTTACACATTTGATACATACAGCGCTTGTCCGGGTGCGTCTACGCGGATAATCTATTGTGGCCTGTGGTCGTGCAGTTGCTGGCAACTGTGACTATTTCCAGGCCTAGAGATGTAGCCCCGATGACTTCCGCGGAGTTTCGTCCCACAGACCTCTCGAGTATCCATATGAAGCAGATTTCCCTTTGATGAATATGCCATCGGCGAAGAAACATAAGAAATGCACATGGGGCTTAACCATATCCATGCGGATAGCCAATAACACTATTTTTTTGGGCGAGTGCTCTCCTCGGAGTCTGCTAGTGTAAGGAAGCCGATGGTTTTGGCACCGGACGCCCGCTCGGACATAGTACGCACTGCCTTCCATTATATTTCCTTTTTCTATTCCCTCTCATATATTTGCTTTGCCTTCATCGTTATCACTAGTTCTTGCTTATCTCTTTGTATCTTTGCCTTAATGACGTTTCCACCATACATTTCACGTTTCATTCACTCTTAGACGCCACTCGCTCGCACTTGCCACTCACTCCAGTATATATAGCCCATGTACTCTCTTAGATCATTATCGAATTCACTATCCGTTCTATTGCTCAACGTCTAACGAAACACGAACGAAAGACCTCTCGAAAGTCCCACAGTATAATCGCATCTCACCTCGAATTGCATTCCCCTTCGAACTCAAACACAGCCTTACACTAGTCTTACAAACATATTCATCAACTAGATAAAAGCCCAGAGCAGGAGTTCGAACCCAACGCGCATGTTATCGTATTCGCAGAGAATCCAACGGCACTGCTGCGTTTTGCTTGGTTCGAGCGTTTGAAACGGTTCTGAACCGCACTTCAGCAGCACTAACGTCGTCGTCGTGGGGAAGCTCTTGGTTCAACTCGTGAAAGTGAGAGGCAAACATGCAGAAAGTGTGGATGTGGGATGTGATATGCCTTCGCGTGCCGTCAGAGACAACTTCAGGAACGAAAATCTGTTCTCATACTCAGATAGACCATGGCACCTTTGGCAACACTTTCCTCTTGTTCCTACAGTCTTTCAGACCAGGCTTTCTTGTACTTGGAAGCTACCCTATCTATCTAAGAGACCTATCTTTCCCGCGTGCCTACATATGATCTACTGAAGAGGTGTGCCCTCTCAGACACCCCTCCCGAGCTTCTGCCACATCAAACTATAGTTGGTACGAAAGACGCATGTTGCGACACAGTGCCCGTGAGCTGAGTAGTAGTCTGCGATCGAATAGATGGATCATTCCAGTTTCAGGAGATTTCTTCGGGAGTTTGGAAAAGAATGCAAGTGTCAGATGCTGGTCCCAGATCAGATGTAAATTTTTATCTGTCGATGAGCTAATGGAGACTCACTCAGTTCATGCTCTACGTCTTTTTCTTCCCCATCCATGAGATCCGTGCTACTAACTTATGGTCTGGTAATGGTTGTGCGAAGAAAGAAGCGAAAGATGTATTGCAGCGCGTCGCGTCACGCGCATTGAGCTTTGTGTGATTGCTACTGATCTTTCGTCTAGCTCTCCTGCATGCAAGTCTGGCCAACACGGAAAGTAAGACGATTTAACATTAAATAGAATTCGAGTAGAATACGTATGACGATATATTAGCAAGGGCAATTTAAAAGCCTGCCACCGGATGAGCACAAGGTATCGAACACGAGGGGGTCAAGTGGCTCCTTCTGCCTCGTCATTCCTGATCCTATCAACTAACTGTTTCGCCACATCTGGAGAAATACCGCAACGCTTGGTGAGGCGAAAGACCATCTTCTTCCTCGGAGGCTTCCTATTCCCCCGGGCCACAAGTAGCTCCCACAGCTTGCGCATGAACGACACGAACAGGTTGTCTCCTCCATTCCATGTTTGCTTCTGCCCGTCAGCAGTGAATTCCTTGACAAGCTTGCGGATCGTGGCGCGCGACTCTTCATGCCGGAGTGGAAAATTGAAATTGCCGCTGACGGCGGTGATGCACGCATGACCAGCGACATGGACTTCCCGGTTACGGAAATATTTTTGGTTTCTCTTCCACCAGGCATCCATTTCTCCGACCTCGTTTTCGAGGTGCGTGATCACCACAACGATGGGAACCTTCTTGTCACAGAGGAATTCGTGAAAGAGCCGGTAATTAGTTTGAAGCGTAGTAGTGAGTCTGCCTGCGCGCATGCAGAATAGAAGCAGATCAATGCCGCCTTTTCTCTCCAATTCTTGAATGAGGTTATAGGCATTCTCGACAGCATCGAGGAACTGTGGGATTCCCAGCTGTGGTTCCTCGAGTCCGACGGTATCGAATACCTTATAAGATTTGTCATCGAATTCGATGGGGTATTCTTGCCAGTGCAATGTGCAGGGTTTCAGGTCATTGGATATGCCTGCTACGTCCTTTCCCGCCATGAGATTGACGAGTGAGCTTTTGCCGGCCCCCGTCTGCCCAAAGAGGACGATGTTCTTCCTACTCATCAATGTTGGAAAAATACGATACAAAGAGTATAGGGAATACGGACCGTAGTAGGCAGCACTGCCCGATAAGCTTGCAGACAGCGTTGCGTGACTGCTTGCGGAGCTCCTCCGTCATCATCGCCGTGGTGACACATGCGTGGCCAGCAAACTTCATCCCGGCGTTTAAGATGGCTCGCTCGTTAACCCTCCACCACTCCTCCATCTGTGGTTTACGGGATTCCAAACATGTGACTACAAGGACAATTGGAACTTTCCCCTTGACTTGGGAGTGAATGAACTCGTAGTTCCGGCAGAGTGACTGAACCCCCCTCTCACCCCGCACACAGTACACGATGAGATGGATGTCGCCTTGCTTCATCCCAGTTCGAATAAGCTCCTTCAAAATTCTTCGAGCTTCCTCATCTGAGACTTTACCTCGAGGGCCCTCGTCAAGACCTGCATCTAGTTCAGTGATAACCACAAAGAGCAGCGAACTGGACCGACCGGGTGTATCCAAAAGCTTTACCTTCAACGACTCGTTCCGAATCAAAAACTCGTGCACATTGGTTTCAGATGTACATCCCCCAGCATCGCAAGATGTCTTCGCCATTTTTTTTCCAGCGATCAAATTGACCAAGGAACTTTTACCAGCTCCGGATTCTCCAAAAATGACAACACTGCACATGTCTGTGCGACGTGGAGGTTCCTCGACTTCCGTATGGTTAGAACTAGCAGCAGTTTGATGTAAGGTGGAGGAAGACTAGTTTCAAGTTAATCTTGTGCTGAGGAAGAGCCGAACACCACTTACACTAGATGGTGCCCCAGCAGGTGTCGATATTGTAGAACTAACAGCAGTTTGATATAAGGTAGAGGAAGACTGGTTTCAAGTTAACTTTATACCGAGGAAGAGCCAGACACCACTTACGCCAGATGGTGTCCCAGCAGGCGTCGACATTGCAGAACTAGCAGCAGTTAGATATAAGGTGGAGGAGGACTGGTTTCAAGTTAACCTTGTACCGAGGAAGAGCCAGACACTACTTACACTAGATAGTGTCCCAGCAGGCGTCAACATTGCAATAACGACTTAACTCGAGACAAGAAAGCGAATTGAAGTGCGTCTTCACTTGCGCGTTCGGTGGCGTCGGCTCTCCTTCAGCTATCCCCTGATCAATTCGTTAGAACCGCAGTCGGTATGTCCAGCCAGACGCGAAAATCGACAAGGACGCATGGAGTCAGCATGTTCCATACGCATTGGGCATGCACGGTTGTCCACTAGGAAGAGTGCCGAGCACCCTGTTATGACTCCGGGCTAGCTCGGTTCCCTTAATTAATGGCCTCTGGAAAGAAGCCGCCCTGAAGAAGACCCCAAGGATGTTGGCGGCTACGTAAGTTGGAGAAATTTACCAAAGTGGTTGCAATGACGTGATGTTGACACGCTATTTGCATGCCATTGAAATCAATTGAAATGCCTCCTGAAATGATAAGGTAATCTGATGGCTGAGTTTCAATAGATTGCAAGTTCTTTGCAACGTAGATCATCGATCATCACTAGTTATCAACGCCTGCAGTACACTCTTTGCATTCTAGCACATTCCTTGCTCTATTTCCCCACCTCAACTCCGCCCGTACACAGCTGTACAATACTGTCAACTACATGGGCCCAGAGCGCTCAAAACATTGTAACTTATGCGACCAGGACATCAAGCCACAAGGGTGGACCACCCACCGAAAAGCTTGCGAGACGAAGGCAGCCAAAAGACAATGGGATCAGGTGGTTGTAGATGTGATTCGCAAGGAGAAAGGTGCGTCTGTTATATCTTTGTCTTGATGTATTGTCGAAGCTGATGTTTAATTATATCAAAATACAGCATCGGATTCATCATTGAGACTCGACAAGCCTCAATCAGCCATTCGTATCCCTGTACCAGGTATGTAGTAGTATTTTGTTTTTGTTATGCTATCTACGGCGCTCACAAACTCACAGTTGAAATGCAAAATCACGCAGAATTCTTTGATGTGGACTTCGGTCACGATGATCCAGTGATTGGTCCAGGTGAGTCGACACATAATTGTTTTCGTTGATCTCACTAACACTTAGCCTGTGTACCCTATTCAATACAGGCCCTTCTGCACTTAATGAACTGGAAGTCATGGCTGCAGTCCCCACCTTCAACCAAGACGACATCAAAATCGAGTATCATCCGAGTAGTGGAATTGAGGCCAAGGTACATGGATTTGATAGCTTTGACCGTTGTGCCACAGAATTCCTGTCCCCCCACCTGATGGTGAACCTTGGCATCCATTCAAATCTCGGCTCAAATTCAAAATTGCTGAGATCATGCTTGAGGTCGGGTTTAACAATGAACAATCTGATCGGTTTATCAAGCTATGTCACCACTGTTCTGTGGGCAAGGAGAAATTCACGTTCAAAAACCACAAGGATATCCACAACATGTGGGAGGCAGCCTTGCACCGCATTATGAAGGTGATATATTTTATTTCTATTTTGAATGAGTCTGACATAGTATGAAGTATAGTTTACGAAGGAAGTGATCTCGATCCTGTTCGCTGGAGATGAGGAACTATGGGAATATGATGTACATTACCAAGACCTTTGGGAGCTGGCTGCCGATATGCTTCGCAATCCCCGCCTCTTTCTGTTCTTCATGTTTGATGCACACCGCCTCTCAAAGTTTGATGGTAACACATTTATTTCTTTTGTTGATGAGCCTTTCACTGTGCAAGAGATCTGGGATGTACAAGTATATGATGATACTTCGTAGTTTCTCATTGTGCCCTTATTTCATTGTATCGTTTTGTAGTCGCAACTCCCACCAGGTGCGAAGCCACTGGCATATACATAGCTACAGTCCAGTTCGGCGATGTAGTCGGACACCCATTGACAGCAGACGAACTGGCAGGGAAGTCCAAAGCTGGAAGTCATATTCCCCTGGATCATCTGACCGTAGTTGGACCATGCATAGAGGGTGTTGACACAGCATTTCATCGGCCTTGTCTGCAAGCCGCAGTAGAAGCAGAAGTTCAAGCCATAGTGTGGATGACTGGCCCAGACCCAAGCACCATCTACCAACCACAACCTCTATCAATGACATATCACTGTCCATAGCACAAACCACCATCCAACAACCACATGGTGGTCTCCCCCCCACTTCAAGGGACTCTGAATCACGGCCCAATGGAAAGACGAAAACAAATGGAAAACAGGGCAGTGCATGCTGACTCCAGATTCAGACACCATGTCCAATTCTTCCCGAAGAACAGGTATGTCACTCTCATCACTTAGACTCATCCACGCTGACTCCAGTCTAAGATTCAGACACCATGTCCAATTCTTCCCGAAGAACAGGTATGTTGCTCTCGTCACTCATCCACTGTATCTCTGACGGGAAGTTCATTCATTGCAACTCGACTTTTTCAACCACTTATCGTTTGTACAGCTTGCAGCTTGTGCCTGCCCATTGCCATGTCTGAATCAGACCAATAAATTTTGTTCTGAACCGTGAGTCACTCTATTAAACTCAACTTGAACTTGAATCTGATCATGCGCAGCAGCTACACATGTTCTATTACTCAAGTCTAAGCATCTTTTACGAGTTTCGCACCAAATATTAATTCCCATTGGTGCGCAATTGACTAATCTCTAAATCTTGCCCTGATGTGTAAAACTGCATGTAGCAGTTTTATGTCTGACACTGCTAAGGTGCTGGGCAGTGCAGGCACTTTATAATGTGTGGTACTAGGTGAGTAATTTTTGTCGTCTCCTGCCCTTCGAACAAAATCTAAACTGGTATCCCCAAAACAGCTTTGTCAAACCGTCATGTCACATGTTTCACGGTCCAGTACAGCAGATTCTTCTGAATCTGATAGTGAATGGGATGGTCAGAACACTGCTGGTGCTGATTGTAATATCTCTATCCCAGGTCCTGGTGCATCTAAAGGAGAACTCCTGGAGGTAAGATGTATGCGCAATTCCGAGCATTTCCTGACTCGAACTTTATCCACTCAGACGCTCAAAATGTTGCAAGTTCAAATGCAAAAGCTTCAAGAAGAGAATAGGACAATCAAAGAGGAAAACAAAACTCTGCATGCAGAGAAACCCAAGCGAAAATGGTGCACGGATGCTCATGATGAGCTCAGCGTTCATGAGGAGACCATCTCTATCTATGCTCGCAAGTATGGCATGATGGTTGAGATGTTTCCCAGTAGCGAGCTCCTTAATAAGCGCCTTCCAGACTTGCCAACTCCATTTGACAGCATTGAACAATATGTGACTGCATCTACTCAAGAGTCAGCATTTCTGGACGAGGTCTATCGTCACTTCCCCAAGTCATTACACAAAGTGATGGAAAGTTCATACTTTAGCGATCTCATAAGTGAACTCTCATTCCTGGACTTCTGCATGACATAATATGATTATTGTAGGTGATGAAATCCATCCCAGATGCTCGTGCTAATGAGATCAAGAAACTTCGGGGTGTTGCCAGTGACATTTTCGACCTCCCTTCAAAATACTTCACCAACACTAGCTACGATAGAGCTAATGTCCCTGAGATCCAACAAGTCCTTGGGGTCACGTCTTCGACAAACCTGGCATACAAGACATTCCCTCCGGTGCTATTCCCAGAGTTGAAAGAGGACAGATCACTCAAGACTGTCTTCGGAAACTGGCAACTGTTGGCACGAGTAAGTCTAGTGGTGCTCTCTGATTTGGCTGTCTGTCTCACCAGGAACATCCTCAGATTCTGAAAGCTTCATTGCATGGTATCACATCCCTCCATCAAGCTTCCAGTGGTGGCGGCGCACATACCAATTCCATGAAATGGAGTGTTCAGCAAGTCATGCCTGGTTCCATTGCTTGGGCTGCAGTTCTCATAAGCTAGCCATATCATCCAAGATTTATTGGCAGTCACGCTCACACACTACTGCAGGCAATATTCTTACTGTCTCCTGACACTGAATTTTCAAGCATGGGCATTGGCAAGAGGTCAATGATTTGCTACAAGGATTTATTTTTCACCTACAAGAAAGTTCTAGTGACCAAGTGGAAGACGAAGCGCATTGTACAGATTGTAACTAATATCAACCACTTCATCTTCAAAGCTGCACGACCTTCGGCCTTGGATTCTGCTGTACACAAAGATTTCACAGATGCGATTGATTGTGCACTCGCAGCGCTTGACATGGAAAGTTCGGACGACGGATCAGAAACTGCGGCAGAGGTAGCAGGAACTCCCACAGCCGCTGCTGCCTTGGAGAGACATGTCAATGCTCTGGCATCTGAATCAATCTCACAGCCTAGCCTCTCCACACAGCAGCGGCACACTACCGAAGCTCTGCCTGGCCCCATTGTCGACAATGTAGCCGCCAACAACGGCACTGCCGCAGATTTGGATGATTCAGATGTTGCGGGAGCTGCAGTCATCAGTTCATTGGGCGAGGTACTCCAGGACGCAGCAAATGATCCAAGCAGTACTAGAGGGAGGTCGAAGAAGTCGAAAAACAGAGGGAGGAAGGCGGCCACACCAGCGATGGCTTCTGATCGTACTACTCGGCAGACTCACAAATAGTCTTATGAATGGATCCTGCACGTACTCATTGTATTAGCCCATCAGTTTACTTTGCTGTGCTTACTTGGACTCTGAATCATACTGTAACATTAGATTATGCAACTCCATGGAATTGACAGAGTTATCGGATTCAGATTACAGTGACATACATCATCAGCTGCGCTCTTCGACTGATGGTAGAGTGTATGTTGAATATTACATAATTATTTGTGGTTGTTTGGTAGAAGTTGGTGTTACTCACGTCGTTGTTCAATTTTACTCTTTAGATGTCGGGTGAGGTGCTTGACACAGCTGGAGGTCTCTGCACCTGCACTGATGAACCTTACATTGCCCCCTCGTGAGTTTGCAAGTACTCATACCTGTTACAATAGCCCCATCATTTTCTCACAGACACTGCCTCCATCACCACATGTTTACTATTCTTGATTGCCGTCTCTCTTCTTGATCGCTGTCCCTCTTCCATTCCCAGCATCACTGCGGAAGCTGCGCTTCTTATCTCTGACATCATTCCCCTTTGCCCTACCTTCCATTTGCAGTAGTATTACATCGTTTACCTTTGGTCCGTGCATTCCTTCTGATACGTATATAAACCCTACCCTGTACAGTTGTATTCCTTAACTTAATCTACTTGGTTCTCACCGATACCTGATCTCCTGAGGGCGCCTATACGCTTGAACTCTAGCTTCTGAGGAAGGCTAGCCATTGAACGATTAGACTTGTCTTGGTTCTATCCTTGACAGTCTAGAAGCCCTACACGTGATCTCCTTTCTTGGAGTGTAGGGAAGAACTATCCAAGTCCGTAACAAAAGATTAAGTTCTCTTGATACCCCTCTATCTAGAGTGGGCCCCCATCCTTGAACCTGGAACCCAGAAGAGAAGGCAAGATGTCGCATACGTCGAGCAAGAAACGACAAGCCTTTACACAGGGGTTTGGACAGACAAGCAATCCCTATCCCAGATCACCCGTTGAACAATCCGCTTCCAGAGAAGCCCAAACCTTTGGATCCTTAGCAGGACCATTGATTGACATCACCTCCCCATTTGCTAGCTTAGGATTACCTGCAGTATCCCAGCAACCACCTATTGTATCAGAAGACCGTGACGAAGAAATCCCCGAAGCACCACCTCTTGAACAAGAAACCTGGGCAGACGCTTCAGCCCCTCCCCCAGATCCATACGATTCAGATTCTGACACAGATACAGACTCCAACAACGAAATGCCGAAACCCTTCGAAATCAAGATCAGTCAGCCAATTGACTTTGATGGAAACAGAGACAATGCCTCTAAGTTTCTTGCACAAGTCGGCCAATACCTAGACATCAATGACGAAATCTACTCCAACGATAAGAAGCGAATTATCTTCCTTCTTTCTTTCATGAAGACTGGATCTGCAGTAACCTGGATGGAAGACTTCCTCGTCCATGTCCATGACATCGATATCCTCTCCCGCAATGGAACTATAAATGGATACCGAACATGGGACGACTTCATTAGAAAGTTTAAAGAATGCTTCTATCCTATTGATGAACCAGGAACAGCCCTTTATCAGCTTCATAACTTGAAGCAGAAGGAAGACCTTAGCGAGTATAACGCTACTTTCAGACAGCTCTGTCGATGAGCAGGAATCTTCAACTTCGCAGCCATGAAAGACTACTATCTACGCGGTCTTAAGCAAGGCTTACTTTCGAAGCTCTGTAATTCCGGAGATATCCCTGATAACTTCGATGACCTAACCCTGAAAACCATCAAGATAGAGAATGCTTATCAGCTTCTCCAAGGAATCCATAACTGAAACCATCAGAACAAGAACCAACGACCCTCCTGATTCACCCCGAACCGAAACCATGATTCCAATGCGATGGATGTTGACCGTACCCAAGTAAACCGCCTCAGTGAAAAAGAACGAAAGGAATTCATGAGGAAAGGTCAATGCTTCACATGCGGAAAACCCGGTCATAGAGCCAATGACCAAGAATACCACCCTTGAAATGGAGATGCTAGAAAGAATAATTACGGAAAGTCACAGGTAAGGCGTGAAACCCCTGATGATGAAAACTGAAGGACCGAAACCGGAGACAATAGAAGAGGAAAGCAACCGGTAAGGCGAGAAATGCCTGGTGATGAAACTTCCACCAGCAAGATCGAAGATTTCAACGATGAAGATGACATCACTCTCAGACGTGTGGATTTTTGAATCTGGAGCCTGCCGCAATGTCAGCCACTCCATGTATAGATGTATGTATCGCACAAAATATAGGAAAGACTAAAGAATTAAGGGTCCCGGCGACCATCTTCTCCTCCGTACATCCCGATAAATCATTGCACACAACCGCTGTTGTCGACTGCGGTGCTGGAGCGACATTCATTCATTGGATGTTCGTCCGAAAACATAAAATCCCCGTACACCCTTTCAAAGAACCCTGGAAAATCCGAAATGCAGATGGACAAATCTCCAAGAATCTCATCACTCATTATTGTCATCTTGCAATCAAGATTGATGACCGACTCATGATAGGAAAATTCAACATTATGAATATGAGCGATCAAGACATGATTCTTCTTGGAAAACCCTGGCTTACTGCCATGAACCCTGATATCAACTGGACCCAAGATACCCTCCGACTCCCTTCCATGAAACGATCCTTACGACTCGAAGAAATCTTCCGAAAGAAGTGGGGGCTATCCCCGAAACTTTCCCCGAAAGTTACTATCCAAGATGAAGAAGATCCCGAGAAGTTCTCTCCGCAATATTCTCCTCTTCCCATGAATGGGAAACGTACCCTAGAACGAAAGAAGCAGAAAGAAGAAGAAGAAGTCTTTTACGATGCTGAAGAAGACTTACCACCACCTCTCCTCCCTGATCCCGACGAAGACCCACTTCCCCAATATGAAACTAAGGAAGACGTCTGGGATGATATCCCTACCGAACCGCTCTTTGCCCGAAAAGTCGACGACGTCGCAACCTATCAGATCAATGACGATGAAATCCTGATAGAGTATGCTCAAGATGGATCCGCTGTCACCATCATTGAGAACCTCTCCTTCGACACACCGCTTACACGTGACGGAACCTCTCGAACTGAAGTTCGCCGTGCAGCCACCCTTACTCCTCTCCGAAACTCCTGGATCCTTGCACGACAAGTTGATGAAGAAAACGTGAAAACTAGTAACAAAGCACAAGAATTCGCTCTCAAAGAAACCCAAGAGAAGCAGAAGAAATCCTTTGAAGAACTTGTCCCCTCTTATCTCTACGACTTTGCTGATGTTTTCGCCAAAGACGGCTTAAACCAACTTCCTCCTTCCCGACCTGGTGTCGACCATAGAATCAAAACGAAACCCGGATTCATTCCTAAGTCCGCGAAAACATATCCCTTATCCCCAAAAGAAACCGACGCTGTGAAAGCCTTCCTGGATGAACATATCGCGAAAGACTTTATCCAACCATCGAAATCACCACAATCTAGTGGTTTCTTCTTTGTCGGCAAGAAAGGGGGTTCCTTACGACCCTGTCAAGATTATCGTTACATTAACGAATGGACGATAAAGAACGCATATCCACTCCCTTTGATCCCACCACTCATCGCTAAACTTCGAGATGTGAAATACTTCACGAAGATGGACGTCCGGTCCGGCTATAATAACATTCTCATTCATCCTGATGACCGTTGGAAAGCGGCATTTACGACTTCATATGGACTCTTTGAACCGAAGGTCATGTTCTTTGGGTTGTGCAATTCACCGGCAACCTTCCAAGCGTATATGAATCAGACCTTCCAGAAAGAAATCAATGAAGGATGGATGATTGTTTATATGGACGACATCCTCATCTTCTCCAAATCTCTCGAAGAACATCAGAATGGAACCCGCCGAATTCTCAAAATCATTTGCAAAGAAACCCTTTTCCTGAAACCCGAAAAATGTTCTTTTGACGTACAAGAAGTTGATTATCTTGGAATGATCATCCGTCCTGGGCAAGTAGCCATGGACCCCACTAAACTATCCGGTATTAGCGATTGGACAGTCCCTACTTCTGTTAAAGAAGTCCGTTCATTCCTTGGATTCTGCAACTTCTACCGCCATTTCATTTCTCACTATTCCGACATCGCCCAACCCCTGATTGATCTTACGAAGAAAGACGTTCATTTCCAATGGACGCAAGCCTGTACCGATTCCTTCCAGAAATTGAAGAAATGTTTCCTTTCTGAACCCGTCCTCCGAAACCCTGATCCTTCCCGACAATTCACTCTCACAACTGATGCTTCCCTTGTTGCCACCGGTGCAGTCCTTCTGCAGACCGACGAAAATGGCGCTTATCATCCTTGTGGATATTTGTCACAATCCTTTAACCCCGCCGAACGCAACTATCAGATCTATGATCGAGAACTCCTTGCCATTATTCGCGCCCTGAAAGCTTGGCAACATTATTTGGAAGGAAATCCTCATCCTGTCGTTGTATTTACCGACCACCTGAACCTCCTCTACTTCCGCTCCGCCCAGAATCTCACCCATCACCAAGCACGTTGGCAATTAACCCTGAATGAATTTGATCTCGAACTTCACCACGTTCCAGGAAGCAAACTTGCTGCTCCTGATGCCCTTTCTCGTCGCCCTGATCACGCTCCAGATAGCTATGATAATCATGACGTCACCCTTCTCCCTGATTCGCTCTTTGCCCGTCTCATTGACACCGACCTCGCTAACGCCCTGAAATCTACCGACCCTCTTTCTGACCCTGTTATCCTTGCTGCGCAACAGGCCCTTGATGGTCTTAATGCTCCCCCCATGAAATCTTCCCTCTCTGACTGGCGTTTTGATGATGGTACCCTGTTCTATAAGGACCGCGCTTACGTCCCTGCTCCTCTCCGCCGCCGCATTCTCTCTCTTCACCACGATCACCCTACTGCCGGCCATCCGGGTCGTTTTAAAACCAAAGAACTTGTGAAACGTGATTATTGGTGGCCCGGCATGGGTACCTTTATCCGACACTATGTCACTGGTTGCACCCTTTGTCAGCAGATGAAGTCTGACACGCATCCTTCCTCCCCTCCCCTTTCTCCGATCCCTTCCACTGCACTTCACCCCTTCTCGCAGATCTCCGTCGATCTGATCACTGACCTCCCTGAGTCCGGGGGCTTTGATTCTGTCATGGTCGTGGTAGACCATGGCCTAACGAAGGGGGTAATTCTTTGTCCCTGCAAGAAAACCATCACCGCCGAAGGAGTCACCCAACTCTTTTTCAAGAAAGTTTTCCTTCAATTTGGACTTTATGACAAGATTATTTCCAATAGAGGTCCGCAATTCGCCTCTAAGTTTGCAAAAGAACTCGGAAAACTCCTTGACTACCAAGTCGCCCTCTCTACCGCATATCATCCCCAGACTGATGGACAGACTGAACGTCTTAACCAAGAACTCGAAACCTATCTCCACATCTACTGTCGAACCAATCCTTCTGAATGGGTGAAGCATCTTCCCATGGCAGAATTCGTCCATAACCACCGAAAACATGACTCCTGTAATGCCTCTCCATTTTACCTCATGATGGGATATGAACCTCGAGGTATCCCTTACGCATTCCCCGCATCATCTGTTCCTGCCGCCGAAGATCGAATCACATACCTCCAGAAAGTTCGAGAAGAAGCCCTCGCTTGTCATAACCTGGCAATGCAACGCATGGCTGATCATTCACACGGAAAGAAGTTCGTCCCTTGGAAACCTAAAGACAAAGTTTGGTTATCAGCTGCGCATCTTATCACCCATCTTCCATCAAAGAAGCTTGCGCCCAAGCGATATGGACCATTCAAAGTCGAAGCCATCCTTTCCCCTATCACATTCAGACTCCACTTACCGAAATCATGGAAGAATCACCCTGTTTTCCATGCTTCTGAACTATCCTCCTATCGAGAAACTGAAATCCACGGTCCGAATCATCCTGAACCTCCTCCTGATGTCATTAATGGACAAGAAGAATACGAAATAGAAGCAGTTCTCGCCCACAAGGGTAACATAAAAGGGAAAAGACGCTTCCTCGTATCTTGGATCGGTTATCCTAGTTCCAATAACTCATGGCTTCCTGAAAAGGAATTCCAGAACGCCCAAGAAATCCTTCAGACTTATAAAGACCGTCTTCGATTATCCAGAATCCTAACTTCCATCGACTGAAAACATCATGCCTTCAACCCAGAACTCAGAATCCACTCAGAAACGCGCTCTTGTTGAATCATACCTCCTCTCTCCTGCCTGTACTCTTGCTCTCGAAGATTTCTTCGCTGAAGATGAAGACGCTCTTGCCTTGATGGCTATCTTTCGCTGTGCGGAAGGATTCTCATTCACATTTCCCATTGAACGCGAAAGTGACTTCCGACGACTCATTTATAACCAGAACATCATTAAAGGACATACTACCGACCTTCTCATAAAGAAAGGAATTGAGCGCGCATTTGCTCTTCCTACTTTCCCGAAAGATGATGGTTACAGACCTCTTGATTTACCACCACCAGCCATTCTATCCACATCACCAGAACCAGAACCAGAACAATCTCTTCCGACTTCACCCATTTCTCAGAATCATTACGACGCATCCGATGAAGAAACCCCACAACCTGTCCCATCTCCACAATTAGCAGTAAGATCCGCCGGTAGACCACGCCATACAAAGAAAAGAGGAACACTCGCTTTTGCTATCGGACTTTCACGTCCTTCTTCAGCTGCATCATCTACCACTGTCTTTAAAGAAGAAGAAGATACGGCATCCATTATCCTTCCTATCCCTGCCCCATCTACTCGCGCCCCTTCTGAAGAAACCTGGATTGACCGCTGCGGTCATTACTATTCGCGCAAGCATTGTCGTTACTGCGGAAAAGAAGGTCATCGGCAAATCAGTTGCGATCGCTACTTCTGCCGCTTATGCCATAAGCATGCCCCTGGTCATCTTACCGTCTTCTGCCCTACCCTTGAGGGTACTCGTCCTTTCACCACTCGTCCTGGCACTCATCTTTTCTTTCAACAACTCCTTGCCTATGAAGAACAACGTGACACCGAGTATGAAGAACATGAAAAGTCCTTCCTCCGTGACTGTGATGCCGACCCTACTTTCTATCCAAGTGATTAAAGTCGGTGACTTTATCATTAACAAGGGGGTAATGTTACAATAGCCCCATCATTTTCTCACAGACACTGCCTCCATCACCACATGTTTACTATTCTTGATTGCCGTCTCTCTTCTTGATCGCTGTCCCTCTTCCATTCCCAGCATCACTGCGGAAGCTGCGCTTCTTATCTCTGACATCATTCCCCTTTGCCCTACCTTCCATTTGCAGTAGTATTACATCGTTTACCTTTGGTCCGTGCATTCCTTCTGATACGTATATAAACCCTACCCTGTACAGTTGTATTCCTTAACTTAATCTACTTGGTTCTCACCGATACCTGATCTCCTGAGGGCGCCTATACGCTTGAACTCTAGCTTCTGAGGAAGGCTAGCCATTGAACGATTAGACTTGTCTTGGTTCTATCCTTGACGGTCTAGAAGCCCTACACGTGATCTCCTTTCTTGGAGTGTAGGGAAGAACTATCCAAGTCCGTAACAATACCAATACGCATAGCGGTTGTCGTCATGATGGATGTTGATATTGATGCCCCGGGGCCTGGTTTTGGTCCTTCGTTGGTGGATCTACATGAGACCCGGGTGCTGCGCTCCATTGCCAAGATCTGTGGGAGGTCTGGGTTCATCCCCTAGCCATTGGGGTGATTTGGAGGCACCATGCATTGTGCACCTGCTGGTTTACTGAGGTCCCAGCACCTTGAAGGTGTGTATTTCTAACCTTAACCCTAGCCAGTTAATTAACTGAGTCACTGATAGACAGCCAGCTACATGAGGCATATCTTCGAATGGGACGCCCTTAACCTTCCTCCTCCTCCGCGCCTCTCATATTTCTGCAAAGCAAAACCAACCAAGCTTTCCTTATCGCTTGCTCAGAAGTCCATTTCGACAAGCTCATCCTGACTACTCACATCCGCACCACACTGACGTCTATCAACGCCAACAAGGTCTGTTTGTATTATATCTAGAAGGATCTGCTAATACCTACTCACGCGACCACCAGATACATTGATTGTCTGGAACCGGATGGTGCAGATTACGCATTGAGCTTCCAGGATGCTGATGGGTGCACAGAGGTGTGGAATTTCATCATTGAGGTCCAGCGTCACATGAATGTCATTGGTATGTACAACCCTTGACCCTATGCCGCACTGCTTCTATTCTGGTCTCCTTCTGTTGCACTATCTAACTTTCATGCCTTCAGGAGAAAGTAGTGTTGGCTCATCTCCACGAAGTGACCACTCGACAACAGCAGCGATTATCTGCTCTGGCCACTTGCCTCAGCCAGAACTCGGGAATATTCCTGATATTGAATGTGCCATAAAAACACTAGTGCGCGGACAGGTGATTAGGGAGAGAATATGCGAGCACATTCAGTGAGAGGTCCATCGCCAAATCACCATACTCTTCACGATGGACCGCTAAGCTTTGAGCAGGAATACATCTTGAAGATGATCGAAGTCTTCCAGAAGGCAGAAGACTTGGAGAACACTGAGAATCTTCATGTACTGTGCAGTCTCATGCAAACTATATGTGCGTTTGTCTGCCGTCCGTGATTCATCTTTGTTGACATTGTTTGTAGTAGTAATGATTCACAATCATGGGCTATACGAACATATCCTCAATGATAGCGTGTTCTTTGGTGTGGTAGGCATGCTTGAATGTATGTTGCCTGTTATTCCTGCGTCATTTGCATAAAACTCAATCCAACTTCTTCAAAGATGATCCCGAGTTCCCAAATTACGAAGCAAACTACTGAGAGTTTCTCCATGTAATCTCCAAATTTCACCAACCTATTCTCATACAAGACCTCATGATTCAGAAGAAAATCTACCACACCTACCGTCTACAGTTCCTCAAAGACGTTGTTCTTGCCCGTGCTCTCGACAACTCCACCTTCAATGTCCTCAACTCCTGCATTATCTTCAACCAAATCGACATAATCAACCATGTCCAGCAGGACACCATGTTTCTCTGTGAAATATTGTCGCTGTATGTGAATAAGGAGGTTTTAACGGGAGGGAAAGAGAAGGATGAGAAGCGCGAGATGGACGTCAATGGCAAACCCAATGGCACTCCTGCAAATGGCTCCACACCAACTCCAAGGCCTTTTTCATTCAGCCCACCGGATAATCTCTCGGAGCATGAGATGGCTCTTTGTAGAGAGGTGTTGGTGCTCATACAGCAGCTCTGTGTCATGGGTATAAATGTGCCACTTGCTGCTCATATCTCCCTCTTCCAATCCCTTGTCAATCGGGGTATCCTATTCACTGTGCAGTGGGTGTTCTCACTTTCAGAGAATGACCCTGAAGCAAAAACAACAATCAGCATTGCAGGTGAAGTAATGTCTGTGCCGCCCGATCACGATTTAAATGGTGTTCGAAATCATATCACCAAGCAAGCCTCAGCTATTGAGAGGGAGAGCAAGGAGGGTCGGCCGATGGGAGAGCAAGCTGAGATGCTTCTACAAATAATGTGCAGAGTGTTGACACAAACTTGGGATTTGGTGTTGCAATGTCAGATCGGAGACACCCTGAAGACCATGTTGGATGTCTCTCCAAAGGATGGTCCTGATATGACACCCGTAAGTGTTGTCTGATTTACATATCATGACCATCTCACAGCGGCTTCAGGCTGGTTTGAATGTCAAGCTACTTCGTCCAAAAGACGACCCAGGAACTGAGAAGTTTCTCGATTACTTCTACAAGAGATGTATAGAACTCCTATTCAAACCATTCAGTGACATCCCTGATTTCAAGAACCAGACTGGTTCGTTTCTACCTACTAGGTCACGTTTTGTAACTGACTCGCTGTATTCGCAGAGCCAGTGCTGAGACTTTCGCGCGAGAAAACTAACCTTTACCTATACTTATGCAACTTAGTATGCAACTTTGCCCAACAGCATGGCTTCCGCATTCACTTTTCCATGCTTTCCTCTCAAATCTCTGCTCGTATGGCCTCATTCCTAAAAGCCCAGGACAAGCACTTACGTCTCAGTATGTCTCGTTCATATCATGTAGTATTTATACTGACAGGAGAGCGCAGCTGCCTTTCGCTTTTTCCGAATATGCCTCAAGGTCAACAACCCAAATTTCATGATTCACCTTATGAAACTAGACATATTCAAACCGATGCCTCCCTCGGTTCACGCACACTCAGAGGCAGTCTTCTTTCACCATTGATTCGTGAAGGTGTATCCCCCCTTGCCAACAGCATCTCATCTCACCAACAAGCAGCTCAAATACAGCCATACCCTATCCGACTACAACATTCAGACCGCCCTTCTAATAATGCAGCTGATGCTGTCCCCCATGACCTCCAAACCCCAATGCCAGATAACTGTTTCCTGGTCTCCCTGGTGGTAATATTAAGTCAATTTTTTTTGCTTATCGATATCCTTCTGGTTCTGATTGTCGGTATAGCCAGGAACATATCGCTATCACTATTATTGCCTTGGCCGTATTTACAAGACCTAATAATTATAGATAAAAATTTGTACCATAGGCTTGCAATCCAATAGAAAAATTTCCGCATGATCGTTATGTGTCGCAATGCCTGACAATGAGCTTGACAATGATGCTTGCAACAGTCATTTAAATGGGACAAAATTGGAGGTTTGAAAATTTAAATAAAAACTACGATTCCATTCCAATTCCATCACAATTCCGTTGCAATTTGGTTGCAATCACCCTGAAATCATGACTCTATTTTTTTTTTAAAGATACTCGCTGCATTTGAAAGTTGAAATCGGTTGCAAACCGTTGAAATACAAATAAGGAAGTTCTGACATCATTCTCGGCTTGCCATCCGTCTTTTTTTTCCCAGGCTCATCGTCGACAAGCCTTTCACAGAATCACCACTCGCCCACTTTCCTGCCACCCCCTTGATGCGGAGACCTACGCACAGCTGCGCCCTCGTGAATGCACTCGACACACCCTAGCACAACCTCCTCACAACTTCCCACAGCCCAGCTGGTGCCGCCATTGGTCTCCTGCAACCTCCTGCTAGCACATAACCAGGACGTTCTTCGTGCTCCCGCTAATCTGGCGCTGCCGCCACGACCTATCGCAGTCTCCCATTTTCCACTTCGACCCCCTCACCTTCCTGTCACCGGTTCACCTTTGTGCAGTTACCTGCTCCTTCGACCTCCCGCAGCCCTGGCGCCGTCATCGACGCGACCTCCCGCTGCCCTTCGTCCTTCCATGAATCTGGTGTTGCACACACACCGACCATGGCCTTCCTCGTGCCCCTGCTAACCTGGCACTACCGCCACAACTTACCGCAGTCTCCCGCTGCTCACTTCGACCTCCCACACCTTCCATCATTGGCTGCTTGCTCCCTCTCGCCATCTGGTGATCCCCCCACGACACCTGCAATACCTCTCTACCTTCCTTGGTCAGCACCCTGGTTCTGTGCTCTTCCTTCACACTACCCCTACCTATACATTCTTTCCATCATTTAAGTACATTGTATGGTTAGATACAAGTTTTTTTTTTGAATATGATAATGATATCGTTTACTTCAGCATTGACTGCAGTTGAGTGAGTGCTTCCTCGGTTCGCATACACCACCCAATTCCTGAACAGCATCCGCGCGTTCTTCATCAAGGAAGAGGCTTAGAGTTATGGTGAAGCAACTACAAAACAATATATTTCATGTACAACAACTCATACAAAGCAATATAGATCAACATGCATCCATAGACGACACAGAAACAAAACATATGGAAGAGACGATGCATGACGCGAGGGAATACGGGTGGCGATGTGCACCGCAAGAAATGGGAATGGCATGATAGATGTCAGTGGAGCTCGTTGGGATGATGACATGAAAGATATCGGTGGAGCTCGAGCTTGCTGGACAGCGGATGGGAGGTAAAAAGAACAAGTGCTGACGCTGGGGTAGAGGCATACATACCTTGAAGCGAACATGTCGGGGGTGTCCTAGGTCTTGAACCCTGTGAATGCCGTACGGGAGGGTGTTCGGACTTTTTGCCAGAGGCAATTAAGGGTTCGGAGTCATAAAAGGGTGCTACAGACTCGTTGACAATTCACCTACTGATTGCCAAGCTGCATCCGACAAATTAACTTGAGGTAAGCTCGTGTTTATGATCTGAAGGGTGGGTGCAAGGGACGCGGTCAACGTTCGTATGATTTTAAAAGAAATGCGGCCGAACGCTACCGTACCCTAGTACCATCCTGAACACTCCTCCTATATCGCGATGAATGCAAGGTACGTATAATCTAGACAGGATCTTCGTGCCGTTTTTTTTCAACATTGATGAGTAGGAACAAGCATGCGAATATCGTCCTCTTTGGGCAGGCAGGGGTAGGCAAAAGCTCACTCGTCAATCTCATGGCGGGAAAGGACGTAGCAGGCACATCCATGGACCTGAAATCCTGCACAATGCAATGGCAAGAGTATCCCATCGAATTTGATGGCAAATCTTATAAGGTGTTCGATACTGTCGGACTCGAGGAACCACAGCTGGGAATCCCACAGTACCTCGATGCTGTTGAGAATGCCTATAGCCTTATTCAGGCATTGGAGAGACAAGGTGGCATTGATCTACTTCTATTCTGCATGCGCGCAGGCAGACTTACTGCTACGCTTCAAAACAATTACCGGCTCTTTCACGAATTCCTCTGCGACAAGAAGGTTCCCACCGTTGTAGTGATCACGTACCTCGAAAACGAGGTCGGAGAAATGGATGCCTGGTGGAAGAGAAACGAAGTAATTTTCTATGACCGAGAGGTCCACGTCGCCGGCCACGCATGCATCACCGCCATCAAAGGCAATTTCCCCCTCCGGCATGAAGAATCGCGCACCACGGTCCGCAAGCTTGTCAAGGAGTTTACTGCCGACGGGCAGAAGCAAGCATGGAAAGGAGGAGACAACCTGTTCGTGTCGTTCACGCGTAATCTGAGGGAGCTGCTTGTGGGGAATAGAAAATCTGTGAGGAAGAATATGGTCTCTCGCCTCACCAAGCGTTGCGGTATGTCTCCAGATGTTGCGAAACAGTTAGTTGATAGGATCAAGAATGACGAGGCAGAAGGAGCCACTTGACTTCCCGTGTTCGATACCTTGTGCTCATCCGGTTGTAGGCTTGTAAACTATTCTTGCCAATATATCATCATACGTATTCTACTCAAATTCTACTTATAATACAGCTACTTTCATATGTATCGATAGACCAGAATCCATTTTTGTTCATTCACCGCTTTTGTTTACTTGTGGAGCTGGACAAACAAAAGGGTCCCACCTATTACGATACTTGGTCGGGCGAAATACCCCAGGATGGTACTGGACTGCGCAATTTCTATGATACAGTCACATACTGCTCGTTTGACACTGCATCTGACAATGGTGAGGATGGTGTCCGAAGACAGAAAGTTGCGCAATCCAGTACCATTCTGGGGTATTTTCGCCCAACCAAGTATCGTAATAGGCGGGACCCTCTTGTTTGTCCAGCTCCACAAGTAAACAAAAGCGGTGAATGACAAAAATGGAGTAGCTGTAATGTTATCCATGCCAAAGAAGAACTGGAGTTGTGAGTGCCCTGTTACTGTTCCGAAATTGTTTGGCTCCCAAATTGTCACTGATCAGCAATCGTGCAAGCACCTGGGATATCCTGGCGATCTGGTAGGTGTCTGCTTCTCACGCATGACAAACTGAAGTTAGTTGCACACTCGGCTAATACGACATATCTACTGGGCGTCGCTCTAGGTCCTATATCGATGAACTCTTTGTATGGATCAACAACACCTCACTTTCATGAGCCGCACATCACATACACAGATTGGGTGAATCAGTATCATGATAGTGGGTGATATGTTCAACTAATCAGCGGCACTGCTGGAGTTTCCCTTGAAAGGAATCAGGATCAGAAAAACCTTCAGCGATGGTTTGATGTCATAGGCGCTCACGAATATTCAAGCAGGGGTCTGACCTCACCTTCAAGAATGCTGCCGGGACGATCCATCTTGGTCAGCACTGCTTTATTCTCCTTCACTTCGCACTGGGACTCGTGTGCACCGTCCACTAGCTGCAACGTAAGTTAAAATAAGCTATGGTTTCACTTTACTTACCTTCAATTGACAGAATGTCGCTACCTTGTAAATGTTCATCTTGGCCGCGTTCTGCTTTGGCGACAAACAGGGCAAGGCTCAAGAGGAGATTGATCGCGTCGTCAGCCCAGGGCAGGCTGCCAACATACGAGCACCGAGCTTCGCTTCCTTATATTTAGGCTCCCATCTGTGAGTTCGATCATAAAGTTCAACGCATGGCACATCCCTTCCGAGTTGATGATCGTGACATTAGTCTAATATCATGCCATATGGTGATGTTGCGTGCGAGGATACCGAAATATTCGAACCAGAGCGGACTGTGGCGGAGCACAAGAGTGCACGCGATATAAACATTCCCTCACCCGTGCCAACAAAAAGAATGGGTAATGCAGGAGTATCGTGTCGCTACTATTTGGATACATCGTCAGCGTGGAACAGGGATCACAAGTAGTTCGTCTCTAATACCCAGGCATCTTCTCCATCCGGGCGTCGTCGGTGTCAAACTTGCTCTCGTCGTGCTCATCTATGATGCCGTCCGATCGGCGAGTCTGCAGTAATGCAAGCTTGCTTCTCCCTCGTTCAGCAAATGAATACAGGCCATGCCCTCTGAGTCTGTGCTTGGACTGAGACTGCTTCGAATGCGACTTTTAGCTTGCTCAAATTGAGGTCGCGGTCCGTCGTCCCAGATCCGGTTCCAGTGGGAATAATAGCTTCTTTCACTGAAAAATATATGACAAGAGACTACCGTGACTCCAGTATGAGGAGATATCGATGGCGGTCTGCAGCTACGTAAACCCATTTCAAGGGAAGATTGTTGTCGATGAAATCAGCAATTTCGAACTCCCTCACACTGGTGTCCGTGGAGGTCATGCCGAGTGACTTGGCCTTGGCTTTGTTAGTCGCTGAAGATGATGATATTTTGACAGCTAAAACAATAGGTGCCGATGTAACGTCGGAGCTAACAAAAAGGTCTTCTACGGCTAGGAGATTTCCAGGTGATGCCTTTCAAATGGTCAAATCATGGCCATAAAGACAAGACGTTGCTGGCTCAGTACTCACCTCCTTTTCAGAATAAACTTGAATGCCTTCCTTCCCTACCCTATTGGTACGATAAATGTGTTGCGACCTAGTGCCCATGAACAGAGGAGTAGTCTGTGCGATCGAGGAGATGCATCGTTCCAGTTTCGGGGGTTTCTTCGGGAGTTTGGAAAAGAACGCACGATGCTAGTCCTAGGTCAGAGTTAAAATTCTATCTGTCAATGAGCCAAAAGGGCTCGCTCTGTTCTGCTCCGCGTCCTGTTCCTTCCCATACACGAGCCATGCTACTAGTTTTTGGCTTGGTGTAATGGTTGTTAGAAAAAAGTAGAAGTGTAACGCACGGCATCGCATTGAGCTTTATATAATTGCTTCCGAACAATACGGATCATCTTTGCTCTGAGAGTCTGAACACTCCTGCATGAGAGTCCGGCCAAACACAGAACCAACTTGCAAGCAAGACGATTTGACTTCAAGTAGAATTCGAGTAGAATACGATAAGAGAATCCAAGACAGGTACTTAATGCGATGGGTATCATGTAACATAAAAGGACAATTTAAAACTCTACAACCGTCAGACCAGTAATACAAGTTGAAGTAATCAAACATGCACCACGTTTTCGATGTCATAGTCATCGGCACTGATTATGAAGGTCTTTGGTTCTGATATCCAACGTCTCTACTACCCTCGGGGTTCCTCGATCCGATCAACTAATTTTTCTGCGACATCTGGAGACATACCGCAACGCTTGGTGAGGCAAGAGATCATATCCTTCCTCACACGCGATTTTCCATTCCCAACAAGTAGTTCCTTCAGGTTACCCATGAACGAGACGAATAGGTTGTCTCCTCCTTCCCATGCTTGCTTCTGCCCGTCGGCAGTGAACTCCTTGACAACGTTGCGGATCGTGGTGCGCGATTCTTCATGCCGGAGTGGAAAATTGCCTCTGATGGCAGTGATGCACGCATGACCAGTGACATGGACCTCCCGGTCACGGAAAATTGCTTTGTTTCTCTTCCACCAGGCATCCATTTCTCCGACCTCGTTTTCGAGGTGCGTGATCACCACAACGATGGGAACCTTCTTGTCACAAAGGAATTCGTGAAAGAGTCGGTAATTGGTTTGAACCGTAGCAGTGAGTCTGCCTGCGCGCATGCAGAATATAAGCAGATCAATGCCTCCTTGTCTCTCCAAATCCCGGATGAGCTTATAGGAATTCTCGACAGCATCAAGGTACTGTGTGATTCCCAGCTGTGGTTCATTGAGTCCGACAGTATCGAACACCTTATAAGACTCGCCATCGAATTCGATAGGATATTCTTGCCAGTGCAATGTGCGACATTGCATATCATTGGACGTGCTCGCTACGTCCTTTCCCGCCATGAGGTTGACAAGTGAACTTTTGCCTGCTCCTATCTGCCCAAAGAGGACGATATTCGTGTGCTTGTTCCTGCTTATCAATATTGGAAAAATATGATACAAAGAGTATATAGAATACGTACCATACAGACAGGCGGCACTGCTCTATGAGCTTGCAGACAGCGTCGTATGACTGGTTGCGGCGCTCCATGACCTTAGGTCCTGTCATCATCGCCGTGGTGATACATGCGTGGCCAGCAAAGGTCATCCCGATGTTTGAGATGGTTCGCTTGTTAATTCTCCACCACTCTTCCATGTCTGGTTCATAGGATTCCAAACATGTAACGACAAGGACAATTGGAACTTTCGTCTTGACTTGGGAGTGAATTAAGTCGTAGTTCCGGCGGAGTGTCCGAATCACTCTCTCACCCCGCACGCAGTACATGATGAGATGAATGTCGCCTTGCTCCATCAGAGTTCCAATGTGCTTCTTCAAAATTCTTCGAGCTTCCTTATCTGGGACTGTACCTCGAGGGTCCTCGTCAAGACCTACAATCTAGCTTAGTGATAGTCACGAAGAACGGCGAACTGGACCGACCGGCCGTATCGAAAAGCTTTACCTTCAACAACCCGTTCTGAATCAAAATCTCGTGGGCGCTGGTTCCAGTTGTACATCCCATAACATCAGAAGATGTCACCGCCGTGTTCTTCCTCGCGATCAAATTGACTAAGGAACTTTTACCAGCACCGGTTTCTCCGAAAATGACAACATTGCACGTGTCTGTGCGATGTAGAGGTTCCCCCACTCCACTTTGATATAAGATGGAGAACTAGTTTCAAGTTAACCTTATGCTGAGGAAGAGCCAAACACCACTTACAGTAGATAGTTGTCTCTTAACAAGCCTCGACATTGTGATAATGATTCAACTCGAGACAAAAAAGTAAAGGTAGGTCTTGACTTGCGCGTTCGGTATTTTTGAGTAGCGTCGGCTCTATCTCCCGATTCGTTAGAACAGAAGTCAGTATGTCCATGCAGACGACGAAGACGTATGGATTCAGCATGTTCTATGTACACGTGAGAACTGGGCATTAGTGGTATTCAAAGTTCGCACCTGAGAAATTTCTTTTCGAACCAGCCGCCGGCATCATGGCATTTTTCAAACCCCGCCCTGCCTGGCCGTCGTCGTCGTCGTCGTCGTTATTGTCGTTATTGTTGACCTCACTGCTGCTACAGGCCGATCCCTGATCGCCACTCTGATCATCCCTCTCTCGGTCCTTGGGAACCCTCTGGAACCATATGGTGCGTGCTAGAGAAAGGGGAACTCGTGATATACAATCTAGACATGATGCAAAGGGGAAAGCTCCTGCTACTAGTAGCGCAACGACACAAGCAGATGAAGACAGCAACCCACAGATCTCTGGCAGTATAACATCTCCTGCTTTGAACACTGCAAGAAAGCCAGTTCAATGGGAGAAAGCTTACAGTGCTTGTACCTCTCGGCTCATTGCCTGGTGCAAAGCTAATGAGGACACACAAATCAAACTCTTCTTGGACTCTGTGAAGGATGCAAAGGAGCAGGGCAGAAAGAAGAAACAGGGTGGCGCACCTAGGGAAACTTACTACCTGCAGCTTGCACGTGCAGTATTCGAAAACGATGAGGATCCTGAGACAAGACTTCTCTTTGAGCAGAACCCCCAAGTTTTCATCAAGCCTGTCCAGGCACGGTTTGGAACATGAGTACCCCTGAAAAATATTATCCCCTGTTTGCCTATTCATGCTATCTGTTACTG
The DNA here is from genome assembly GCA_016628065.1 of Suillus lakei. NCBI lineage: Eukaryota > Fungi > Basidiomycota > Agaricomycetes > Boletales > Suillaceae > Suillus > Suillus lakei. Next base: position 90,343 of record JABBWA010000049.1, read on the forward strand.
ATCAGATGTTTTAGACTCAAGAAGAAATACAATAAGGTCAATAAGTCCCTCAAGCAGTCGGGCGCTGGAATGACATTTGAAGACCTCCAGAAGGACCCAGATACAAAAACACTACTTGGTGGGTTTCAATTCATGATCCTGATCAGCCAATCATTTTATTTTTTTTCTTGCAGATTTACACTTGGTGAAGTTCCCGTGATGGCCAGACCTTCATGGTTGGTGGAGAACCAACCCTGCATATAACACTGTGTTGTCCTCTGCAGACCCTGGGCAAGACTTCGAATCTAACACACTCCAATACTTCAATGGGTCTGGTGGCAAGGATGTACAGATCCCTGGTGAAGATGAGCTTGATGGAGAGGACGACACTCTTGGAGACAGGGAACCCATGGATGTGGACGACACTGATATTGGTCAAGATCATGTTGGCCCTATTGGTGATGTTGCTGTGGCCGATACAACAACACTGGCAGATCAGTTCTTCCGTGCACAACAACCATCATCCTCCTGCTCTTCATCAGCAGCTCCTAGTTCAACTTGTGTGTCTACCCCTTTTGCATTCCCTTCCTTCCAACATCTTTGCCCTCCTGTGACTCCAATCTTGACACGTTGTCGATCTTCGTTGCTGATCAGTTGTAAACCACAACAAAACAACTAACCTAGCAATGCTACTGCTCAGTGGTCCTTATGCTGAGAAGCACTGGGTACAGTAGTTGTTCAGTTGGGTGGCCTGACCCTTGGTAGTGCACCACACACTTCGAGTGTGAGGGGTTTAGCTTGGAGGATAGATGAGCACAACTAAGTCTGGGATGACCTAGCTGTGTTGGAGGATGAAGAGAGAATAAGCAGAGATCAAGATGGACTGGACTGAATGAATAGCAGTGGGACAGTGTTCCAGGTGAACAAGGTCCAAGAAGACGTAGAAGGATGAAAAATGCGAAGCCAACTGAGGCTTCAGAGAGAACTGGACATGAAATGGTGAACTGGATAAGTTGATTTTCTCTGTAGCTAAAGTACAGGGTTTATATAGAGTATAGTACCTGCGTACGTCTGTGTATGCAAAGCAACGCTTCAGGTAATGAGTAGGGCAATGAAGAGGGCAATGAAAGGGGGGAATGGAATGAATGTGCTGTGCTTCAGGGGTAATGACTGAGCAATTTCGAAAAATAGAACAAATCCTATGCAGAATGAGTCATAAAATGGATAATGAGTCATAAGGACAAAGAATGAGTCAGAGAATGAAAAAAGCGATGATAAAGCAGGGCTGTGACCATTACAAACCATGACTCATGACCTGAGTCATCATGACCAATTGCTATGCAAGCATGACAAAGTGCTGTGCGGTGATGATGCAAGAGCTGTGATGCAGCAATGACGCAGCATATGGGCAGTGGAGAATGGAATGGAGTGATGATGCTATGATGCCATGATGGTGTGATGATCCAAATGCTCTGCTGCAGAGATGTCATGTGGTTGTTGGTGTAGAATGTCAACATGCAGGGATCATGGGATAGACACAGTCTGTAAGATGCTTCCCCAACATGATAAAGGGATTGGTCATCTGCATAGGGACTTGGTTGTTTGCAATCTCTGGTGAGCGTTAGGATGGAATGGCATGGTGTCCACAGTGATCATGAAGGTGAGGTGCGAGTGGATAATGGTTTGAATGGTTCGACGAATATTGATGAATATAAGCCGCTGAAGAGGATTGGAAATGGTAGGGTGATGAGGACAGGATGAATAAAGACGCGGTTTTCGACGTATTGGTGCAATTTTGCATGGTCTGGCTGATGCTGAGGTTGTCTGAGAGTGTAGTGGGTGAAGATGGGAGAGCGTTGGAAGCGTGTGAATGGGGGAAAGGTGAATAAACCTCGTTGAATGCAAAATGCCGTAAAAATGCGGGATGCCGTAATACTGTTGAAAATCGCTGAAAAATCGAAAAATTAAAGGAAAGGAAGGGAAACAAATGAAAAGGTGAGTAAGGAATGATATGGGAAATGAAGATATAAATAAAAAAACCATGTTCTCGCTACCAAACACGTTTGGTGCGTGACAACGTCCTTCTGACGAAAATGCGATATCGCTGAACTCTCCCAAATCTCCGGCGCCTGAAGACAGTGATATTCAGTCTGATAAATATCCATCATTTTTTTCCAATCTCCCACAGTCTGCTTCTAGCTGTGATGCCACACCACAGGACTCTGATGATTCTGATATCAGTGCTCGCCATGCAATGCAGGGCCTCCATGTTCAGTCTCATAAATCAAGTTCTCCTGTTTGAGGACGTTCAGCATCCCAAGTCATGAAGCTCTCTGGGGCATCCACTCATAGCGGGTCACCCCAATCACCCCCAGTCACTTGTCCCCCTTCACGCAAATGCACCAACGACAATCAGACTTCCATTGCCACTGATCAGCTCTCTGATACAGCACAAGCGCTGATCCAGTCGATCAGTGAAAAACGTGGTGATCGTGCCAAGAATGACCACCTCAAGTGAATGAAGATAGACTACAATGTTTGGTCCAGGGACCTTAAATTGCGCAACACTCAAAGTGAGTGTGAGCACAGCATGCATCTTGCCAAGCAAGACTTCATGCACAAACATGACCTCATGGGCCACCAGCTGGAGCAGACAAAGCTGGAGCTGGAGCTTGCCCGCGCATGTCAAGATGAGGAGGAGGCAAGGATCCGGCAGATCGCAATGGAGCGGGGCATGGACCCATCAACTTGAGTACTATCACATCATCTTTGTTACTTCACATGTTCTCTTCATTGTTCTGTCATTGATGTATAGCTGTTGTTTAAGTAGATTGTGTATACATGATTTTCGCTACTGAGCTAGGACCCGAAGCAAGCGTGCCATCAAAGTGTTATGAAAATCTTGTCCTGCTGTGCCAATATAACTCTCATCACCACATCCATCCTCTTCATCTGCGCCATCATCATCTGCGCCCTCATTCATGTCTTGCCCAGTCAGTTCCTTGTAAAAGTCTTGACCAGAACCTGCAATACCAAGGCTCTCCTTGATCTCGATGATCATATTGTGCAAGATTAGGCAGCAGCGAATCCACATGTTCGCATAATCCAGTTCTTTCTTGCCCTGGATTGAGAATCGAAGCTCCCGCAGGCTCTGGAACCTGCCCTTGAGTGAGCCGAAAAAATGTTCAGAGTGAACACGGACCTATAACTAGGTAAGCCTTGTTTTAATTTGCATCGTGCATGCTTACTTTTGAAAGGTTGTAGTTGAAGATCTTCTGATCTCTCATCAAACTTCCCCCCGGTGGCCATTTGAATGGTGTGACACACCACGTTTGCACTGCGTATGCAGAGTCCGCCCATAGCCACTGGCCCGCACCAAAAAATTTGTTTGGCTTCCATGCAACTCTTGTGTGCCCAAAAACGTTTGAATCATGAAGGCTGCCAGGTACGCCAATCACATAATCAATGATACAAAGATTGTGAGGTAAGATAACAACCTTGAAAAGTATTAGCACACCATTAACGAAACCAAAAGTCAATGTGCCTGCACTGTGAGTGAGTAGTTTGAATTTTTGTCGAAAAATCCTTCCCCATGCCACCCAGGCTTCTTATACAAATTGAACAGGGTGCTGTCGACACATAGGAAGCTGCCGCGCCATTCCCTGCACATTTTCCCCTCAACCCACTCCTGCAACCTTTTTCGTTCCTCCCAGTCTTCTCAATCAAGCAGATCAAAGTGGATTGTGTCATTGTGGTGCTTCAAGATAGCGATCATGACTCGTTTAAAGCAATTGTACACAGTTCCAATTGACACTCCTGCCCATTCTACTAAATCCTCTGTCATTGCAGCATTACCATAGTGGCCTATCCCATTGAGAAAAATTGCAAGTTGGATTGGGATAGGGAGCTGTGGATTATTTGAGTTGTTGTAGAAAATTGGATGTTGCTCGAGATGGTTGATGAGATTATTGAACATGACAGGCAGGACATGCAGCTTTCGGCGGAACTTTCCAGGAGCATGTATTTCCCACTCTGGCAGCAGGTGCAGCTGTGGGGCACGGCTAAGCTTGGGTCTGGCATTAAGAACACAACTCTTCGATGCTTCATCATGCAAAGCGCGGACTGCATTTATAAACTCCGTGAAAGCTGGAGTGGCCATCTCTGGCCCATCAGATGGAAGATGGGATGTCCTGAGCGAGTAAGTGCTTGAACTCGTGATAGTACTACCTGACATGAGAGAGCTCCATGATACATCTGACGATATCGAAGAGATGGACATGCTGATGGATCCATCATCACTTGATAAGCTGCCAGTTTCACTCTCATCTTCAGAGTCAGATTCCTTGAGGAGCTCGTCGATCGTGTGGCTGATGAGCTCTACGTAGCGAGCTAATACAAGATTATCGTGTGTATTTTTCAGGGCTTGAAGCTGCTGTTTGTGCAGCGATAGGCAAGGCATGGGTAGGCTGATCTTATCAGTCTAGTGTAGGATGTGTAAGCAAGGCGGAGATATAATTCGGAGTTTTAATAAGGTGCAGTGGTTGGATTTATTCTTTACTTTGTGTTGTTCGTTCTGAACTTTGAATACCACTATTGCCTAATGCGCTGGGCTTTGTACAGTAGACATATATTACTCATAATGCATATCGTAACAATATGTGCATAACTTACTAACTGTCCCACGGTGCAGTGCACATATGGCAGTAGTGTCGATCTGCTACCACACATGTCGTAGCCTCCTCAGCGTCGTTCTACAGTTCCCAACCATTTCCCCCTCTTGCCTCAGTATTCATGCAGAATTCAAGTGATTACGGGTCAGTCCTTGCCACTACTACATAATAGTCCACTATCGAGTTCAGGGATAAAATTAAATAAACCACGACCCAGAACCAACTTGCATCATTAACACTAACGATTGAAAACCCTACAACCGGACGAGTCACCGCGTAATCCGGCCAGCCAACTTTTTTGCGACATCTGGAAACATACCGCAACTGGTGAGGCGAAAGACCATATCCTTCCTCGCAGGTTTTTTATTCCCCACAAGGAGCTCCCTCAGGTTACGCGTGAACGACACGAACAGGTTATTTCCTCCTTTCCATGCTTGCTTCTGCTCGTTGGCAGTGAACTTCTCGACAAGGTCGCGGATCATGGTGCGCGATTCTTCATGACGGTGGGGAGAATTCCCTTTAATGGCGGTGATGCACGCGTGACCGTCGACATGGACCTCCCGCTCATGAAAGATTTCTTCGTTTCTATCCCACCATGCATCCATTTCTCCAACCTCGTTTTCGAGGTACGTGATCACCACGACGATGGGAACCTTCTTGTCACAAAGGAATTCGTGAAAGAGCCGGTAATTGGTTTGAAGCGTAGTAGTGAGTCGGCCAGCGCGCATGCAGAATATGAGCAGATCAATGCCTCCTTGTCTCTCCAAATCTTGGATGAGCCTATAGGAATTCTCGACAGCATCGAGGTATTGTGGGATTCCCAGCTGTGGTTCCTCGAGTCCGACGGTATCGAACACCTTATAAGACTCGCCATCGAATTTGATGGAATATTCTTGCCAGCGCAATGTGCAGAGTTGCATGCCACTGGATGTGCCTGCTATGTCCTTTTCCGCCATGAGATTGACGAGCGAGCTTTTGCCTGCCCCTGCCTGCCCAAAGAGGACGATATTTGTGTGCTTGCTCCTACTTATCAATGTTGGAAAAATACGTCACAATGATCCTGTTTAAATTCTACGTACCTTACAACCATTGTAGAAGGGACATTGTGAATAGCGCCTGGTAACCATCTAGCGTGAACCCCTGCCTTATTCTCGATGATGAGCTTACGGACCGCGTCGCATGACTGATGGCGGCGCTCCACAACCCTAGATTCCGCCATCATCGTGGTGGTGACACATGCGTGGCCAGCAAACGTCATCCCGACGTTTGAGATGGTTCGCTTGTTAAGCCTCCACCACTCCTCCATCTCTGGTTCATAGGACTCCAGACATGTGACAACAAGGACAATTGGAACTCTCCTCTTGACTTGGGAGTGAATGAACTCGTAATTCCGGCGGAGCGTCTGAATCACTCTCTCGCCCCGCACACAGTACATGATGAGGTGGATGTCGCCTTGCTTCATCAGAGTTCCAATGAGCTCCTTCAAAATTCTTCGAGCTTCCTTATCTGGGACTGTACCTCGAGGGCCCTCGTCAAGACCTGTCATCTAGTTCAGTGATAACCGCAAAGAGCGGTAAACTGGACCGACCTGGTGTATCAAAAATCTTTACCTTCAAGGTCTCGTTCTGAATCAAAATCTCATGCTCATTGGTTGCTGTTGTACATCCCCCAGCGCCGGAGGATGTCTCCGCCATGTGTGCCCCAGCGATCAAATTGATCAAGGAACTTTTACCAGCTCCGGATTCTCCAAAAATAACAACACTGCACGTGTCTGTGCGACGTGGAGGTTCCTCGACTTCAGTATGGTTGGAACTAGCAGCAGCAGTTTGATGTAAGGCGGAGGACTAGTTTCAAGTGAACCTTATACCGAGGAAGAGTCAGACACCACTTACACTAGATGGTATCTCAGCAGACCTCGACATTGTAGAATCAGCAGCAGTTAGATGTAAAGCGGGGGAGGACTGGTTGCAAGTTAACCTTATACCGAGGAAGGGCCAGACACCACTTACACTAGATGGTATCCCAGCAGGCGTTGACATTGCAATAATGACTTAACTCGAGACAAGAAAGCGAATTGAAGTGCGTCTTCACTTGCGCGTTCGGTGGCGTCGGCTCTCCTTCAGCTATCCCCTGATTCGTTAGAACCGCAGTCGGTATGTCCAGCCGGACGTGAAAATCGACGAAGACGCATGGAGTCAGCATGTTTCCGTACACGTGAGAAGGGCATGTGGCAAACGGTTGTCCACTAGGAATGTTAATGAGTGAGTATGGGTAAGAGGTCTGCGATCGTAGTCAAGTTCCTGCCATAAGTTGCAAGCCACAAATATTGGGGTCAGCATCCGTAGCGTCAGCCCATTTAGCCAATGAAATTCGTTCACCCGTTCTGCTGGATGCTTGCAACGTGCACGTTTGCGGATGTTTGTGTTATTCGATTGGTTCATAATCCTGTTGCGCTGCCACCTTGTATCTTATCTACTTCTGACCGTACCATCAATTCACGACCTGTCCACGCTTTGTCTTGTTCCGTTCTGAGTGTTTCCCCTCCTTAGTGTTTCCCCTCCTTACGGAGTGGTTTCCATCTGCCGTCGATAAACGCGAGTACGCAAATGCGGAAGATGACGGGGCCAATGATCCAGAGCAGTATGATTATATGTGTGTGTACAGCAATAATAGCGACGATAGCAAAATAAAACAGCAAGAATTCAGAAAGACGTGAGTAGAGACTGCACCCACGCATTTTGTTCTATGCGTGGTCTGAACTCTTCGACACATTGCCGCAGTTCAGCCAGCTGAGCCTCGTGCGACACATCGTCCATCGTGACGTCCTCATCATCAGCTGAAGACTCCGAGGCCCACTTTTTCAGTAACTCCTCGATGATTTGGATGCCCTCTTCGGTGACTTCGTCGGAATGCTCGGGCTCCGATTGCTGTCCTGTTCAGAAAACATCAGCGTGACAGATTTCTGACAAAGAGTTTTGGAGAATCACCAGTCGCAAAATCTTCTAGCTCGTCAGCTTTCCGTTTTGCGAGCTACAACATGGTCAGCGGGCGTTGTAAAACAAATCAATCTAGGACTGACTTTGACCACATTTTCAGGGAAGTTGGCCAGTTGCGCAACGTGGATGCCGAAACTTTGGTCCGAGACGCCTTCATCCAAAAGTTTCAGGGGGGGAGGTTTGTGATCGGGAAAAATAAAAACATACCTGGTTCGACCTTGTACAAGAGCGTGATATCCCTCTCGCGCGGCGCAGACGCATCTTCTTGATTCACATGAGCTACGACATGGAGATTTTTCACGTGGGGAAGCTCCTGGTCGAGGGCAGTCAACTCGTGAAAGTGAGTAGCAAACATGCAGAAAGCGCGGATGTGGGACGCGATATGCCTTTGGGTGTCATCAGATACGACACTAGGAAAGAAAAACTGGTTCTCTTACTCGGATATGGACCATGCGAGGCCGAATCCGTCATACGTTGACGTCCCTGGAGATCAATTAATGTTGTTATGACCTGCACCTCCGTCTAACAGAAAACATACCGCGGCCGAGCTCATCGATAATAACGAGGGAATCTTGAGTAGCAGACTAAACATTAAACGGGAGTCAGACTACGGAGGGATCTGCGTAGATGCGCACTTACTCGGAGGATCGACGCAGTCTCAAGCATCTCGGCCATGAAAGTCGAGACTCCCTTCAATTGACTGTCACCGGCACCCACTCGACAAAGCACGGAATCGAAAATCGGCAAGGTTGCCTCCGAGCAAGGAACGAAACATCCGGTCTGTGCCATGAGAGCAATGACCCCAACCTGTGCGAAATAGGTTGAGAATGGCGCTCGTGAACCAGTATGTAGCTGACGCACCTGACGGATATACGTGCTCTTTCCGCCCATGTTTGGACCAGCTTTCGGTAGGTTAGCTCCGTTAAAATGGCACAGTAGCAGCACTTACTGATGATCTGGAATTCTCCCTCACCTACAAGACATCACATGAGTTATGTAGCGGTGACAGAGGGATCAATCTTACCCTTCACCATCTCCACATCGTTGGGAATGAAACTGATGTCATCCTGAACTTCGAGGCAAGGATGCCGTGCATCGCGTAATATCAAGCCGCTGGTACCTGATAATATATTAATCGCTTCCTGCGTCGAGCCTCCTTCTAAAACTTACCTTTCTCACAAACCTTTGGTTTCACGTATGGCTCAGGAGCATTTACGGAGACGTGAGCAAAACTGAATGGTCGTTACCACATATGCAAGCTCTGATCAATGGACTCACCTGAGGATCACGTCTAGATGTGCAATAATGTGGTCAAGATTTTCTAGTACGGGCGTATATGTTGCTTCACGAAGGGAAAGCCATCTGTGAGTGTGGCAAGGCAGCAGTGAAGCAATATCTTACATGCAATGCTGACAACTTCCTTCACCAGCCCGCTCTGCGTCCGCTGATATTCATGCGTAGTCTCTTGATGGTCCATGGAAAGCGCTTTCAGCTTCTTGGTCGTAAAGTAGACCCCGCTCTTGACAGTCCCGAGTTCGATGTACTTGCTGTTCCGCATGATGGCTTTTGCGTCCTGGAGGGTATGTGAGCTCGTGACATATCGCAGTACCAAAAGCGTACATTCTTCGTCAACCTAAAACAGTATCCATAGTTCTGGGAATTCTCAAGGTGCAGCTTCTTGTCCAGATCGAGATCGAGATCCTTGCCAGCTGCACGATGTTCGGCATCAAGACTATCCCGGATCTAAGAAAACGTCAGCCATGGTCGCTTAGATTAAGATAGTTGAAATGATGAACCTCCACAAGTTTATCTGCCAGAGCCTGCAGACGCTCATCATAGTCAGGCTTGATCGCATAATTATGATTTTCGAGTTCTTCGAGATCTAGCGTTGACTCGACCATCTCGCCATATTTCACGAGGTTCTCGTTGACAGTCTGGTAACAGTATGTGTTAGAAAGGGAACGGCGAGCACTTAACTCGATGAAACCATGACGTGCGCACCTGGAAAGGTTTGATATAAATTTCATCAACGAGCTCCTTGTGTTCCTCGTGCTCGTACTGGACGCCTTCGAGAGCCTCAAGCAAACCAGGCAGCTAGTCGGGTAAAGTAAGTATCACCGAGGGCTGGGAATTGAGCCAACTTACCTTAATGACCACTTGATATGCCCGCACAACATCCTCAAGAGATGCCACAGATTTCTTGAATCGCTTGCTTAGCCGATGGAGGTCAGGCATCAGCTTCAAGTAGTCATCCTGTGGAACGAAATTGAATGACGCCTTTGGAAAATGGTATTGTACTGACTTGCAGCGTTCGCCGAGAAGACGAGTCATCCACGAATGTCTCCACGAGGTCTTGTCGTTTACCTGCAAGGCTAAAGTTTCTAACACGTCAAGTAGAGTAAGAAGACGGGCGTACGTATTTCGTGCAGATTTATCAAGGGTTGCTTAAGCCATGTCCCGAGAAGCCTAGTTCCTTGACCAGTTTTGCATTTGTTTAGCAGACCAAGGAGGGTTGCGTTCTTATTGATACTTCCCTACAGAGTGACCGTTAGCAGGTAAGATATCGATGTAAACTACATCTCGAATAACTTACAGCGCTCCCAGGTGCGTCAATCAGATTCAGCGCACGCAATGCACTGGCATCCAAGCGCATATACCGTGCCAGATCGTGTGTCCGTAACTTGTATGCCCCATGATTGGAAGGATCAGAAAGGAGAGAAAGATAGCTGATCAGGGCAGAAAGTGCAGACGGCGCTGAAGGGAGGGAGAGCTCAGCTAAAATAATGTTGTGAGCGTTGTTAATGGGGTTCAAAGATCAAAACACACGAATCGCAGGAGGTTCTGAATCTGTTTCCGAGGCAATTGTCAATTTTTTGACGTCGTCTTCCACACGCTTCGCAGTAAACTCGCCTTAGAACCTGAAATTAGATAGCTTGAGAAACAGCATAGACGTTGACTTACTAGGTTTACGTTCGGTGACAACAACGCCGCACCTCTCAAACACGGCTTTTAGCTTGATTAAATCGAGGTCGCGGTCTGTCGTCCCAGATACGGTTCCAGTGGGAATAATGGCTTCTTTGACTGAAAGCTGTATGACAAACGACTACTCCAGTATGAGAAAATAGCGATGACGGTCTGCAACTACGTAAACCCACCTCAAGATTCGAGAAAAGATCATTGTCGACGAAATCAGCGACTCCGAACTCCCTCACACTGGTGTCCGCGAACGCAACGCCGACTGACTTGGTCTTGGCTTTGTTCGTCCCTGAAGATGATATTTTGACAGCTAAAACGATAGGTGCCGACGGAACATCGGAGCTGGCAAACAGAAGGTCTTCGACGGCTTGGAGGTTTCCAGGTGATGCCTTTCGAATGGTTAAATCATGACTATAAAGACAAGACGTTGCTTGCTCACCTCTTTTTCCAAAACAAATTTGGAAGCTTTCCTTCCCTGCCCTGGTGCGGGCACCCAAATCTCCACGCGCAGCTGTTTGATTGTGAGGGCTTCCCGCAAAAAAGAGTGAGCCAAGGTACGACTGAGCGTGACACTCGGAAGACCACCAGCCTTGCCTCCAGCACCTAGGTACTTGAGGACGGAGTTGGTACGAAAGACGTGCGTTGCGACGTAGTGAGCATCTTGCCCGTGGACAGAGTAGTAGTCCGTGCGGTCGAGTAGACGGATTGTTCCAGTTTCAGGAGACTTCTTTGGGAGTTTGGAAAAGAATGCAACGAAACCGGGGTCAGATGCTGGTCCCAGGTCAGAGTTAAATTCTATCGGTCGATGAGCCATCGAAGACTCACTCAGTTCATGTTCTGCATCTTTTTCCTTCCCATACATGAGAGCCATACTACTAGTTTTCTAACAATAGTTGTCGGAAAAAGAAGTAAAAGAAGGCAAAAGACGTGTTGCGTCGCGTCGCGTCACGCGTATTGAGCTTAAGTTGTGCATTGCTCCCGAATACGACGATCTTCCATCAGGGCAAACTCCGGATTTTGCCAATTACGCGCTCATAATCAACTGCTGAAAGCACCCGCCACCGTCACAATCGCCTACGAGTACTTTACCTTTGACCAACCTAGCTATGTTATAACACGGTTGGGATGTTCTATAATTGTACGGATACGCGATCCTACAATCTCGGTTATGCAGATCTCGGAGATGTCCGGGCCAAGGCTCCGCATCAACGCAACTTGCGCGCATTCATTCCATCCGAGTCCATCGTCCAAGTATCCATATATCCTCCCAGCCACTACAGTCGCGAGTACCAATCAATTCCCACTCACATGAGGACAGACCATTTAGAACTTGGCCAGCTGGCTGGCCGCTGCCCATCCCAGAATAATGCTATGCACCGAAGGTCACGCACGAGCCAACAAATTTAAAAAATCAATCCGATCCAAACGCAAGGTCTCGATTGGCATCAACGTTTCAACTGCAGGCAAGTTTTTCACATGTTACACGTACGTCGGTGGTATGGTAGTTTCAGCTGATCGGCGGATCGCGATGGATTCGGACTCGGATAACGAGCACAAAACCGAAGCTGTGTCGATAGCGTTCGGACCTCCCTGCCGTTGCGAATCCTTATCCAAATGAAACCGCCAACGCCATTGTCATCCATCCCAATATACTACGTCGACATTTACTGCTATGAGAACCTGCTGTGCTCATGATGAAGAAAGGGTATTTGCCGCTGGCAAACCTCAAGGGGCCCGACGAACTAATCAAGGAGCTTTTTGCTGGAGTTGATGCACCTGCCAAGCACATCTTTCCACATTAGATTCAGCATTGTGCTCTCACCTAACAAGACGAGCCGAGGCTCGAGGTCGAAATCACTGCTCAGGCTAAAACAGTCATCGGCAACGAGATGTGTTTCGGGATGCGTTGCCTGGAAGTTGAATAAGCGACCTAGAAGCAACGCCGGACTGAGCAGGCACTGGATTGAACGTTACTGCGGAAAGAAGGGGATCAGGAAAATAGGCAATGATTGTGCAGGGTTGATTCAAATTTTAGGCTGTCCTTTGCGAGTAACTCTGTTTATCTTGAAGACTTTGCCGAGGTTTGATACGCACGAGAACACATGTCCATGACCTTCGTGAACAAGAATCCTAATTTCTGCTCTGCCTCCTCTAATGTCCTAGCGTGCTTAGCTGTACGATCTTCTCAGCGCCAAGCATGCGGCCATGTGTTTGGACGCCGCCCCACGCCTCCAGAAGGATCCAGCAAGTGCTTAGTGAGACTCGGGGCGGTGTGGCGGCTGGATGTTTAAACTCCGCCACGTCCCAGTATATAGTGGCCCCGCTATCTAGCCGTTTCCCCATAACCGCTCTCCTCACAACCCACTCCTCTAAACTCCTGTGCACTCTACTTCGCGTGAGTTTTTGACAGCTCCCATCTCTACCTTGTATACGAGGCTAACATCGAGCCACAGAATGCAGATTTTTGTCAAGACACTTACCGGCAAGACCATCACTCTTGAGGTCGAATCCTCTGATACCATCGACAACGTCAAGGCCAAGATCCAAGACAAGGAGGGGTATGTATGCATCCTACTTGGTGCCATCTACCGCTGACGGTTGTGTCTGCAGTATCCCACCCGACCAGCAACGTCTCATCTTCGCTGGCAAGCAGCTTGAGGATGGTCGGACCCTCTCCGATTACAACATCCAGAAGGAGTCTACCCTTCACTTGGTCCTGCGTCTCCGCGGAGGCATGCAGATCTTCGTCAAGACCCTCACGGGCAAGACGATCACGCTGGAGGTGGAGTCTTCTGACACCATCGACAACGTGAAGGCAAAGATCCAAGACAAGGAGGGCATCCCCCCTGACCAACAACGTCTCATCTTCGCCGGCAAGCAGCTCGAAGACGGCCGCACCCTTTCCGACTATAACATCCAGAAGGAGTCCACTCTCCATCTCGTTCTCCGTCTCCGTGGCGGTATGCAGATTTTCGTCAAGACCCTCACGGGTAAGACGATTACGTTGGAGGTGGAGTCGTCAGACACCATCGACAATGTCAAGGCGAAGATTCAGGACAAGGAGGGTATCCCTCCCGACCAACAGCGCTTGATCTTTGCCGGCAAGCAGCTCGAAGACGGTCGTACTCTCTCCGACTATAACATTCAGAAAGAGTCCACCCTCCATCTCGTTCTTCGTCTTCGCGGTGGTATGCAAATCTTCGTCAAGACCCTCACGGGTAAGACGATCACGCTGGAGGTGGAGTCGTCAGACACCATCGACAATGTGAAGGCCAAGATTCAGGACAAGGAGGGCATCCCACCTGACCAGCAGCGTTTGATCTTTGCCGGAAAGCAGCTGGAGGATGGTCGCACGTTGTCGGACTACAATATCCAGAAGGAGAGCACCCTTCATCTCGTACTCCGTCTTCGTGGTGGCCTTTAGTACTAAGTGTCATCGTCGCATACCTATCATTTGCCTATCATTACCGGTTTATCTTGTTGTAGTACTACCCGCACATCGTTATTGCATCATACTGTGAACGATTACTTTGTTCCTCGCTTCAAATGAACTTGGCAAGCTGTCTCAAGCGTCAGCTCCCTCTGGCATTTCCAGTAAAACTCTGGGGTACAATACGACTCCCACATGAGTCAGCCAACGCGTGCATGGGAGTACTTAGTATCGCAGCATCAGAGGGTGGTGATCAGTTTCAGCTAGCCTTGATCTCGCACCTGAATGAGAGCAGTTACATCCATAAAGTAAAGTGCTAGAGATTATGAGGCTGTATTGTTATCACCTCTACCCTCCCTGTCCTTCCCTCTATCCTTCCCCCGCTCCCTACCCTCATCCTTCTCCTTCTTCCCCTTCCCACTCCTCTCCTTAGCCGCTCTAAAGCACATGAACTCAATCCCAGTCGCACGCCGGCTCTCCGCCAGCGTCCTCTTCACACTGTCCAGATTCCCCTGCAAATTCTCATCTCCCGGCCGTCGTGCATACGCCTGTGAGATCTTATTATACAACTCTGAAAGCGTCTTCGCAGCCGGTGGAGACACGTAGCGAGCAAGCGTTTGGTGCATGAACTCGATCTCTAGCGTAGCCTGTAGATGATGTGTTATTGATAGAGTAGCATGCGAGGAGGGATGAAATGACTTACGCGAAGCATACCGCCCATACCGAACCGCTTGACTTGTTTGAACGAGATCAATGCGTCTTGAGCGACGTTCTCAACAAGCGCGTACATCCCGCGCTCGAGGAGATTCTCTGCGACGCGGCTGATTTGCGCGTGGATCTCGACGAGGCCCATCAGGGCCTTGTACATATACGGTCGTATTTCTTGTGGTGAATGTTAGAGTAGGTAGCGACAAGTGAAGTGGACAAGCTCACCGGTAGGTTGCGGCGTATCGTACCAATCCATGTCTTTGTCGAGAATGCCCTCTCGCAAGATGACTGCGACGGCGGCAGCCTTGGGCTTGACATATCCATCAAAGAGTGTCTTGTCTAGCGCAGTCACTGCTTTCATGAGTATCTACGTCATAACTTGAGCATGCAAGACAACGTAAGATGGGGAGCAAGAAATAGAAATACCTTTCTATCATCCTCAACTGATACTCCGAGAGCATTCTCTAGCTGAGATAACATGCCGGGTATCAACGACCCTGATAAATGTGAGAAATTAGATATCACGAGGAGCAGCCTCGTATTCTTAATGCATAAGTGTATCAGGGCCAGAATTGTGGAGCAGAAACAAACTACGTACCGAGTCGCGCAGGTCAATCAGCTCCTGCTTCCCTTCTCGCTCAGATGCTCCCGCTGCCACGATACTGCCCACACCTGGTGGCGCTTCCTCCGCAACAAGCACTACCAGCCCATCCAGAACCGCATATATTGCGTCCAAAAATGCCTTCGTGATCTTTGTTGTGAACGCTGGTGGCACGATGCCCTGCTGCGCTACCCGCAACACGCCTGATCCGCTGTCCGCTGAGACACCGCCCGCGATTTTGAATGCCGACGTTGCGAGGTGACGCATGAATGATTCGAGATAAGCGAGGTAGAACGTCGTGGAAGGGGTGGAAAGATCGGGAGTGAATGTTTCGAGCGCGTACATGTAGTTGGCGTCTAGGATAGTTACTTCATATGCCCGAGGGAAAGTAGAACCACTAATCGCACATACCTCGCAACCAAGATCTCACTAGTACATCTTCAAAACGCCACCGCACGCTCTCCACCAGTCCTTTCACCAGACCACCTTCTCCGAGTTCCAATGCGCCAATCTCTGTGACGCAATCTTGTACTTCGCTAAGGATCTTGGCCAGCCAGTGAGCCGTCGTTAACGAGTTCGAATGAGACGGGAGATGTTCGGGAGAGTATGGGGTTGAGGAGTTTGAGAGGATGTCAGAAAGGGTAAAGAATTCCGAGAGGAAACTGATATAGAGCTTGATAATGTCGAGTGCCATTTGCCTGCATTGGGAGGCACTGCGCCTCGACGACGACGACTAGAGGAAAGAGTGAAAGTCAGACAAGTGGCATGACCGCACAAATAACACAAACTCGTTTGAACTTCCCCTCCAAGAAACTCCTTGCGATTTTCCAGAAGTTGGGCAGTGAAGAGACCATAACCTCGGAGACGTTTTTCACCATGTCCCAGATAGCCTGCCACACTTCATGACCGCCTGCTTGCGCTGAGTACGACAGAAGTTAATAACCGAGCTTGACTGGGGCAATATGATAGCGCACCAATTACTGCTTCGGGTGATTTGCTCTCCAGCGCTACGATACATACCTGGAGTTGCGCACCAAGGGTCTGTCTGAGTGCATTCGGAGACGACAGATCAGGTGCCGTGCGAGACTTTAAGGCTGTGGTGCATGTCAGTCTGGAAATACTCAACGATGCAAAAGGAACGCGCCATCGGTATTTGAAACACCAGTCCTATAGGCAGCACTCATCCGGTCCATGATGTGCTTGTGCTGGCTATCGAAGTAGGTCCATATCGGGTCTTCAGGTACGTTTAGTTCGAGGAGAATCCTAGTCAGTGCTGGTTAAAACGAGATGCGAGCAATAACGAGTAAACTTACTCAATCCCTCTCTCCATTTCCTCGACGCTTCTTCCTGGTTCTTGTAACCGTGCCAAAAGTAGTGCCTTCATCTCTCCCATCACCTTTTCAACGTTTGCCCACACCTTGTCTAGTATCCTCTTCTGTTGCGCTGTAGACCCGGCATTGGCACCTGCCTCGACAGGGAGGAGCTGCCCGGGGCGAGAGTCGAGGAGAAACTTGCCCTTGTTGTACTGGCGCATTGCGGCCTCATACCTTCCAGCCTCGATAGATTCTACAAGAAATCCCGGGAGGCTGAAGAAGAATTTGGAGCGCTCGAAAACGCCAAGCGTAGGTGCGCAACTTTTGGGCTTTGGCGCTGTTTTCGAGGACAGGGAGGAAGACTTGATTGGCCTTCGTGGCTGAGCCTGTGTCGGAGCGTATCAAAACAGGACTAAGAGGAATGGAAGTGGGACAGACGTTTTAAGTAGTCTACGAGCGGTCTGCTAGCAAATTCCGCCTTGTCGCTCAGTAACCCCTCGCGCATCTCATCGTATAACGCTAAGAGTATACACCAGTTATTTTGGAGTACCTACAGACAAATGACACGTAACGTACCGTCAGTAGAAGCCTTCACGGCAACGAACCGATCAAAGTTATCCTCTACAAGGACGCGGACAGCCTCTGAACGGGCATCGATGGATGATTGGAGACGATTAATGCCTGCTGCAAGATCTTGGTATGTTGCGTTTGGGTGTACAGCAGATAGAAAGGCTTTGGGATCAAATGATTTGGAAGAGATGAGCACAGACATCTCTAGAAACGTATGAACGACCGAAATCCGCACTGAAGTCAGACACAATCACGCACTCGATTCTGCATCCAAATTCGTCAGACTGCGAACGTTGTTAGCACCGAATGGTGGGCTTAATGACGACACATACTCAATGACGCCGCCAAGGCCCAGAGGGTCGCCGTCTCCATCGTTGGATTGGGAGGTGAGGAGGTCAGAAAGAGGATCTTCCAGGTCGTGATCTATCTCTTCCCATTTCCTATGCAACGGTGAATTGTACGTTTAGACAGTGAATTCGCCACGTACGTCGGGTTCTGGGATGATAACTTGTAGGCCTTGAGGATGGAGGCTTCGTCGGCCGTGAAGTTAATCTTGCCCATCTGAACAAATCGAAATGGAGAAGTAGATCCCTTTATTTCAGCAACTCTACTGTGAATGGTACACAGGGCAGTACCAATTATATGGGAGATCAGCTGATAGTACTTGTTCTGTTACACTGCGCGCGCCGCGCGGTCAGTTACAGACCAATTAGTACAGACTTCGAGTTACCTAGTCAGGCACTAATTTGAGCCGCACGTGACTCATACTACACTGGCAGAGTACACCGTACTGCAACCCTTTCCAAACCTCCAAGACCACAGTACAGAGCTACTGGTCGAAGTGAATCTGCTCATGGTTTCCATGCCACTCAAGGAGTCTTTATTGCAGAAACTGGTCACGTTCGTGAAACATCTCAAGCTCTTGAAGTTATCAACGATTCTGTGCATTCACCAACATATCTTCACACTCCTCCGTCGACTACTACATGGGATACACAACCCTGGTAGCAATTTACCGGGACAAAGGCCCAGCGTTGATAGAATTATGGGAGCTACACAGCCCACTGTTGAGGACACCCAGAACCAGACCCCAGCGACAACACTTGCTGTGCGCCCTCCCGAGAGGGAAGCTGTGCCCCCCTTCCAATGTTGTGTTGGGAGTCCTTTGGTGTTTCCATCGGCTCAGGTGCCAATGAATCATCAACCTTATTCTGTTCAGAAACCTTCAGCGGTACCTAACGTTCGACCAATTCTTCTTCGCGCAATGGTTGCATCACAAATTGATAGGTACGGCAGGAATATTACTCAGTATGTCTGTTTTGTATTCGCGTTTCTCGAATGTCTTTCTGAGAATAACGGTAGAAGTAAAGATTTCCGTGTGTTTGAAGTTAGCCCAGGCCCGGACAATTTTTCGGAGTGAGGAAAACTGCGTTTGGATTATGACATTCATCACCATATATTCTGCAGATCATCAACGAAAGTTGCTAACTGGTTGCAGCTCACTCACCCTGAGGGTGCCCGCTTCTTCTTTAACCCGCTCCAGGTACGGAAGAATCACCAAACGGCTCAGGTCACTCATCATGCGACACCACACAGAGAGTCTTCACTGATCAGAATATTTTGAAGAATGACCTTGCACTTGAAATCCTCGCTGCGGCCGAGCAAGCGAATCAAATGGCAGCAGAGAGCGGCAATGTTTGCGCGACAATGGAGCTTGCTATCGAAAAGCTCCCCGACGGCGTCTTTGGGTACTATTTTATAGATCATGAAGCACGGATTCTCTTCTGGCCCGAGATTGTCAGATCTAGGGAGCTTATGAATCATGTACGAGGTGTCACTGACAAGAGTCACATCAGTAAGGTGATTGACTTATCTGAATGATCCAGTGATTTGATATTTTGATAATCTAGGGTATGCACTGGAGGCGCAATACTGGTGCGTTCATCGACGTATGGTGAGTAATTACCTACCCTCTATCGAAAAATAGTCACCAAACTTATCTGGGCAAGTTTTGATTGTACTATGCTTAACTCATCTGCGCTTATATGCCACAGGAAACATTGCACCCTGTTCCCGAACATGCGTGCTCTTCCCCGACAGGTAGTGGATGGTTTGCGAGATATCATCGCTTACGCTCATGCCGGTATGATGATCTATGTGACCTTTTGGTTACCTTATGAAGCTTCTAGGCAGAATCAATCACGTCTCAAACATCGCTTTCTCCCTTCGATTTGGATGAGCTATCAAACATGATTAGTGTTGTTGATCATGTGAAAGGTCTGCTTCTCAGTAGTATCGTAATTGGGACCTATCTTGATCAGAAGCAGAGAGCATCGGAGAAGTCAACGAATACTCTGTCTGTATCGTGGGTATGAGATTTAACTCGGGTGTCGATCAGATGTTCATTTATCTGTCTCAACCCACAGCTCGATACATGGATATGTTCTGTGGGTGGCTTCTATCTACATTGTTTCCTCCAAATAACGCCGGGTCGAAATAGTCCGAGCAAGATTTGTCAACTTCTGCGGACAGCTTGGTGCCCGTCTTGATGCCGATCAATCGCTATATGACAGTAATGAAAAGAAGCCTAAGCCCATCTTAATTCGTATTTTGAACGTTGCACTGTTCAACTCCCCGCACATCCACAGCGAATCCCTTGAAAATGTCTGGGTTGACAATACGGTGGTCAAACCTAGGTGGAAGAAATTCATCAGCCAGTTAACTAGCGAATGGAACAGTTTTACTGTGTTTGTAAGTATGACGTTGATCCTTCAATCTACAGACCTGCTCACGATGACAGTCGACTGTGATGCTCGCGGTGGATGTCAGCTTCCTCGCAGTTCCTGGAGTAGATGATCCTTCCACTCAGTCAAAATCAGCTGCGACGATTGTCATTTACCTGTCCGCGCTCTGCGCAATGGGCTCGCTCGTGATTTCCCTTGTCCTAGCTGGTCAGGTCAGCGACACTAGACGGAGTTCGGCTAGCAGTGTGGTGCGTCGCTAACTGTAGTCCCTATACTCCATCTCAAGGCTCACACTGACCTAGGCCAATTTCATGTCTTCGATGTCTCAATCACTCCTTGGCGTCGAGAGCCTCGCCTTGATGCTCAGCCTACCATTTGCTCTCCTTATCTGGGGGTAAGTTGCCCCGAAGTTTGCAATGTGCGCAATGCTGACGAGGGACGTCATAGAATGATTTTCTTTGCAATCGGACTCTCGATCATCATCTTCTATACTACCGATATCATTGCATTGGCCGTTGTCATTCCCATATGGGCAGTTGTTGTCCTCGTCACGACATGGCCAGTCCTAGCAGCTAATAACTTGCATGTCTCGGTTGTTGTTATGCGGGCCGTTAGGTTCCTGGAAGGGCATCATGCAACACATAGTCATCATACGAAGGCAATGATTGAGTTTCTTTCATTCGGTTGTGGGAGGTTCTTTCTTCTGACTTTCATATTTAGCTCACTTGGTAGTTACTTGTACTATGTAGCCCTTGTACTCTCACTCGTCTCAGGCCATGTCATAGTTACGGCTCACACATAGTCGTTCTCGAGCACTATTATGACTTGCAACAGTGCCGGATGAGATCAAACCGGTGCTTGATCATGATCCAGATGCGCTTCAATACATGGATCTGATTCATTCTCAGTCCTTCGGCAGGAGCGAGTACCATTAGGTATCCGGGCCGCGGTCATGTAGGCCGACAATAATTAGCGCCGGTCCACTATGTAATCCTGTACATAACATTAAGATTTTGTTGACATGCACAACCACCGCATACTAGGTTGTCCGTGTACTTTAGTGTGTTCTACTACCCCTTGAAGACTACTATCACTCTACCTTCTCTCGTCCGCCAGCAGACAAAGATACATTCGGTTCCGTTTACCTCCATCGTCATGCGGGAAGGACACATTCGCATGTTCATCTCCTGGTTAAGGCTCATTATCAAGACAACCGCATTTCGCTCGTACAGGAGTCTCCTCTCTGTTCTCCTGCGACTGATGCGACACTGTCAATCTGTCGTGGATGGAAAGGAGGGGGATTTTCGAGAGCGGCCCGGTTTAGCATTGAGCTCTCAGCCAGCGACCAACCAACCCGAGTCGACGCTTCCTGTGAGCCTCGCGGTGCCATTGCTCGAAGCGCCTCTACAAATTCAAGGGTCCCAACCTGGGACGAACGTTCAAATGCCAATTCCAGAGCCTTATGATACACAATCTCCCCAGAACTCTGCTGCACCAGTCTCTATGCCCGAGCCCAACATCCCCGTGGTTATGGCCATGCCACCGCCTCCTGCGGCACCAGCACAGACCTTTGTTATTAATCTAACTCCAATTGTACCTGAACCCCAGGTCAGACGGTACGACAGGCATGTTCCAGTGTACGCAAATTATACTATGTCGGGTGAGTTGCCGTTTTAATACATATTCACAGTGATAGTGTGTATGATGAGTTTGAGGTTAAGAAAGGTCCTTTGGACTGTTCAGAGTAAGCATGTTGGTACGAGAGCCAGCGACGAGATTAAAACGGGCCTGTAGGGAGCTTGCTGCAGTAGGAGGATGGGAGCCGCTCACACACCCGGAAGGGGCTTTATTCTTCTATCAGCCATATAAAGTGTGTCTACCGCCTGCTCTCAGCACATGCTTTTACTCAAGTCGCACACCAGAGAGTTTTCACTGATGCCGATGTCCGAGATCCTGATACTGTTGTCAAAATAGACCAAGCTGTTGAGATGGCGTACGAAGAAGCGCGCAGGGCAAACGTCCCCCTGGATCCATCCGTCGAGCTCGCGTTGGAGCTCATTGTGGAGGAAGACGTCGAATATTGGGGCTACTACCTTGCCGACCACGAAAGACGTGTCATTTTCTGGTTCGAAGACTACAAATCTTTTGACCTTATGAATAACGTTCGAGGTGTAAAGCGCAAGAGCCACGTCAGTAAGTTCTTTCAGTAAAATACTTTCCTTTCGAGCTCCCATAATTGCGTTGCTCCTAGAGTATGCATTAGATTCACAGTATTGGTTCGTATGACCTCCAGAAGTACGCATGTCCCCTCATTTAACCGAAATAAATGCGCTCACACTTTGTTACAGCTCCTTTTTTGTATACCTCCCATGATTTACGTACTATG
The DNA here is from genome assembly GCA_016628065.1 of Suillus lakei. NCBI lineage: Eukaryota > Fungi > Basidiomycota > Agaricomycetes > Boletales > Suillaceae > Suillus > Suillus lakei. The sequence continues at coordinate 112,716 of JABBWA010000049.1, forward strand.
CCGTTGGCAGGAGACACATTGAGCTATTCCCAAACAGACGCGTCCTTCCGGAAGACATTGTCGTGACACTCAAAGAAGTTGTCATGCATGCTCATGCAGGTAAGTAAAGACCAATTAGCGTTTCACGCCGTACACGATTTGACTTGGGATAGAAAACATCACTTCTGAAACATGCCTAGCACCTTTTGCCCCGAATGAGGTTGCAAGTATGCTTGGCCTTGTGGACCTTCTCAAGGGTGAATCATTCCCTGATGCCGGAAGGGTCGTTGTTGATTGTCTTTTCAGACAGCACCAACAAGGAACGTGAGCACTCGGTGTGGATCGCTGGTAAGTGTGATCACCGAATGTCAGTTAATTGCTGCTGATGTTTCCTGATTTCAGCTCGATTGATGAGGCTTTTCTGTGAGCTTTGGCTAGTAGTCTGCGATCTCCCGGGCCATTTCCTGATTACTTTGCTAGGCAACGCAAAGTTTGTGAACTTCTGTGGACAACCAGGCGCCCGACTTGATGTAGATCAATCGTTGTATGGAGAATATGACACCCGCTCGAAAAAGATCATCCTTCGTGTTATGAATGTTATTCTGTTTGGATCCCCTGATGCTCAAAGCAGGGCAATTCACAGGATATGGGTCGATGAAACCATCGTTCAACCACGATGGAAGGATTTTATCGATAGAATCACCACCGAATGGAATGGATATACCATATTTGTGAGTTGCACGTTCGTTTCATATCATCATACAATCAACGACCGTCTCAGTCTACTGTGATGCTCGCTGTTGATATCAGCTTTCTCGCGGTCCCAGCTGTTGCGACTCAAACGCCCGCGGTCGTTTTAGCATATCTATCTTCCCTCTGCGCCATGGGCTCGTTAGTTGTCTCGCTGATCTTGGCTGGACAAGTGAACAACAGCCGGCGAGGCTCCGCTGCTGCTGTGGTAAGTTTCTTTTTTCGATTGTACCACCTGCACTCCTTATGTCCACAGGCCTCTTTCATGGTAGGAATGTCACGTTCTATGCTCGGCCTCGAGAGCCTTGCCCTAATGCTCAGCCTGCCGTTTGCACTTCTAATTTGGGGGTCAGTTTCCGAGTTTCATTCCACGGATCGGTGGCTCATCATTTGACAGAATGGCGTTATTTGCTGGAGCATTGTCCCTTCTAATTTTCCGCACTTCCGGCGTAGTCGCCGTCTCGATTGCATCTCCAGTTTGGGTCGCCATATTCATCCTTGCGACATGGCCCGTACTGGCTGCCAATGATATTCACATTTCTCACTTGAGGATCTGGATCATAGAACAAGTTTTACCTCAGGCTGGGGTCCCCATCATCTCCCATGTCTAATCTGTGTTGTCTGATTGCAGGGACTCTCTGTAGCGCGACGCGCGTACAGTTAGTATCTGGTGTCTTGGTTGATTTATATGATACCCGTTTCCCCCCGAATACCCTTACACAGGACTTAGTGGTAACTCTAGATCTGTATTGCCACTTCTAGCGCGAGACTTGTCGATGTATCACTCAGATATCGTACGTTCCACATAATCCACAAAAATGTACGACAATAGTCTCCGCCTTTTGCAAGTACCAGTACGTCAAGTTCTATGATGATATTATTATCGATCGTAGGCATGAGGCTTCGTCGGCCATGAATCTTACAAAATGCCTACTAAACTAGTTCACCGTAGTCAGACCATTAGAAGGAAGACAGTCGTTCCTTCTTGATGATGCTACTAAACGAACAAACACATCTTTCGGATCAACTCGTTTTTCCGAGTACTTACTATGTAGCACGAGAGTTCGACGCATAAACTCGCTTTTTGTTTCCCAATCTTGTGAGGCCGGTGGAAGAGCAAGGAAATGCGACTAATGAGTGAACGAGGAAGTTATGCCGGGGAGGATGTAAGAGCACCGTGTACGTCGCGTAATTTCTGCCTGGAATATCGTTGCTGCAGCCACTAAAATTTAAATTGATCATGTCACGTACGTCCAATAATTGCTTGGAGCGGGAGATGAGCGTGCTCAATAATTAATTCCTCCGTACATACTTAATAGCAAGATACTGATGCTGAGATTGAGTGCCTCAATTCGCAGTCTGGAGTCGTTCCTTCATACAGCATTAAAGTAACAGCCTACAAAGACAAGGTACGTGGTAGATGTACAGTTTCAACTAGATAGGACTCAAAATGCGTAGTGTGGTGCAACTCCTTTGGCTTTCCCCCATGCATCCTCCAGCAACTTGACGACATCGTCAGGAAGTGGTCCACCCTCGCTAGCAACAATGTGGCGTGGTCAGATAACGGTAGTCACCATCAAAGACAATTTGCTCACTTTCCCTTCAAACTATCCTCGAGTTGGTCAATGTTACTGGCACCGATAATAATGCCATCACCGGGCTGCAACTCGCTATGGTGTTGAAGCCAGCGATGAGCAGCTTGAGAAACGGGAATCCCCTGCTTGTCCTGATATTCGAGGTCATGAACTATGCATCACCCACGCAGCGATTCTCAAACTCACGAGCACAACCTTCAATTCTCGGAGGATAGGAATAAGAGGCAAATATTTCGCTTGCAGAAAACCTGCGAGATGAGACACATTGGGATCCCATCTACCACTGGCAGTTTGCATGTCCGCTTCTGAGAGAAATTTCCCCGCGAGTAGACCGCTCCTGTAGAAGTTGTCATGCATTGATGCCACGAATGAGGGGAACAACGAACGCTAGTGGACTATACGCATAGAACCGTATTCCAAAGTGTCGGAGGCAGGAGAACAATCTAGCTAAGAGTTAAGACAGGAGGAGCGGGTGTCCTACAACCAACTCACTCGGTTTCAACTCTTCGTTCGAGTGCATTATAGAGTCCTTGATATACAGTGGGTCTGATCCATCCGTTGGATTCCGCAATGCCAACCATCTCAGCCACCTGTGTAGAAACATAAGATATGAGATAGACAGCCAATAAATAGACAGACCTCCCAAGCGTTGTAGTTTGAGACCCCAAGCTCCTCGCTGTCCAGAGTTGCAATCATCCGGGAAAGTCAAGCATTCATCACTTAGACACTCACAAGAGACCTTCGACGTGCAGTTCGTTGATGGCCCGAAGAGTATCTTCAATCGGGACGCTCCTATCCGGTTTGTGCAGATAGAATGTTTTGATCTTCGTGTTCCCCAGCGCCTTGATAGAAGTTTCGAGCGACGCCCGGATTTTGTCCGGCGCGAAGTCCCCGGGCGCCTTTGGATAGACCCTATACATAAACGACAATATGAGAGGTCTCGTCAAACTAGTTGCAGTGAAAATACGCACTTTGTATCCACTGTGCATCCTTTCAGATCGAGTTGGCCGATGAACTGCGATAGTACCAATGAGCGACGATGAAAATTTGGGAGACCTTGCTCTTACCTCCTCTGACGTTCCACCCCCGTATATACGCGATGTATCAATTTTTCCTATGGCCACGGCTTGCAAACACGTCTATGATCTCTGTGCGCCTTCGATGGTGTTGATCCGTGCTCCAATGGACTGCGGACCAGGCACACTGAACCCACCAGCTCCCTTAGAATGTAACAAATGAGTATGCAGATGACACATTGAAAACTCATACTGACGAAAAGAAGAGAAATTCGCGTCGACATTATTCTGGAAGTAACGACTCGAAGTATTGCAGTTGTTGTGCATACAGGGATCCTTTTATACAGGCAATGCCATCTAAGCCCCTGTTATCGCTTGGGCGTTGACAAATTGCGGACAATTGAAATTCCGATTGAGCGGGGGTTGCCGTCAGCAACAATTGCTCAGTAATCTAGCCATCCCTAGAATTGCCGGTCATACCAGTATCAGTAAGCCTTACCTAACGGCCTCTACATGCACTGCTCACCGGCTTTCTTCTCCATCTTACTCATTTGAATCATCTCCTTCATTGATGGCCTTTCTGAGTTGGCGAAAACCTAAGCCAATCCCACCAGTGTGATCTCTCTTCCCGATTTTCACCAGGATTGAAGTGCTCTTCCACTGTCCTGCAAATCCCCTCCAGACTCGTGAACGGCCCATGATAACCCAGTCCGCTCTTTTCAGGCGGCAATCAAGCTCTGGAATCATCAAAAATGAGGTGCACAGATGCGAGCGCGAACAAAGATGGTTGCAGATTGATCGTATCTCCGATGATGTTGGATATAATTTTAAAATGTGCAAGCACGCGTTGCGCAGGCGACGAGGTCATTGACAGGAACGTGCGCGAGAGGTGAAGGACCTCTATGATTCGTGATATGAAAAGCAGAAGGGTGGGCGACATCTCTGAACGTAGTTTCAGGAGCCAGTGTCGTCAATTCTATGTAGACATTGCTAAATGTGACTGGCAGGTCCAGTATCTGCGATGGTAAATGCCTTGCCTGCCCACCGAGGTCAGGGTTGGATCCTCCTCTTGCAGTTTCGAGGAGACGTGCTTCGTAGCAAGGTGGGCCATGGCGCAGTTTTCCACGTACACCAAGGATTGCATGATATTAGGAACCCATGTGGGGTTGTACTTGCGTACCAGGTAGGTACCAGCATATCAGATCTCCACTGGGACCAAACACACCATTGCCAGAGCGAAGACACCCCGTCCGCAGCGTCTTCTCGCCAGATCGAGATCCTGTCGTGTTCGACGCTCAGCCTTGAGAGCCTTGGCTTGCTGCTCAGTCTACCTTCTAGTTTGGGGGTCAGTTTCTGGTTACGTTCCACGGATTGATGGCGCATCCTTTGACAGAATGGCGTTGGACTAGGCCGAGGGGCTCGCAGCCTAGAGACAGCGAGCAAGGCTGGAATGAGGTGCTACGCGACAGACAGGCTGGAACCTAGTCAATGTGATGACTAAGCTATGGAGAGGGGCCCCTGCCCGTGGAACCCCTACTCCAGCGTAGCATTGTCCATCCTATTTTCCGCACTTCCGACGCTGTCGCCGTCTCGATTGCATCTCAGGCTTGGGCCATCACATTCGTCCTAGCAACGTGGTCTATACTGGTTGTCTATGATGTTTCTCACCTGAGGAGCTGGATCATCATAGAACAAGTTTTACCTCGGGTTGTGGTCACCATCATCTTTCATGTCTAATCTGTGTTGTCTGATTGCAGGGACTTTCTGTAGCGCGACGCGAGTATCTGATGTTTTGGTCGATCTATATGATACCCGTTTCCTTTTGGACACTCTTACACAGGACTTAGCTGGCAGCTCTAGATCTGAGATTGTCATTTCTAGCGCGAGGCTCGCCAATGTATCTCTCGGATATCGTACGTTCCACACAATGCACGACAATAGTCTCCGCCTTTTGCAAGTACTGGTACATTGTCAAGTTCTGTGATAATATTATTATCGGGGCGTGAGGCTTCGTCGGCCACGAACCCTACAAAATGCCTACTAAATTAACTCGCCGTGGTCAGACCATTACAAGGAAGACAGTCATTCCTTCTTAATGACGCTACTAAACGAGCAAACACATCTTTCGCATCAACTCGTTTTTTCCGAGTACTTACTACGTAGCACGAGAATTCGACGCATACACTCGCTTTTGCTTCCAGATCTCGTTGGATCGAGGCCGGTGGGAATGCGACTAATGAGTGCATGTGGATGTAATTCCGGGGAGGATGTAAGAGCACCGCGACGGTGTACAGAAGGGTGTAGTTATCGTGGATGACATGTCGAGGATTGAGAGCGTTGAGATTAAGTGGAATGTTGGCGACGCACATGAATTCGGTTCGGTGCGTCATCGAAAAACCCTCGTGGTGGCCGACGCACATGCTCGAGCCTGGATGGACGTCGAGTAGCGATATCGTTGTTGCAGCCACCAAAATTTAAACCGATCATGTCACACACGTCCAATAAATGCTTGGAGTGGGAGATTGGCGTGCTCGATAATCAGTTCCTGAAGAGTCAATATACCTTCTATTCAGGTGGTGTTGTTAGTAAAATAAGGGTGGGTGATACTTTTGCACTCGCGCTGGAAATGGAGAAGATATGTTCATCGGAACCCATAGCTAGCATCTGAGGAAAAGGCCAAGCTAGTTCCACATGTCACTTCCGTGACGGAGGGGCACTTTAAGGTGGATATGTTAGCAGTGTCATCGAGACGGGTGAAAATGAGTGTGGAAGTGGTGATAGAAAATGCAACAATCAGCACGATCCATTTAACACTACCCAACAGCCGGCGGAGTGAATGCAAACATACTATGTTTCGATGATGGGCGGCGTCGGCAGCGATGCAGTTGAGGTGAGAGACTGTGACGTTAATGTGGAATAGCTATGCAAAAAAACACTGCAGGTAGGTATGGAGGGCTGCGAGGCGGCATGGAGGTGAAAAAACTGCTGATGCCGGTAGTAGAATGGAGGGGGAAGGTATCAGCAGTGTGGTAGGGTGTACTGTCGGCACGTATGAGTAGAGCCGTGGTACCGGGGAAATCTCGAGGGGTCACTTTGAGATAGAATACAGCAGGAGGTTGCGAGCGGGCCGCACGAGGGTCGCGGGAGGTCATGCATTGGGGTGAGGGCCAGCGCCAGAGCGAAGTTGCGAGGATTTGGGCAGGTAGAAGTCGGGTATATGGGCGGTGGGAGACAGCAGGACGCTGTTGCTGGATGTAGTTGGCAGGCAGAGGCCACGCATGGGCGGTTTGGCATGGGGGTAAGGCCAGCCCATCAGGGCAAGAGACAGATCTAGAGAGGGTCCAAGAAGCAGCAAGAACCTTGGTGCTGGCAGGTATTCAGAATGGGCGCTAGCAGACGTGGTGGGTGCAGTAGGCACGTGCTTGACCTGGCATGAGCCAAGCATGAGCTGAAAATAACTTGTCGAGCAGTGCTGGAGTATATATATATCGTAATTATCACAGGTGCTGCAAACTCCGTTGCGCGGATCCCCTACCCTATCGTTCTTCTCCCCTACTAGCAAACAAAGTTTTGTGCACGGCTCCATTTCAAATTTGCCTCTGATGATCGTCCGTGGAAAATACATTCCCACGCTCATATCCTGGCTGAGACACATCGTTAAGATAACCGCTTTTCGGTCGTACATTTGTCTCCTCTTTGTCCTCCTGCGACTGATCCGACACTGTAAATTTATCGTGAATGGAAAGGAGGAAGGTTTTCGAGAACGGCTCAGCGGTGTTGCATTGAGCTCTCAGCCAGCCACCAACCGACCCGACCCGGCGCCTCCCTGTGACTCTCAGCCTCGCAGTGCCATTGCTTGAGGCACCTCTACAAACCCAAGAGGTCCCAACCTGGAAAGAACGTTCAAATGACAATTCCAGAGTCTTATGAACGGGACAGATATCAATCTCTCAGCTTATAATGCACAATCTCCCCAGAACTCTGCTGCGCCATTCACGCCAATCTCTATGCCCGAGCCCAACATCCCCGCAGTTGAGGCCATGCCACCGCCTCCTACGGTGCCAGCACAGCTCTCTGTTATTTATCTAACTCCATTGTACCTGAACCCCAAGTCAGACGGTACGACAGGCATGTTCCAGTGTACGCACATTATGCTATGTTGAGTGAGTTGCCGTTTTAATCCATATTCACAGTGATAGTGAGTATGACGAGTTTGAGGTTAAGAAAGGTCCTTTGGACTGTTCAGAGTAAGCACATTGGTGAGAGAGCCAGCGACGAGATTAAAACGGGCCTGTAGGGAGCTTGCTGCGGTAGGGGGATGGGAGCCGCTCACGCACCCAGAAGGGGCTTTGTTCTTCTATCAGCCATATAAAGTGTGTCTACCGCCTGCTCTCAGCACATACTTCTACTCAAATCGCACACCAGAGAGTTTTCACCGATGCCGATGTCCGAGATCCTGATACTGCTGTCAAAATAGACCAAGCTGTTAAGATGGCGTACGAAGAAGTGCGCAGGGCAAACGTCCCCCTGGATCCATCCGTCGAGCTCGCGTTGGAGCTCATTGTGGAGGAAGACGTCGAATATTGGGGCTACTACCTTGCCGACCACGAAAGACGTGTCATTTTCTGGTTCGAAGACCACAAATCTTTTAGCCTTATGCATAACGTTCGAGGTGCAAAGCGCAAGAGCCACGTCAGTAAGTCCTTTCAGTGAAATACTTCGAGCTCTTGTAATCACGTTCTCAGAATATGCACTAGAATCACAGTACTGGTTCGTACAAACTTCAGAAGTATGCATGTTCCCCCGTTTGACCGAAGTAAATGCGCTCACACTTTGTTACAGCCCTTTTTTACCTCCTATGATTTACATACCATGACGTTGGCAGGAGACACATTGAACTATTTCCAAACAAACGCTTCCTTCCGGAAGGTGTTGGTGTGGAACTCAAAGAACTTGTCCTACTTGCTCATGCAGGTAAGTAAAGACCAATAAGTGTTTCACGCTGTACATGATTGATTGACTTGCGATAGAAAACATCATTTCTGAAACATGCCTAGCACCTTTTGCCCCGAATAGGTTGCAAGTATGCTTGGCCTTGTAGATCTTCTCAAGGGTGAATCATTCCCTGATGCGGGAGGGTAGTTGTTGATTGTCTTTTCAGACAGTATTAACAAGGAGCGTGAGCACTCCGTGTTGATCGCTGGTAGGTCTGATCACGGGTCAGTTGATTGTTTCTGATATGCTGTCTCAATTTCAGCTCGATTTACGAGACTTCTTTGTGAGCTTCGGCTAGTAGTCCGCGATCCCCATTTCCTGATTACTTTGCTAGGCGAAGCAAAGTTTGTGAACCAGGCGCCCGACTTGACCTAGATCGATCGTTATACGGAGAATATAACGCCCGCTCGAAAGAGATCCTTCGTGTCATGAATGTTGTTCTGTTTGGATCCCTTGATACTCATAGCAGGGCTATTCACAGGATATGGGTCGATGGAACCATCGTTCAATCGCGATGGAAGAATTTTATCGATAGGCTCGCCACGGAATGGAATACATACGCGATATTTGTGAGTCGTCCTTTTGCTTCAGATTGCCATGCAACTAACGACGTCTCAGTCTACTGTAGTGCTTGCTGTCAATATCAGCTTTCTCGCGGTCCCATCTGTTGCAGGTCAAACATCTGCGATCCTTCTCACCTACCTGTCTACCATCTGTACCATTGGCTCGTTAGTAGTCACGCTATGCTTGGTCGGGCCAGTTAATGACAGCCTACGAGGCTCCGCTGCCGACATGGTAAGTTTCTTTTTTCGATTTGTAATGCCTGCTTATGTCTACAGGCCTCCTTCATGGTAGGAACGTCGCGTTCTATGCTTGGCCTCGAGAGCCTTGCCTTGATGCTCAGCACGCCACCCGCACTTCTGATGTGGAGGTCGGTTGACGGTTGACACTCCATGGATTGATGGCTCATCCTTTGACAGCATGATATTCTTTGCTGCAGCATTGTCCGTTGTGATTTTTGGCACTTCTAGCATTGGCGCCCTCTCGATCGCATGTCCAGTTTGGGCCGCCGTATTCGTCTTTGCGACGTGGCCCGCACTGGCTGCCAATGATATTAACATTTCTCACCTGAGGATCTGGATCATAGAACAAGTTTTACCTCAGGCTGGGGTCCCCATCATCTCCCATGTCTAATTGGTGTTGTCTGCAGGGACTTGCTGTAGTACGACATGCGTACAGTTAGTATCTGGTGTTTTGGCTGATTTATATGATACTCGTTTCCTTCCGGACACTCTTACACAGGACCTGGTGGTAGCTCCAGATCCGGGATCGACATTTCTAGAGCGAGGCTTGTCGATGAATCTCTCAGATATCGTACGCTCCACATTATGTACAAAAATGTACGGCAATAGTCTCCACCTTTTATAAGTGCTAGTACATTGTGATGATATTATTATCGATCATAGGCATGAGGTTTCGTCGGCCATGAACCCTACAAAATGCCTACTAAATTAATTCGCCGTAGTCAGACCATTAGAAGAAGACAGTCATTCCTTCTTGATGATGCTACTAAACGAGCAAACACATCTTTCACATCAACTCGTTTTTCCGAGTACTTACTATGTAGCACGAGAGTTCGACGCATACACTCGCTTTTTGTTTCCCAATCTTGTGAGGCCGGTGGAAGAGCGAGGAAATGCGACTAATGAATGAACGAGGAAGTTATTCCGGGGAGGATGTAAGAGCACCGTGAATGTCGCGTAATTTCTGCCTGAAATATTGTTGTCACTTGTTGCAGCCACCAAAATTTAAATTGATCATGTCACGTACATCCAATAACTGCTTAGAGCGGGGGATGAGTGTACTCAATAATCAATTCCTCTGTACATACATGATAGCAAAATAAACCAATGCTGAAATTGAGTGCCTCAGTTCACAGTTCTTGACGGAATGAAGAGTCAAGACAAGTCGTTCCTTCATACAGTTAGGGATCCGCACGGGTAAACCCTGGGGTAGCTGGCGCTCTCACCTGCACCCCCGTACCCCGAGGTATACCCATACCCTCAGCGCGGGTATTGGTTTTATCACGGGTAAGAGGGAACGGCGCCACGGGTACCATTCGGGAGGTCCAGTTTGCATTCGAACCGAGTTCGACTGCAATCTCGAGGTATTATTGCGTTGACAATGCCCTATTAGTAACAGCCTACAAAGACAAGGTAGGCGGTAGGTGTACAGTTTCAACTAGATAGGACTCAAAATGCGTAGTGTGGTGCAACGCCTTTGGCTTTCCCCCATGCATCCTCCAGCAACTTGACTACATCGTCAGGAAGTGGTCCACCCTCGCTAGCAACAATGTGACTATGGTCAGATAACAGTAGTCACCATCAAAGACAATTTGCTCACTTTCCCTTCAAACTATCCTCGAGCTGGTCAATGTTACTGGCACCAATAATAATGCCATCACCGGGCTGCAACTCGCTGTGGTGTTGAAGCCAACGATGAGCAACTTCGGAAACGGGAATCCCCTGCTTGTCCTGATATTCGAGGTCATGAACTATGCATCACCCATGCAGCAATTCTCAAACTCACGAGCACAACCTTTAATTCTCGGAGGATAGGAATAAGAGGCAAATATTTCGCTTGCAGAACACCTGCGACATGAGACACGTTGGAATCCCATCTACCACTGGCAGTTTGCATGTCCGCTTCTGAGAGAAATTTCCCCGCAAGTAAACCCATCCTGTAGAAGTTGTCATACATTAATGCTACGAATGAGGGGAACAACGCACGCTAGTGGACTATACGCATAGAACCGTATTCCAAAGTGTCGGAGGCAGGAGAACAATCTAGCTAAGAGTTAAGACAGGCGGAGCGAGTGTCTTATAACCAACTCACTCGGTTTCAACTCTTCGTTCGAGTGCATTATAGAGTCCTTGATATACAGTGGGTCTGATCCATCCGTTGGATTCCGCAATGCCAACCATCTCAGCCACCTGTGTAGAAACATAAGAAATGAGATAGACAGCCAATAAACAGACAAACCTCCCAAGCGTTATAGTTCGAGACTCCAAGCTCCTCGCTGTCCAGAGTTGCAATCATCCGGGAAAGTCAAGCATTCATCACTTAGACACTCACAAGAGACCTTCGACATGCAGTTCGTTGATGGCCCGAAGAGTATCTTCAATCGGGACGCTCCTATCCGGTTTGTGCAGATAGAATGTTTTGATCTTCGTGTTCCCCAGCGCCTTGATAGAAGTTTCGAGCGACGCCCGGATTTTGTCCGGCGCGAAGTCCCCGGGCACCTTTGGATAGACCCTATACATAAACGACAAATATGAGAGGCCTCGTCAAACTAGTTGCAGTGAAAATACGCACTTTGTATCCACTGTGCATCCTTTCAGATCGAGTTGGCCTATGAACTGCGATAGTACTAATGAGCGACGATGAAAATTTGGGAGACCTTGCTCTTACCTCCTCTGACGTTCCACCCCCGTATATACGCGATGTATCAATTTTCCTATGGCCACGGCTTGCAAACACGTCTATGATCTTCTGTGCGCCTTCGATGGTGTTGATCCGTGCTCCAATGGACTGCGGACCAGGCACACTGAACCCACCAGCTCCCTTAGAATGTAACAAATGAGTATGCAGATGACACATTGAAAACTCATACTGACGAAAAGAAGAGAAATTCGCGTCGACATTATTCTGGAAGTAACAACTTGAAGTATTGCGGTTGTTGTGCATACAGGGATCCTTTTATACGGCAATGCCATCTAAGCCCCTGTTATCGGCATATGCGCTTGGGCGCTGACAAATTGCGGACAATTAAAAGAAAAGAAGAGAAATCCGCGTTGACATTATTCTGGAATTGACAAGTAGTTGGAGTTGTTGATTATACATGAATCCTTTATACGGTAATGCCATCTAAGCCCCAGTTATCAGCATATGTGACAAATTGCGGATATTAGAAATTCCAATTGAGTGGAGGTTGCCACGTCAGCAACAATCCCAATTGCTCAGCAGAACAGTTTCCTATCCATAATCAAGCATCCCTAGAATTGCCGGTCATACCAGTATCAGTAAGTCTGACCCAACGGCCTCTACATGCAACTGCGCACCGGGTTCATTTACTCATCTGAGTCACCTCCTTCGGAGCCTTTCTGAGTCGGCGAAAACCTAAGCCAATCCCATCAGAGTGTCATCTCTCTTCCCCATTTTCACCAGCTTTGAACTTCGTGCTCCTCCATTGTCCTGCAAATCTCCTCCAAAGTCGTGAGCGGCCCATGATAACCCAGTCCGCCCTTTTCAGGTAGCAATCGAGCTCTGGAATCATCAAGAATGAGGTGCAGAACAAAGATGGTTGCAGATTGATGATATCTCCAACGATGTTGGGTATAAAATGTGTATGTGCGCGTCGCACAGGTGACGAGGGCATTGGCAGGAACGTGCGCGAGAGGTAAAGAACCTCAATGGTCTGCGATATGAAAAGCAGAAGGGTGGGCGACATCTCTGTGAACTTAGTTTCAGGAGCCAGTGTCGTCAATCCTACGTAGACATCGTCAAATGTGACCGGCAGCCCAGCACCTGTTCTAGTATCTGTGATGGTAAATGCCTTGCCTGGCCACCGAGGTCAGGATTGGATCCTTTCTTGCAATTTCGAGGAGACGTGCTTCATAGCAGAGGTGGGCCAGGGTGCAGTTTTCCACGTACACGAAGGATTGCATGATATTAGGAACTCAGGTAGGTTGTACTTGTGTACTAGAAAGGCACCCCATATCAGACCCCCACCGGGACCAAACACACCATTGCCAGGGCGAAGAAACCCCGTCCGCAGCGTCCTCTTGCCAGATCGAGATCCTGACATGTTCGACGTTCGGCCTCGAGAGCCTCGCCTTACTGCTAGTTTGGGGGTCAGTTTCTGGTTATATTCCACGGATTGGTGGTTCATCCTTTGACAGAATGGCAGTTGGACTAGATCGAGGGGCTCGCTAGCCCAGAGATAGCAAGCAAGGCTAGGAATGAGCTGAAGATACACAACAGACAGGCTGGAACCTAGTCTACGTGATGACTAAGCTATGAAAGGGACCGAGAGACCCCGAGTGTGCAGCTCCTGCCCATGGCCGCTTTGCTGGAGCGTCCATCCTATTTTCCGCACTTCCGGCACTTTCGCTGTCTCGATTGCATCTCCCATCACATTCGCCCCAGCAACGTGGTCTATACTAGTTGTCTATGATGTTTCTCACCTAAGGAGCTGGTCCCTGGATCACAGAACAAGTTTTACCTCGGGTTGTGGTCCCCATCATCTTTCATGCCTGATCTGTGTTGTCTGATTGCAGGGACTTTTGACGCGTGTACAGTTGGTATCTGGTGATTTGGTTGATTTATATGATATCCGTTTCCTTCTGGACACTCTTACACAGGATTTATTAGCCTGGGATTGACATTTCTAGCCTGAGGCTTGTCGATGTATCTCTCAGATACCGTACGTTCCACATAATGTACAAAAATGTACGACATGGTCTCCGCCTTTTGCAAGTACTAGTACATTGTCAAATTTTGTAATGATATTATTATCGATCGTAGGTGTGAGGCTTCGTCAGCCATGGATCTTACAAAATGCCTACTAAATTAATTCGCCGTAGTCAGACCATTAGAAGGAAGACAGTCATTCCTTCTGATGATGCTGCTAAACGAGCAAATACATCTTTCGCATCAACTCGTTTTTTCCGAGTACTTACTATGTAAGCGCGAGAGTTCGACGCATACACTCACATTTTGCTTCCCAATCTTGTGAGACCGTGGAAGAGCGAGGAAATGTGACTAATAAGAGCACGAGGAAGTTATTCCGGGGAGAATGCAAGAGCACCACGACGTTGTACAGAAGGGCGCGGGTGTAGATGACGAGTCGAGGACTGAGAGCATTGAGATTAAGTGGGTGTCGGTGACGCACATAAATTCGGTTTCGTCCACCATAAAAACCCTCGTGGTGGCCGACGTACATGCTCGAGCTTGGATGGACCTCGAGTAGCATCCGCCTGAGATATCGTTGTTGCCTGCAGCCAACAAAATTTAAACCGATCATGTCACACACGTCCAATAACTGCTTGTAGTGGGAGATTAGCGTGTTCGATAATCGATTCCTAAAGAGTCAATAATGCGTACCTTTTGTTCAGGTGATGCTGTTAGTAATCAGGGTGATGCTTTTACTTGCGCTAGAAATGGAGATGTGTTCATCGGAATCCATGGCTAGCATCAGAAGAAAAGGCCGAGCTGGTCCCACACGTTACTTTCGTGACGAAGGGGCAATTTAAAGTGGATATGTTAGGGCGTCATTGAGATGGATGAAAATGAGTGTGTAAGTATGATAGAAAAGCAATACAGCACGATCCCATTTAACACTACTAAAATTAACCAAACAGCCTGCGACGCGAATGCGGGCATGTTGTATTTCGACGATGGGTGGCGTCGGCAGCGATGCAGTTGAGGTGAGAGACCGTGACGTTAATTTGGAATAGCTATACAGAAAAACACTGCAGGTGGGTTTGGAGGGCTGTAAGGCGACATGGAGGTGAAAGAAGAAACTGCTGATTCCGGCAATGGAATGGAGGGGGAAGGTACCAGCAGTGTGGTAGGGTATGCGGTCAACACGTATGAGTAGAGCAGTGGTGCCAGGGAAATCCCGAGAGGTCGCTGTGAGATGGAATACAGCAGGAAGTGGTGGGCGGGCCGTACGAGGGTCGCGGGAGGTCAACCGGTCATGCATCATGTGCATTGGGGTGAGGGCCAATGCCAGCGCGAAGTTGTTAGGTGTGGGGGCAGGTGGAAGTTGGGTGTATGGGCAGCGGGGAGACAGCAGGACGTTGTTGTTGGATGTAGTTGGCAGGCGGATGCCACGCATGGGTGGTTGGGTATGAGGCCTTGAGGGTTAGGCCGACCGCATCAGAGCAAGAGAGGTGCCAGGCATGACCTCTGCTGTAAGTCTGGCAGCCGAAGTACTTCGGAACCGAGCAGGCTGGTAGTTATCACAGGGTGCTGCAAACTCCGTGCTGAGCGCTACCCTATTGACGATATCGTTCTTCTCATATGATCGTCCATGGAAAATATATTCACACGCTTGTCTGCTGGCTGAGACACATCATCAAGGCAGCCGCATTTCGGTCGTACAGGAGTCTCCTCTCTGTCCTTCTGCAACTGTTCCGACACTGTCAATCTGTCGCGAATGGAAAGCAGGAAGATTTTCGAGAACGGCCCAATGGTGTTGCATTGAGCTCGAGTCAACCACTGACCAATCAACCTGACCCGGCGCCCCCTGTGACTCTGAGCCTCGCAGTGCCGTTGCTTGAGGCACCTCTACAGGATCTACATAGCCTAGGGTCGGAACCTGGAACGACCGTTCAGAATCTTCATTCCGGGCTTCATGGAAGGTCGAATGACGCAGCTTTTGATGCAGACGTTCCCCCGAACTCTTCTGGGCCATTGATGCCAAGCCCTGTGCCCGAACTCAGCATATCCGAAGGTGATGTCGCCACGCCACCGGCCCTTGCGGCACCACGCCACTTTGATAACACCCTAACACCCATTGTACCTGACCAGGTCAACCGATACGGGAGGAATGTACGAGTGTACGCAAATTGTATTTCGAGCGAATTACTGTTCTAATCCATAATCACAGTAAAGATAAGTATGAGGCCTTCCTGGTTACAAAAGGTCCTTTGGATTATTCAGAGTAAGCATGTTGGTGAGAGGCTCGACGGCGAGATTAAAATGGGCCTGTAGGGAGCTTGCTGCAGTAGAAGGATGGGAGCCGCTCACGCACCCGGAAGGGGCTTTGATCTTTTATCACCCATACAAAGTACGTCTACTACTCACTCCTACGTGGCTGTACTCATATCGCGCCAGAGAGTTTTCACTGATGCTGATGCTCGAGATCCTGAAACTGCTCTCAAATTAGGCAAAGCTATTGAGAAGGCGAAGGAAGAAGCGGGCAACGCAGGGATCACCTTAGATCCATACGTCGAACTCGCGTTGGAGCTCATCACGAAGGATGGCAAGTGGATGTGGGGCTACTTTTTTGTCGACCACAAAAAACGTGTTATTTTCTGGTTCGAAGACCACAGCTCTGATCCCCTGATGAATAAAATTCGAGGTGTAGAGCGCAAGAGCCACATCAGTGAGTCCTTTCTGTGCAATACTTTCCTTTCGAGCTGCTGTAATCGCGTCGCTCCCAGAGTATGCACTGGAATCACAGTACTGGTTCGTATGACCTCCAGAAGTGCGCATGTCCCCCCACCTAACTGAAGTCAATGAGCTCACACTTTGTTGCAGCCCTTTTTTACCTCCTATAATTTACGTATCACGATGTTGGCAGGAGACATGTTGAGCTATTTCCAAACAGACGCTTCCTTCCGGAAGATGTTGTCGTAACACTCAAAGAAGTTGTTATGCATGCTCATGCAAGTGAGTAAAGATCAATAAGTGTTTCACACCATACACGACTGACATATGATAGAAAACATCACTTCTGAAACATGCCTAGCACCTTTTTCCCTGAATGAAGTTGCAAGTATGCTTAGCCTTGTGGATCTTCTCAAGGGTGAATCATTCCCTGATACAGGAGGGTTGTTGTTGATCGTCTTCTCAGACAGCACCAACAAGGAGCGCGAGCACTCCGTGTGGATCGCTGGTAAGCTTGATCACGGAATGTCAGTTGATTACTTGATATGTTTCCTGATTTCAGCTCGATTGATGAGGCTTTTCTGTGAGCTTCGGCTAGTAGTCTGCGATCTCCCGGGCCATTTGCTGATTACTTTGCTAGGCAACGCAAAGTTTGTGAACTTCTGTGGACAACCAGGCGCCCGACTTGACGTAGACCAATCGTTATACGGAGAATATGACACCCGCTCGAAAATGATCATCCTTCGTGTCGTGAATGTTGTTCTGTTTGGATCCCTTGATTCTCACAGCAAGGCCATTCGCAGGATATGGGTCGATGAAACCATCGTTCAACCGCGATGGAGGAATTTTATCGATAGGCTCGCCACAGAATGGAATACGTATGCGATATTTGTGAGTCATCCTTTTGCTTCAGATTGTCATGCAACCAACAACGTCTCAGTCTACCGTGGTGCTTGCTGCTAATATCAGCTTTCTCGGGGTCCTATATTTCGCGAGACAAACGTCCGGGATCCTTTGCACTTATCTGTCTATCATCTGTGCCATTGGCTCATTAGTAGTCACACTATGCTTGGTCGGTCTAGTTAATGACAGCCTACGAGGCACCGTTGCCGATGTGGTGAGTTTCTTTTTTCGATTGCATCACCTGCATTCTTCATGTCCACAGCCATCTTTCATGGTGAGAATGCCATCTTCTATGCTCGGCCTCGAGAGCCTCGCCTTGATGCTCAGCTTGCCGTTTGCACTTCTGATTTGGGGGTCAGTTTCCGGTTGACATTCCATGGATTAATGTCTCATCCTTTGACAGCATGATATTCTTTGCTGCAGCATTATCCGCTGTGATTTTCGGCACTTCTGACACCGTCATCGTCTCGATTGCATTTCCAGTTTGGGCCGCCGTATTCGTCCTTGCGACATGGCCCGTACTGGCTGCCAATGGTATTCACGTTTCTCAGCTGAAATACTGGATCATAGACCAAGTGTGCCGTGTCACCGCCTCCTCTTATGTTTCATTTGTGTAGCCTGTGATTACAGGGACTTTCAGTAGCTCGATGCGTCAGTTGGTATCTGGTGTTTTGGTTGATTAATATATTATACCGTTCCTCCTTAATACTCTTACACATCCCTAATGCGAAGTCTGTCGATGTCTCCCTCAGATGTCGTACATTCCACATAATACACAATAGTGTGCGACAATAGTGTCCGCCTTTTGCAAGTACTAGTACATTGTCAAGTTCTGTGATGATGTTATTATCGATCGTAGGCATGAGGCTTCGTCAGCCATGAATCTTACAAAATGCCTACTGACCTCTTTTCTGGTAGTCATTCCTTCTTAATGATGCTACTAAACGAGCAAACACATCTTTCGCATCAACTCGTTCCCGAGTACTCACGAGAGTTCGTGCATACATTCACTTTTTACTTCCCTTGTTGGATCGAGGCCGTGGAAGAGTGAGGAAATGCGACTAGTGAGCGCACAAGGATCTCATTCCGGGGAGGATGTAAGAAAACACAACGTGTACAGAAGAGTGTGGATGTGGATGACGTGTCGAGGACTGAGAGTGTGGAAAATTAAGTAGAATGTTGGCAGCGTACATGACTTCAGTTCGGCTCACGATCAAAAAACCTGCGTGGTAGCCGACATGCATGGACGGACATCATGTAGCATCAGCCTGGGGTATTGCTGTTGCAGCTACTAACATCTAAATCGATCATGTCACGTCCGTCCAATAACTGCTTGGGAGATGAACGTGCTCGACTTCTGAAGAATCGGGATATGCATACCTTGTGTTCAGGTGATGTTGTTAGTGATGTAAGGGTGGGTGATACTTTTACACTCACATTAGAAGTGGAGAACACGAGTTCAAGACCAGCTCAAGTCACCGTTCATAATGGCATAATGTGTCATCGGAACCCGTAGCTAGTACGTTTCCATCAGAGGAAAAGGCCACGCTAGTCCGACATGTCACCTTTGTGCTGGAGGGGGAAAGTGGATAATGCGTTATGCGTCATGCATCTGCGTTCCACTGCGGGACCCACCCAAAGTTGATGCATTAACAGAATTATGCGTCATGAAGCCATGCATTATGAAAAAGTCTGCTGTAGTAGGCAGGCGGATGCCACGCATGGGCGGTTGGGCAGTCATAGAGCCCAGGCCCCAGGCTGGCCCATCAGGGCAAGAGACAGAGAGACGGTGCGAGAAGCAGTGAGAACCCTAGTATCAATCATTCAGCTAGGGGCTAATGAGCTTGCCGAGCAGTGCTGGGGCCTCGAGGTCTTGACCTCCGCGGTAAGTTTGGGACTTATATTAGTTATGACATGGTGCTACAAACTTCGTTGGACCGACGTTCTCCTACCCTATTGTTCTTCTTATCCACTAGCAAACAATTGAAGTTTTGTGCACGGCTCCATTTGCCTCCATAATGATTAGCCGTGGAAAATACGTCCCCACGCTCATCTCCTGGCTGAGACACATCGTCAAGACGGCCGTATTTCGGTCGTACAGGAGTCTCCTCTCTGTCCTCCTGCGACTGATCCGATACTTTCAATCTGTTGTGAATGGAAAGGAGGAAGATTTTCGAAAACGGCCCAGCGGTTTAACATCGAGCTCTCAGCCAGCAACCAACCAACCCGACCCAGCGCCTCCTGTGACTCTGAGCCTTGCAGTGCCATTGCTTGAGGCGCCTCCACAGAGTCTATCCAAACTAGAGTCTCAACCTGGAACGAACGTTCAAAATTTTCATCCCGGGCTTGATGGAGGGTCAAATGACTCAGCTTTTAATACAGACTTTCCCCCGAACTCTTCTATGCCATGGATGTCAAGCCCTGCACCCGAACTCGGCATATCCGAAGTTGGTGTCGCCACGTCATCGACTCTTCCGAAGGACTCTGATATCACCCTAACTCCCATTGTACCCGACCAGGTCAACCGATACGGGAGGAATGTACGAGTGTATGTACGCAAACTGTATTTCGAGCGAGTTACCATTCTAATTCATACTTACAGTACAGATGAGTACAAGGTGTTCTTGGTTGAGAAAGGTCCTCTGGCCTGCTCAGAGTAAGCATGCTGGTGAGCGAGTCAGCGGCGAGATTGACATAGACTCGTAGGGAGCTTGCACCGGTAGCAGGATGGGAGCCGCTCACACACCCAGAAGGGGCTTTGTTCTTCTATCATCCATATAAAGTGTGTCTACCGCCTGCTCTTGGTACATGATTTTACTCAAATCGCACGCTAGAGAGTTTTCACTGATGCCAATGTTCGAGATCCTGTGACTGCTGCGAAATCAGGCATAGCTGTTAAGAAGGCGTATGAAGAAGCGCGCAATGCAAACATCTTCTTGCATCCATCCGTCGAGCTCGCGTTAGAGTTCATGGTGAGGGATGGCCAAGAAATGTGGGGCTACTACTTTGGCGACCACGAAAGACGTGTCATTTTCTGGTTCGAAGACTACAAATCTTCTGACCTTATGAATAATGTTCGAGGTGTGGAGCGCAAGAACCACGTCAGTGAGTTGTTTATGTAGAATACATTCCTTTCGAGCTGCTGTAATCGCGTCGCTCCCAGAGTATGCACTGGAATCACAGTACTGGTTCGTATGACCTCCAAAAGTACGCATGTTCCCTCGCTCAACCGAAGTACTATCATTCCGGGTAATATGCAACTAGCATGTAATATGCAAAATGTTCAAAACACCTCAACGCGCTGCTCGACTCACTTCAAAAAAATTCAGGCATATGTAGACTACTTATATATGATGTACTGTCCAAGTAGAATGAAAATTTCTTGAGTGTTGCAGCTGCGAGAGATGAAATAGTGGTAATTTGTAACCATGCAAGAACATAAATCATCCAGATCCCATAGATCCTACAGATATATTCACAAAGTTATACCTGGAGCATAACAATTACCTCGTCAGGATTCCAGAACACAATTTCGATAAAGGCCATCCTGTTGTTTTAAGATGCTATTGAGGAAGAATTGACGACATGTATAAAAACGTGACAGCGAATAGGGGAGACTCCGAGAGAGTGTAAGGAATTCAATCTCCTCTACGGCACAGGCCGCACAGCCAACAGATCGAGAGCTGCGGAGAGTCAAAGTTGACGGTGCCGGTGCTGTACCGAGGTGTGACACGACGTGACCATATTGTGCAGATTAGCAGTCAGACCCTGAATTTTCTCGGCTTTCATCCGACACCACACCACAACGTCCTAAAAATGAGCAAAAATTAGATCTACATAGAGGTAGTACGAATCTACAACACTCTAAATTTGTGGAAGATAATATGAAGTGGTTGAGGAGCTACAAAAGATTTGCTGAAAATGTTGCAGATTACCCGGAATGATAGTAAATGCGCTTACACTTTGTTACAGCCCTTTTTTAGACCTCACGTGATTTACGTACCATGACGTTGGCAGGAGACACATTGAGCTATTCCCAAACAGACGCTTCCTTCCGGAAGATGTTGTCGTGGAACTCAAAGAACTTGTCCTACTTGCTCATGCAGGTAAGTAAATACCAATAAGCACTTCACGCCGTACATAATTAACTTGTAATAGAAAACATCACTTCTGAAACATGCCTAGCACCTTTTGCCCGGAATGAGGTTGCAAGTATACTTGGCCTTGTGGATCTTCTCAAGGGTGAATAATTCCCTGATGCAGGAGGGTCGCTGTTGATCATCTTTTCAGATAGCACCAACAAGGAGCGTGAACACTCGGTGTGGATCGCTGGTAAGTCTGATAACAGAATGTCAGTTGATTGCTTCTGATATGATTCCTGATTCCAGCTCAATTAATGAGGCTTTTCTGTGAGCTTCGGCTAGTAGTCTGAGATATCTCGGGCCATTTATTGATGTGACTTTGCTAGGCAACGCAAAGTTTGTGAACTTCTGTGGACAATCAGGCGCCCGACTTGACGTAGATCAATCGTTATACGGAGAATATAACACCCGCACGGGATGGAAGGGGAACATCTTTTCTTTCATGGATCTTATTCTGGTTGGATCTCTTGATACTCAAAGCAAGGCCATTCACAGGATATGGGTTGATGAAATCATCGTTCAACCACGATGGAAGGATTTTATCGATAAGCTCGCCACAGAATGGAATACATATGCGATATTTGTGAGTCCTCCTTTCGCTTTAGATTGTCATGCAACCAACGACGTCTCAGTCTACTGTGATGCTTGCTGTTGATATCAGCCTTCTCACGGTCACATCTGTCGCGAGTCAAACGTCCGCGATCGTTTGCACTTATCTGTCTATCATCTGTATCATTGGCTCATTAGTAGTCACACTATTCTTGGTCGGACCAGTTAACAACATCCTACAAGGCTCTGTTGCAGGCATGGCAAGTCTCTTTTGTCGATTGCATCACCTGTATTCTTCATGTCCACAGACCTCTTTTATGAGACAAATGTCACATTCTACGCTCGGCCTCGAGAGCCTTGCCTTGATGCTCAGCTTGCCGTTTGCATTTCTGATTTGGGGGTTAGTTTCCGGTTGACATTCCATGGATTAATGGCCCATCCTTCGACAGCATGACATTCTATGCTGCCGCATTGTACTGTGTGATTGTGCACACTTTTGACACCAGCATGTGCTGGATTATATCTCCAGTTTGTGCCACCGTATTCATCCTGGTGATGTGGCCCTTCAATGACATTCGGATTTCTCGGATTTCTCACATGAAGCGCTGGATCAAAGAACGAGTTTCATCTCAGGCGGAGGTTCCCATCATCCCCCATGTCTAATCTCTGTTGTCTGATTGCTGTAGCACGACGCGCGTACAGTTAGTATCTAGTGTTTTGGTTGGTTTGTATGGTGCCCGTTTCCTTCTCGATAATCTTACACAGGATTTAGTAGTAGCTCTAGATCTGGGGTTAAAATTTCTAGCGCGAGGCCTGTCGATGTATCTCTCACATATTGTATGTTCCACATATGCATAATGCACACAATGTATGAAAATAATGACCGCCTTTTGTAAGTACTAGTACATTGTCAAGTCCTGTGATGATATTATTATCGATCGTAGTGTGAGGCCCCGCTGGCCATGAATCCTACAAAATGCCTACTAAACTAGTTTTCCGTAGTCAGACCATTAGAAGGAAGACAGGCATTCCTTCTTGATAATGTTACCAAACGAGCAAACACATATTTCGCATCAACTCGTTTTTTCCAAGTACTTACTATGTAGCACGAGAGTTCGACACATACACTCGCTTTTGCTTCCAAATCTTGTTGGATCGAGGCCGGTGGGAATGCCACTAATGAGTGCATGTGGATGTAATTCTGGGGAGGATGTAAGAGCACCGCGACGATGTATAGATGGGTGTGGATGTAGACGATGAGTCGAGGACTGAGAGCGTCGACATTAAGTGGAATGTCGGCGACGCACATGAATTCGGTTCGGTGCGTCATCAAAAAACCCTCGTAATGGCCGACGTACATGTTCGAGCTTGGATGGACGTCGAGCAGCATCGGTCTGAAATATTGTTGTTGCAGCCACCAAAATTTAAACTGATCATGTTACATACGTCCAATGACTGCTCAGAGTGGGAAATTAGTGGGCTCAATAATCAATTCCTGAAGAGTCGATATATGCATACCTTCTGTTCAGGTGATGTTGTTAGTGAAATAAAGGTGGGTGATACTTTTGCACTTACGCTAGAAATGGAGAAGATATGTTCATCGGAACCCATAGCTGGCACCTTTCCATCAGAGGAAAAGGCCGAGCTGGTCCCACACGTCACCTTCGTGACGGAGGAGCACTTTATAGTGGATATGTTAGCGGTGCCATCGAGACGGGTGAAAATGACTGTGTAAGTGATGATAGAAAATTACCACGCTCAGCACGATCCATTTAACACTACCAAACAGCCGGCGACGTGAATGTAAATATGTTGTGTTTCGACGATGGGTGGTGTCGGCAGCGATGCACTTGAGGCGAGAGACCCTGACGTTAATGTTGAATAGCTATGCAGAAAATCACTGCAGGTGGGGCTAATGCCAGCGCAAAGTTGTGAGGTGTGGGGGCAGGTGGAAGCTGGGTGTATGGGCGGCGGGAGACAGCAGGATGTTGTTGTTGGCAGGTAGATGTCACACGCATGGGGGTTAGGCGGGCCCCGATCAGGGCAAGAGACAGATCTAGTAGAGAGGGTGCAAGTCTGTGACGATATTATGATTATGAAGCTGTAGGCCTGAGGCTTGTCGGCCATGGTCCATGATATGATGAAGTTTACATTTAAAGTGTCACCCGTAGTTAGATCTACCTTTGGGATTTAAAGAAGACAATCCAATCCCCAATCCTTTCGTATCAACTTACGAGTACGTACTAGCGTACCCATTGAGCTGGCATACACTCACTTTTTTCGCTCTACAACTACATTCGCAGTGACACACACGTCCATGACTCTCATACTGGTCTACTGCAAGAGCAGTGGTGGAAAAAACACCTCCGTAGTTAATCCCAACATTATATGATGGGTATCTTGTCAAGACAATCTTGACGCTCAGAGGCTGAGCGATTGCGGCGCCAATCAAAGACGTGCGTCACGCGGTTCGTTGGACCATACACTCATTCTCCTACCCCTTCCTATCATTCTTCTCACCTACTACTAGCCAACAAAGTTCTCTAGTTTCGTGCTTGGCTCTATTTGCCTTCATGATGATGATCCATGGAAAATACAGTCGAATGTTCATATCCTGGCTGAGGCACATCGTCAAGATAACTGCTTTTCGGTCGTACAGGAGTCTCTTCTCTGTCCTCCTGCCACTGATCCAATACTGTCAATCTGTCGTGAATGGAAAGGAACAAGGTTTTCAAGAACGGACCGGCGGTGTTGCATTGAGCTCTCAGCCAGCAACCAACCAACCCGATCCGGCGCTTCCTGTGACCCTCGCAGTGCCGTTGCTTGAGGCACCTCTACAGAGTCTATATAGCGAAGGATCCCAACCTGGAACGAACGTTCAGATGCCAACTCCCGAGTTTCATGGATGGTCGAATGACGCAGCTTTTGATGCAGACTTTCCCCCGCACTCTTCTACGCCATTCATGCCAAGCTCTATGCCCGAACCCAGCATCCCCGTGGTCATCACCATGCCACCAGCTCTTGCGCCGCCAGACCAGACCTCTGATATCACTCTAACTCCCATTGTACCCCAACAGGTCAACCGATACGGGAGGAATGTGCGAGTGTACGCAAATTATATTTCGAGCGAGTTGCCGTTCTAATCCATAAGTACAGTAAAGGTAAATATGAGGCCTTCTTGATTACAAAAGGTCCTTTGGATTGTTCAGAGTAAGCATGTTAGCGGGAGAGTCAGCGACAAGATTGAAATCGACTCGTAGGGAGCTTGCTCCGGTAGCGGGATGGGAACCGCTCGTGCAACCAGAAGGGGCTTTGATCTTTTATCACCCATACAACGTGCGTCTACTGCCCGCTCCTACGTGGCTGTATTCATATTGCGTCGTGTCAGAGAGTTTTCACTGATGTCGATGCTCGAGATCCTGAAACTGCTGTCAAATTAGGCATAGCTGTTGAGAAAGCGAAGGAAGAAGCAGGCAACGCAGAGATCACCTTGGATCCACACGTCGAACTCGCGTTGGAGCTCATCACAAAGAAGGATGGCAGGTGGATGTGGGGCTACTACTTTGTCGACCACAAAAAACGTGTTATTTTCTGGTTCGAAGACCACAGATCTTTTGAACTTATGAATAACGTTCGAGGTGTGGAGCGCAAGAGCCACGTCAGTGAGTTCTTTCTGTGGAATACTTTCCTTTCGAGTTGCTGTAGATCGTAGTCCGCTTCCAGAGTATGCACTAGGAATCACAGTACTGGTTCGTATGACCTCCTAGAAGTACGCAGTGTTCCACTCGCTCAGCCGAAGTGAACCGAGCTCACACTTTGTTACAGCCGGTTTTTCACCTCCCATAATTTAAATACCACGGCGTTGGCAGGAAACACATTGAGCTATTTCCGAACAGACGTTTCCTTCCGAAAGATGTTGTCCTGGAACTCAAAGAACTCGTTCTATTTGCTCAGGCAGGTGAGTAAAGCACTAAAAGTGTTTCACGCCTACAAGATTGACTTGTGATAGACGGTATCACTTCTCAAACATCCCTAACACGTTTTACTTTGGCTCAGATTGCAAGTATACTCGGCCTTGTGGATCTTCTCAAAGGTGAATCATTCCCTGACGCGGGAAGGAGGGCGGGAGTCGTTATTGATATTTTTTCAGACAGTACTGACGAGGAGCGTGTGCACTCCGTGTGGATCACAAGGTAAGTCTAATCGCGGAAGGTCGGTCGATTGCTTCTGATGCTGGCCGATTTCAGCTCGATTTATGAAACATTTATGTGAGCCTCGGCTAGTAGTAGTCCGCGATTCCCATTTCCTGATTACTTTCCTAGGCAAAACAAAGTTTGTGAATTTCTGTGGACAACCAGGCGCCCGACTTGACGTAGACCAATCGTTATACGAAGAACCCAACGCCTACTCGAAAAATATTCTTTTTCATATCATGAATTTTATTCTCCTTGGATCCCCTGATGCTCAGAGCAAGGCTTTTCGCAAGATATTGGTTGATGGAAACATTGTTGATCAGCGGTGGGAGCAGTACATGGACAAGCTGAATAGCGAATGGAATGGATACACGATATTTGTGAGTTACTTTTGCCTCATATTGTCAATACAAGCCAATGACTATCTCAGTCTACTGTGATGCTTGCTGTTGATATCAGCTTTCTCGCAGTCCAATCTGTCCAGGCTCAAACACCAGTGATCCTTCTATCTTACATGTCTACCCTCTGCGCCATGGGCTCGTTAGTAGTCACACTACTATTGGTTGGACAAGCCAATAAGAACCTACGTGGCTCCCGTGCAGCCCTGGTATGTTCCTCTTTCCATTGTTCATCCTATATTCTTTACGTCCACAGGTTTCTTTCCTAGTAGGACTGTCGCGTTCTGTGTTCGGCTTCGAGAGCTTTCCTCTTATGCTCAGTCTGCCATTTGGACTTCTGATTTGGGGGTGCGTTTCCGGTTACATTACATGGGTTGGTAGCTCATTATTCGGACAGAATAATATTATTTGCTGCGGCGTTATCTACCTTGATTTTCTGCACTCCTGGTGTCATCATCGTTTCGATTGCATATCCGATGTGGGTCGCCATAGTCGTTCTAGCGACGTGGCCCGTAATGGCTGCAAACTGATATTCACGTTGGGTCCCTCCTGTGGTACTGGATCACAAAACTACACATTCCCTCACCTCTGGCATAGGAGCATAGAAAAAGTGTCACGCACGGCCACCACCCCCTCTCATGTAGTCTGAGATTGCAGTGACTTTCTGTCGCGCGTACCGCTGTATCTAACATCTTGTCGATTTATGCCGTACCCCTTTCCTCTCTAATATTCATACACATAATGTAAACAGCAGTTCCCAAATGGCATCAAGTTCAACACCCGAGTGACTCGCCTTTTACATAAATTGCTTGCAGATGGTAGTCTAGCAAGGAAAAACGTTAGCGATTGTGGAGGTGAGCAAGAGACCCGCTATGTGGTCAGTGTCACATACTGTACTATGCAACAGGGCCTTGTTCACAGTATGATACCAAAAGGCAATGAAGTTCACCGGCTGAACGAGTGATTATAACGAAATTGTAGCGTGGCCCGCCGTGATCCAACCTAATTGCAATGAGAAGATGGTGGACTGGTTCGAGCGGTAGTGTTAGAGGACAAACCCTACGTCATCGTTCTGCCCTTGAGGGTCGATATCGCCAAGGCGAGGGAGGTGGACTCTATCATAGATGTAAAACTAAGCGATCTCGTGACGGCACGATGTAAGCTCACCGCGGTATGGTAGAAACAGACCTTTATGCTCGTGGGTGATGTATTGAGGGGCCTGCAGATGACGTTGTTGTGATTCTGTTGGTAACTCCTCACCGGTGACACCAACAAAATCGCAACCGCGTAACTTTAGCTTGCTGTGATGTTGTTGATACGCAAAACACTCTCGAAGGAGAGAAGATGGTCGAGTTGTTTTTGATCACAATCACTGGATGAACTCGCCGTATCGTCAACGCGAGAACAAGGTCGGACAGATCTTGATGAATTGATTATTCTTCTACTCACGGGCGATGCATGGAGGGGCCTGAAGATGACGTATACTTGTGACCCAGCAAGAGAATGCGAAATCAACCCCACGTCGCCCTAGCCGGCGATGATCTGGTTAACTCGAAATGCTCGATGGGGAGAGGAGAAGATGGTGGACTCGTTTTGACTAGGATGAGGTCGGAGGACTGTACCCCACAACAATTTCCTGGATGCAGATCGCCAAGCCAAGATACAAAGTCAATCTGTAAGACTAAATGATGCTGTATTGAGAGCCTCGAGGTGATTGCCATGTGCTGCAGGTCGAGGTGGGACGCAATTGAGTGAACCCGGGAGAGTGGAAGCATGATCGATAGAGTAGATGGTGAATTGATGCAGGTTGGCTGGAAACGGACAACGCTGGGGCTTGCTCGCACCAGTATCCTCGAAGGACTGTGACGAGCAAGAGCGCCTCTGATCGATGCGATTCTCTCGGTCGTCTCTCGATATTCAGTTTGAAATTGTTTCGGATGCGATATGGAAGACTGAAGCAATCGCAAGTCGTTATGAAGGTGCTTATGCAGCTGCCTCAGAGTCAATGAACACCTTCATACTGACATGGGTGAAAATCACTGGAAACAGCTGCCCTAACGTACACGTAACCCTTTGTTGGCCCTTTGTAGAGAATTATTGTGGAGTAAGTCCAAGGAGTGTATTTGACAAATCGTGGGAGTCTGAGACAAACAGCTTGAATCAAAAGGAACGAGTTACGAAACATGTACTGACTACGGGACACTACAGATGCACGTCACACGAGTCAGGGCTCGAGCATGAGTTCAATAATTCATCAAGCTCATGACTGCATGATTTTTGGGGGTCAATCGTTGAGAAGTAACGGGTCGCATTTGCAAGGAGAGCTTCAAGTCACAGACGAGCGTCATCACTGGTGGGGCATTGCGGGGAACGGAAGAGAGAGGTTCATAAGGGGACGGCCATAAAAGGATTCATGCTGATCCTGCTAGTCTTTTTTTTTACAGGCTTCCAATTAGTCCCCGTCTATTTGTGTTCATCACGGTGGCACCAGCTTAGCAGTTCAAATCTACAGTTTTATTTTTATCGTTGATGCTAATTTGCAGCCTTGTGATCAATGCATGCGTCTCTATTGTATCATCTTCACGCCGATCATTTATTGGGCGATGCCGTCCCGTTGGACCTGTTCATGATGGCGCATCGTGCCAAGGGACCAAATGAGGTTCCAACTCGCGGCAAGTCCTAAACAGCCTGGTGATGTCTATCCCTTCTGCGAGCACGATATGTATGACAATTATCCCATGCATTGATCTTCATTGACTTCCGGCGACAACTCACGTTCACCCAGATGATCCACTGTGATCCATCATTAACATTAACGAGGAACAGCAAGGTCCGACGAAACTGGGAGCTCGTCTGCGACTAAAAAAATCCTACTCTGTATGTGCACAGTCGCACAAATGTTTGTTCCTTATCGCTACTGTTTCATCTAATTTCTGCGTGCCGTAGGTTGTGAATTGTGCAACCGTAAGCGGAACAACTGGTAAGGTTCATGGTCATTCCTAACGCTTGACTATCTAGCCTCTAGCCCCGCAGCTTGTGTAAACTCTATCGGCCCGATGTAGTAACAACCCTCATTCTCATGGAGTACGAAGACAGCTCTAGACACAGACCAGAAGCTGAAACTGTGCAACGCCCCACGTATGAGACCCGGTTCCTAAGATGGTACTCAATGAAGCTTCACGGTTGACCATATTAAAAGGCATACGGGTGAACGTTAGCACACTAGCACACCCTCATCATCTTCACCATGTCAGCTACAAGTGTGGGCCTACAGACGACGCAGGTTAGTCCATCGCCTTCCAGCCCGTAGTCTAAATAGGCTTTCATGTCTTGGACTTTTATAGTATTTCACAGGTATGCACTTCACTACCATCATTCCCATTGTCTGACGATGGAGAAGTTGGAGCGATGGCAGTCGCGGTAAGTGTCTGAACTCCGGTCACCCCTGATGTCCTTCTCATTTTTTATTCCAGATCTTTGACTACTGCTCGACGATTACACAAGAGGTTTGTGATGACATTCGCGCCAGATGCGAGCTAAGTTAGCCCCCAGGTCCAGTTGATCTGGGGAAGGAAGTGGGACGTCACTAGAGTTACTTTCACTCTCGCTCGTTATGTCACCTTGATCAGTGCTGCCATGACCACCTTTGGTAAGTCGCGAGTCTTTGCGTCTTGAATTGCTCCTTGATGGGATATAAGCTGCGGTGGCTGACCGGTCTAAATACACAAGTGTTCGTGAACCCATAATTTAGAGAGAAACATCACTGACTGTTCCTTTCAGTGTGCGACTTTCAACAATGTCATATACGGTAAGCAACGCTAGGACAGACTCGAGTCTAGCGTGGACATTGAACAATAATCAAGCTTCACATATGATAGGCGTCATCGCTGCAGAAGGTCGGCCTGCTGGCACTTTCATCGGTTTGAACCATCATACTTAATCTCTCTACTCTCCAGGCCTGCTTATTATTCGCACTTTTGCCTTTTGGCATCAAAATAAGAAAGTGCTGGTGTGGCTTCTCGTCCTTGCTGTGGTAGGTACCAACTTGATGATCCGTCGCTCAAAATCAAATTTGCATTTGGACAGATTTGCATTGCAGGGGCTGTTGGGGTGACAAAAGCTGTGAACATCCTCCATCCCGCTCCCTCCATAGGTAGTCACACCCACGCTTTATTATATCGAGTAACCTCTTTTGCTAACCTATTGCAGGGTTCAATGCAACAGGCTGTGCGTTTGCAAGCAGAAAGAGTACCGCGACACAGTACGGTTTTTTGATCCTTTATGAGCTGGGTAACCCAAGTTAATACTACTAAATACCCAAGCTGTTAACCTGAGTTATCGCAGTGCTTATGATCCTTACGGTATACAAGAGATTACACTTCTACAAAGATCCTCGAAGTCGCCTTGTTACCACCCTTTATCGCGATGGGATGATATACATGGCCTGCATCATAAGTGAGTCTCCTTATTTATGAACTTACATGTATCGATCAAGAGTTATTCAGTGGCATCCATCACAAATATCCTTGTCATCTTGGCCGCTCATGTGAGTTTTTAGGCATTTGGATCCACAGGACTTACTAAAATGCTCAACCTGCAGGGCACGTACTCTGACATTATGGATGTGTCGGTTAATCCCCTCATCTCGCGAGTTCTTCCGCTGACTTCTCTCAGACCACAGCTAATGATACATGGAGTGCTAGCCTCCCGTATCTTATTCAATCTGCGTCAAAGCCGTCAGTCTGATTCTGTAATCATTGACGGAATGTTCCCACTCGCGGACATACTTTGCACGCCTGATGCAGGTGAAACGATAGCTGGTGGTTCTACTATTGTTTAGCGTGCACGAAGATGTTAGTGCGAAAGATTCATGCAAGTTGACTATGTTCAACTTCAGCCAGTGTAAATATGAAAGAAATACCGGTCTATAACAACGCATGATGGGTCTCGCGCGTTCAGCGACGCATCTCACATTTCTGATGTGAATTACTATACTCTTCTGAATCGCGGTGTCCTTGCTTGCTTCCCTCCTCACCTTGAGCCATCGAGATATTCACACTGTACATAGTGTAAATTGCCAAATGAGTATACAATTTTGGTTCGACGTCATCCTGGCAGCTATTAAACGTGTTCCAATGCTCGCAACCCAATGTTCAGGAGGCATCGACCGCTGTCATTATTGGTGCGCCGCCATAGGGGACTCTCGGAGAAGTAATAAATGGGGAGTTTTGCGGCTTCAGATGACTCAGGTAATTTCCTCTAGGGCCAGACATGGCGGCATTAGTAGAGGCTGCTCGGGTACCCACTCGGGGCTGCTTTATCTATGTCGTATGATTTGTTTATGATCCATGTATGCCTCCTCGACTCGGAATTGCACTTCACTGTCATCCCGAGCTTCGGCTTATTGACCTACAACAGCTAGCCAAATTTTGCCATCGGTCGACGAAATTAGGAGGTGCTGAAGGCTACTAGCAAAGTAGGTGATGTTTAACTGGCATCTCGGAGGTGCTGACAATCACTCGCATGATAGTGACGAAATCACCCGTCAATCACCCGTCACCATCTCATTACCTATTTAGCAGGTGAAACGGACATTTCACCTGCGGAAGGGGTGATAATAACTTCCTCCTGATGTCATAGTGTGCCAGGCCCCACTCATTTGAAAACGGTCTAATAATATTGTAAACTTGAGATGCTGTACGGCTTCCATCTACATGGGTAAAATGCAACGCTCACGAGGCGTATGGTTGGGTGCGAAATACTAAATAGTCTGTAAAGCCCACAAGAGAGAGAAGACAAAAAATATCATGCAACAGACAGAATTGACCTCATGACTGCGAGGGATGCCGACCACAACTAAAGAACAATCCGCAGCAATTAACTTCACGAGAAACTTCTCTCGTCCGTGCACCACTTGCGCCTTGAGTCGTCTCCGGCGCAGCCTGACGTTGACCTGGCTGCGCTGAATTGCCAACCTCGTCGCCACTCACATATTTAGATCTAGCCGATTTTGCTGCGGTAGGAGGGGCAATGGGAATTAGAATCATCTGCAAATGAATCGATTTCAATGGTATCAAAAGGAACAGTGATGAGCCGCTCACATCTTCATCGTGAGCAAGAGCTACATCGACAGTGCGTATAGAGCTTGTGCTGACACGCACCGAACCGAGCAAATTACTAAACCAACGAAGGGTAGACGATGGGCTCGCAGGCAGAGCTGCGCGACGGGGCGCGGGATTTGGATCGGTGCTCAAGAAGTCAGCGCCCTGCATCAGTATCAGACTTGCAAGAATCCTGATACAAAACACTATACTGACATATTTCGTCGAGCTTTTCTTGATGGGCTGCTGCTCGAAGATCAGACGGGCATCAGAGATCTAACGAGATGAAACGAGGAAAGGATGAGGCTCACAACGCGTACATCTCGGATAGCACGTTCCTAGTAAAGAAGTTGGGTACAACACGAAAAAGGGAAGCACGGACGACTTGCCTTGAACTTTGCGTCATCTGCATGCTGACACAACAAAAACCAGCTTAGAAATGACGCTGATAACAGATAAACACACTCACAGTCTGTTTGAGCGCTGCATCCAGGCTCCACACATAGATTTTTGCATCCAATCCAGCACTGGCAATATATTTCCCATCAGGAGAAATAACAACAGCCATGAGTTCATTGGCGTGTAAGAGTGGGTCTCCGACTGGCTGAGTTGTCTTGAGATCCCAAATGCGAACTGAGTAGTCCATTGATGCGCTGACAAGATGACTTTCATTAGGGGCAAGACAAAGAGACCTGACTGCCCTGGTATGACCCCGGAAAACAACAGGCTCCTCCCCATCAGTAGACCGCCATTGTCGGATGGTGTTATCAAATGATGCGGAGAAGATGTGTGAACCATCCTTGGACCAACACAAAAACGTCACCGTCTCTTCATGTCCTTTAAGCTTCCCGAGCAGCTTGCCATCCTTTGACCACACGCAGACCACCTTGTCCTCTCCGCCGCTGGCGAATTTGTTGCCTTGTGGAGAGTATCTGACAGCGTGGACCCTCCCATGGCCGGTCTTGTTTTCTGGTGCTATTTGTCGGCCAGTGTCCGGGTTCCAGCGTCGTATAGTACTGTCCTGTGATCCACTTGCTATCTCCAGGCCATCGGAAGACCAATCGAGACACCAAACTGCAGCATCGGCGTGCCCCTCCCACGGGTCGCCAACCATGCTGCCCTTTGTAATATCCCACAGCCGTAGTTTGCCATCCATGCTTCCACTCACAAACCTTGCTTCATCTGGGGATACTGCCATTGCCATTACCGCTTCTCCTGTCATTTCCCCAAGGCTCCCCTATTGACTCTCCGTCCCCGTTTCCACTGACGAATTGAACCATCGTCCGAAGCACTCATTATATCGCAATCGGCTGCCCAAACAAGTAAGGCTCCGAATAATTTTTGAATGACCCTCGATGACGCGCCCCGGCATCAAGCTCCCTGGTGGACGTTCAAGCGCTGGTTTCTTCCACGATGTGGTCTTAGTATTGCGATTAACGAAGTAGGACCGACCGAGTGGTGAGATGTGCCATTCGCATCCGGGGACGACAAGCTGTCCAGATTCATCTAATGCCCAACATGAGTTCCTCGCTCCTAGTGGTACATTCTTCGCTAACCTAGTCGCACTCCTGGTAAAGGTCGGAGCCATGAAGTCATTGAGAGTGTATTATCTTCATGTGCTATTCTATCACCCAACGCCTTATTACCCAATACCTTATACTCCTTCCATCGAGGAGGAAGCGCTTCATTCCCGCCTGCTTCTTGTTGAGTAAGCTGGTAGATATCACAACATGGTTACTCACCTTCCCAAAGTGCATCCTGGGGATGCTGTGCACCATAGGGTGGTGGATCCTTCTCCCTCGTCTGAAGAGGTGCACCAAGCGCCGGTGAATTCAACATCACTCCTCGTTCTCCATCCCTCCGTTTGGGTGATGTGCTTGACTCGGCCTTTTCGCGTGCCATGACGTTGATTAAGGTTTTGATAAAGCTCAAGAATACGGAAGTGAATTGTCGAGGGCAAGGAGAGATGATGGAAGTGATGGAGAGACCTGCTAGATAGTCAGCTGTGCATAATGCTGTGTTTGTAGGCGCGCTATTCAACCGCCTGTCGATGGCAGTGCTTCGAAGGTTGGCGCAGTTCTACATATTGCCATACATTAAGCTAAGTCCTTAAGCGAGCGTTAAGATATGAAGATTGCAAGCGGGAGATGAATGGACTCCCGGCGGGCCAGAAGATGACGTTGTTGTAATTCAGTGTACACACATGAGTCATAACAATTGTCACCTGCTGTACATGATGTTGTTAACCCTCGAAACGCTCGCGATGAGGAGAAGATGGTCGACTCGATTTGACTAGGATTGAGTTGTACAGTACTATTATAACTTACCTAATACCGAGCTAGTACTTGCGAGAATTCGACGCAAGCTGGCATACAGTACTATATTATAGCTTTTCGCTCCACAACCACATTCACAGTGACACACGCGTCCAACTTTCAGGATGGTCTACCGCGAGAGCAGTGGTGGAAAAAACACCTCCGTAGTTGATCCCAGCATTATATGAGGAACGATGGGATGGGTATCATGTCAAGATAATCTTGACGCTCAGAGGCTGAGCGGCGATTCCGGCGCTAATCAAAGACGTATATCGTACCGTTCGTTGGACCATACACTTATTCTCCTACCCCTTCCTATCGTTCTTCTCGCCTACTAGCAAACAAAATTCTCTAGTTTCTGTGCTCAACTCTATTTGCCTCCAGGATGATTATCCATGGAAGATACAGTCGTATGTTCATCTCCTGGCTGAGGCGCATAATCCAGACAACCGCATTTCGGTTGTACAGGAGTATCCTCTCTGTCCTCCTGCGACTGATCCGACACTGTCAATCTATCGTGAATGGAAAGGAGGAAGATTTTCGAGAACGGCCCGGTAGTTTATCATTGAGCTCTCAGCCAGCAACCAACCAACCCGAGCCGGCGCCTCCTGTGACTTTCAGCCTCGCAGTGCCGTTGCTTGAGGCACCTCTACAAAGCCAAGGGTCCCAACCTGGAACGAACGTTCAGAATCTTCATCCCGGGCTTCACGGAAGGTCAAATGACGCGGCTTTTGATGCAGACTTTCCCCCGAACTCTTCTGTGCCATTGATGCCAAGCCCTGCGCCCGAACTCAGCATATCCGAAGTTGATGTCGCCACGCCACCGCCTCTTGCGGCGCCAGACCAGATTGTTGATATCACCTTGACCCCCATTGTACCCGACCAGGTCAACCGATACCGGAGGAATGTGCGAGTGTATGCAAATCTTATTTCGAGCGAGTTGCCGTTCTAATCCATAATTACAGTAAAGAGAAGCATGAGGCCTTCTTGGTTACAAAAGGTCCTTTGGACTGTACAGAGTAAGCATGCTGGTTCGGAGAGAGTCAGCGACAAGATTGAAATGGGCTCGTAGGGAGCTTGCTCCTGTAGCGGGATGGGAACCGCTCGTGCAACCAGAAGGGGCTTTGATCTTTTATCACCCATACAAAGTGCATCTACTGCCTGCTCCTACGTTGCTGTACTCATATCGTGCGCCAGAGAGTTTTCACTGATGCCAATGCTCGAGATCCTGAAACTGTTGTCAAATTGGGCAAAGCTGTTGAGAAGGCGAAGGAAGAAGCGGGCAATGCAGACATCTTCTTGCATCCATCCGTTGAGCTCGCGTTAGAGCTTATGGTGAAGGATGGCGAAGAATTGTGGGGTTACTACTTTGCCGATCACGAAAGACGTGTCGTTTTCTGGTTCGAAGACCACAGATCTCGTACCCTTACGAATTACATTCGAGGTGTAGAGCGCAAGAGCCACATCAGTAAGTTCTTTCGGTGGAATATTTTTCTTTCGAGCTCCTGTAATCACGCCGTTCTCAGAATATGCACTAGAATCACAGTACTGGTTCGTACGATCTCCGGAAGTATGCATGTTCCCCCACTTGACCGAAGTAAATGCGCTCACACTTTGTTACAGCCCTTTTTTTATCTTCTATGATTTACATACCATGACGTCGGCAGGCAACATATCGAGCTATTTCCAAACAGACGCTTCCTTCCGGAAGATGTTGTCGTGGAACTCAGAGAACTTATCATGTATGTTCAGACAGGTGAGTAATGACTAATAAGTGTTTTACGCTCTAAAAGATTGACTCGTGATAGATAGTATCACTTCTCACACATCCTTAACAAGGTTACTTCGGACCAGATTGCAAGTATTCTCACCTTGTCGATCCTCTTATGAGTGAGTTCCCTGATGTGGGGAGTCATCGTTGATTGTCTTTTCAGACAGTGCTAAAGGAGCGCGAACACTCCGTGTGGATCACTGGTAAGTCTAAATCATGGAAGGTCGGTTGTTTGCTTCTGATATGTTTGTTTGTTTCACAGCTCGATTTATGGGAGATTTCTGTGAGCTCAGAATAGTAATTCATGTCCACTTTTTGATTCTTCGCTAGGCACACACAGGTTTGCGAATTTTCTGTGGACAACCAGGCGCCCGACTTGACGTAGACCAATCGTTATACGGAGAATCCGATGCATCCTCAACAAACATGTTTTTCGTGCCATGAATGTGATTTGTTTGGATCCCCTGATGGACATAACCTGTCATTCCAGACTCAAACGCCCGCGATCCTTCTATCTTACATTAGTCTACCCTCTGCGCCGATGGGCTCGCTAGGTGGTCACCACTATTAATTAGTTGGACAAGTCAATAAGAGGCCTACAAGGGTTCCCTTGGAGCCGTGTGTATGTGCCTCTTTCCCTTGGTTTATCCTATGTTTTTTACGTCGACAGTTTCCTTCCTAGAAGAAATGTCGCGTTCTGTACTTGGCGTCGAGAGCTTTCCC
Source organism: Suillus lakei (assembly GCA_016628065.1). Classification (NCBI taxonomy): domain Eukaryota; kingdom Fungi; phylum Basidiomycota; class Agaricomycetes; order Boletales; family Suillaceae; genus Suillus; species Suillus lakei. The sequence continues at coordinate 150,324 of JABBWA010000049.1, forward strand.
GTATGCTCAGTCTGCCATTTGGACTTCTGATTTGGGGGTACATTTCCCGGTACATTCATGGGTCAGTAGCTCATTGTTCGACAGAATAGTATTCTTTGCTGCTGCATTGTCCGTCGTCATTTTCCGCATTTCTGGCGTTGTCATCGTCTCGATTGCATATCCGATGTGGGTCGCCGTAGTCCTCCTAGCGATGTGGCCCATACTGGCTGCAAATGGTATTCACGTTGGGTCCCTCCTGCGCACGTGGTACTGGAAAACAAAACGACACATTTATTACCTGAGGTACCGGCTTTCCAGGTGGTACTCGATCACAGAAGAACAAATATCTCGCCTGTGGCACTGGATCTTAGAACAAGTATCACGTACGAACACCACCACTTCCCATGTCTAATTTGTGTAGTCTGTGATTGCAGGGACTTTCTGTAGCGCGTACAGCTGTATAGCATCTTGGTCGATTTATGCCATACCCCTTTCTTCTCCGATATGTATTCATACATACACAGGATGTAAACACCAGTTCCGGGTTCACTGCACCGTCCCTTTCTTGAAGCCATGTGCCGGTCTCGTGGCAGTACTAAGAAGCACGACTGAAGCGGTGTAAAGCTAAAATCACGAGGCTCATCCCGGGTCACGGGAGGTGTTATGTCCGGGGGGCTACCGCCTTATGTAGAAAGTACTTTGGAATGTAGATGACAAGCGTTACTGTACTTTTACCGAGGACCGGATGATCTGCAGATCACCCTCGAGTCTTGACATGGACATGATGTCATGTGATGGTGATGGTTGGCTCACGTGGAACCCGTGATTTTTGTTATGAAAGTGAGAGACGGCGCTAATTGAGACTGGTGCAGGTGGTTGCAGGCTGGCAGCGCCATAGTAGAATATCGCTGTCAAGAGATGAAATGAGTGACATGTTCACGTATACCTACACCATAGATCGACACAGGAACATTTACGGCGGTTGGGGTAGCACGTCAAAAGCATCACGGATGCAGTCACGGTGTCACTGATCCATTGGAGTATTACAAGTGGATTCATCCAGCAAGCCCTTCTCAAATTCATCTGAGTCAAAACGTCACTGAATCTCACGAAATGTGACGTAGTTTTCATTGAAACTTGAAAGGAAAACCTGCCCCAAATGCAGGCCACATGGCAACGTTGGGAACGAGATGTCAGCGATTGCAGGATGAGTTACGATGACTCGCTGGGGATAAGATACTTTACATGGGCCCCAGCGGGTCCGACTCTCCGATTCTGAGGACCCTGGGGACTGACATGATCCGAATGAGCACAACCGAATTGATAGGCAATCCAGAAGAGCCCAGGTGAGGATGGTGAACCATGATCACTCACTGAACAATCTTTTAATAATCCAGGACCATCAATTGCGCGAGCGTCGTTGAGTCGTTGTGCAGTTTAATATCCGGATATACATATACGTGCTGTTGGCACGTTTGATTGGGCAGGTCGACGCCCGTAGCTCACTGGTTCATAACAGAGTGGTACGATTTCAATTTTTTAGTATCGTTAATTCATCAAAAGCGCTACAACTTTGAACTCTGAAGTTGAAGAAGCGACAATTCATTCGCTTCGGTTAGCTACCGAACATCATATGAGTCCGATGAAGGCCCAGGGACGGGAAGATTAGCAAGGATAACGAAGGATAACGTACTGAGCGTTGTTATCATGTCAAGTCAAGTCCAGCCACAGACTGACAGAGTCTGGCCAGGAATCAGAAAACATACGGCTTGGCTAGCGCCGTGACGCAAGTGGTGGCCGGCTCTGAAGGCGTGTGAGACCATCGGCGGGACATGGGAGCGAAAAAACAATATACGTGGAAAACATTATGTTCAGGTGGAGTAGCAGGAAGACTGTTAGTGGTGTCTTATGCCCTGGCTGCGAACGGGGAACGAAAGATCTGCCCAAGGAAGCATAGCCAGTGATATATGGATCCCAAGAAGTGCTTGGTGTATGTAATGTAGAAGGATGGTCGACGGAGGTTGTTATTATTATCAAACTATGACGGCGAAGCCTGGATCGAAGCTGTGGTTTGTATTGGTTGGAGTGATAATATATAATAAATTCTACAGGAACAATGCAGGAACATGAACATATGCTGTGTTGATATCAAGGTTGGTATCAAGATAAGTTGTTCGGTTGGGGAGATGCGGAGGAGAATCCTGTTGATATGGGCGCGTGCGTGCGTGCGCATGATACGCTATCCACACTTTAAACAGGTGTGATACATTTACGTTTTGTCTTATCGAGTTTGATTTCTTCGTGCACATACAAATGACTTGTACATACGTCGAAGTGGAATCATGTGCACCTACATTCACGACTACAAGTGTCTCAGTTTGAGACAGCAGGTACGTGGTAAACTGTAACTTGTTGCCACATCAGTGGGTGCTGTGAGACTGTGCATCATCATCGGTTTGCATAAATAGGCACGACTTCCGGATCTCCTCAAATCGCCGCGTTGAGACAAGAATTGGATGAGACCCCGAGGGTCGATGGCAGCTGGCTCTGAAGCGTCACAACGTGATTTAAGTTTCCTGTCGGACGGTACTCAAGGAGCTCAAGATGGTACTACAGGTCTGTAGGCGTGATCACACATGATGTGGCGGTTGATCACGTTCCACTCTCGACGACAGTTGACTCTATGAGGAAAAGTCGTAAGAGAAATAGCTGAAACACTTTGTATCCTACAAAGTACCATCAAAAGGACTTAGATGGCTAGTAGGGTGTTATCTTCGTGCGTCAACGTGTGCGTCTTTCAAGCGATGAGAGCGGAACCCAATCACGCTGGAACCGGGTCTGTCGCGAGCTCGGGTCCAAGCTGAAGATAAAGGGCCGGAGTGAAGAGCAGTGCAAAGGGACGAAAGAGAACCGAGCCGACTTTGGCGGTGACTGGGGTCTTTACCTGCCATAATTAGCCGATTACATTACCGCATGCAATGTAAATAAAAAGTGAGAAATGACGGTCGTACCATTCCCTGTCCCAGTCCCTTGACTATCCTTACAAGGCCTCTCATTCATATTGAGACTGGCCAACAACCTGTCCTCACACAAGGCAGTCGTCTCCGACACTTGTTCATCGCGATTTTGACTCGTACGAGCGTGTCGTCCTCCACGGTGAGTACCGTACACCCGCTCCCATAACACCGCTCGGCTTTGTTTCGCTTCGTTAGCAATTACTGACCGAGTTTCGGATTCTTTTTAATTAGCTTCAGACGCGTTAAATTTCTCTTCCATCCATCCCACCTTTTACTTCTCTAGGTGAACACAATGCGGTCCATTCTCCAGCCTCTAGCTGGACGCACTGTGTTTGCACCAATTGAAACGATCGTCTTCTTCGCAATCGTCGGAACCCTCGCATACTTCCAGGTCCTCTCAGCCATTAAGCACTCCTCGTTCTTCGCTCCATCCGTTCCTTCAATACTCCGTCCAGCTCATGCACTTCTGCGTGATGGCGAGTGGGTCGGCGTCGACGAAGACTGGTATTTGAAGCGCGTTAAAACAGCAGACTCACGTCCATTGGAGTTACAACAATTAATATTTTCATTAGATCCTGCTCAGTCTTCGGTCGCAGTCAGTGTCTTCCAATTCGTTTTTGCTGTCATGATTTTAACTCGTTCATTATTAGGTCGCTGCCGACTCTGCACCTGTCGACCTCGTATCCTTATCACAATCTATTGATAATATTACGCACCATATTACTCACGAGCTCTCTACCTCATCGGGCGAGACCTACACATCACTATGTTATTATCCAGTGACCGGCGAATCTCTGCTACCCGCTTCATGTTTCACCACGTCATCCCTCCAGACATCGCGGTCAAAGATGGTCACGCTGTCTTTTGCTGCTGGCGCTAGCGATGCATTTATTCATGAGCTGAACCATCAACCCGCCTTCACGGCTGATGAATTTGGAGTCCGATACCAGATAGAGACCCACGTCGCGGAGACAATCGGAGAAATGAAAGGTGGTAAATGGATGGCCTACGCTGCACGAGCCCTTATCGTGCGGTTCTGGGAGCTTACCAAGGTCAGTATTCCGAAGATTATCGTGTTATGTTCTCTTTATACTCACCTGCAATTTAGAAAGCGGACTCGCTCGACATCCTGCTCGTTCTCGTTGGCTACATCCTCATGCACGCGTCATTCATTCGTTTGTTCTTCTCAGCTCGCGCACTTGGTTCCAACTTGAAGCTTAGCCTCGCAATCTTGTCATCTTCCATTCTTGCGTTCATGCTTGCTCTCCCCATCTCGCACTACCTCGAGATTCCTTTGGACCCAATTAGCCTCACCGAAGCTCTGCCCTTCTTTGTGTGCACGGTTGGCTTCGACAAGCCCCTCCGTCTAGCGGCTGCAGTATTCAACCACCCTCATCTGTTATCTCCCGTTAAAGAGGGCAGGTGGCGTGGGCAGATGAAACCCGCCGGCGAGGTAGTGATGGAAGCCATCGAAAACAGCGGCAATGCCATCCTGCGCGATTACGCACTCGAGATCGCAGTCCTCTCTATGGGCGCCAAAAGCAAAGTTGGTGGTCTGAAGGAGTTCTGTGCGCTTGCGGCACTGACCCTGACATTGGATTGTGTCCTATTCGGTACCTTCTATGCCGCAATGTTGGCAATTATGGTCGAAGTGAGTAGTCATGTGATATCCTTTTTTTGGAACTGGGGTTAGGGTCAACGTGACTCTGCCGTTTGATTGTTCTCGAGAACAACGCTCATGGAACTTTATTGTTTTAGGTCCGGAGGATAAAAGCTGCTCGTGACATGACCAGATCCCGGAGCTCCATCAATCTGACTGAACGCAAACCAAGTGCCCTCGTCCGTTCAGCACCCCAAGTCCAGGACGCCAGCCTCAGCCGCCAGCTCTCAGAGACCCTATTGGGTGTCAAGGGGTCCATGCTGAGACAGAAGAACAGCCCACCGCCAGAAGTCAAGGAAGAGAACCCCCTCGCACGCCTGAAACTTCTTCTCGTGCGTAACTGCTGTACTTGACCTTCTCTCCTGTCACTGATGTTCCATCGCATAGATCGCATCTTTCCTGACCCTGCACATATTGAACTTTGCAACCACGCTTACTCCCGCGACCATTTCGAGATATCAGACCCAGACCCTGATCGACTCAGCTGTAAGCGAGTACTCGGTGCCTCACAAAGTCGACATTACGTCTCCTGCTATTGCCAGCGTGCTCGCCAACCTCGCCGCTATCGACGTCACCGTTCGGGTAGAGGAAGAAGTCACCAACGTATCTGCGCCTGTCGATCTCCTTGTCAAGATTGCCCCGCCCTTGTACATCCGCGTCACACCCCCTGGTCCCGTTCGTCCCCGCGCACTCTTCAGATCTACAGAAGCATTTGAGAACTTTATGACTGGTTGGACAACACTCGTCGGCGACCCGATTCTGTCGAAGTGGATCGTCATTGTGCTCGCTGTCAGCGTCGCACTCAACGGTTACCTTCTCAAGGGCATTGCTGAGGGTGCTATGCGTGGACTACAGCCCAACAATGTGCGCTTCAGGTCGGTTGTTGCTGAGAAACGCGAGAAGGATGATGAAGAGATTATGACCCCTGGGGTTAAGATTGCCAGTGGGCGCAGACGGTCATCCTTCGTGGTTGGTGATTCCAAGCCGCCTTCACCTACTTCTTCAGATTCCGATAGGCCTATTGTCCGTCCCCTCGCTATCCGTCCTATGCGCGTGGTCGCACCCATTGCAATTCCCGCTACCGCTGGTGTGTCTGCACACATGCTTGATATGAAGCTTCGCGCACAAGCTCCTCCTGCACCAAGAGAGGACCTGCCTCTTCAGTTCCCTATCCGGTCGTTGGAGCAGTGCATTGAGGTGTTTGAGAATGGTCCTCGTCCTGCGTCGGCTGCTCTTGCGACGCTCAATGATGAGGAGGTTGTCTTGCTTGCGCAGAACGGGAAGATTGCGGCGTATGCATTGGAGAAGGTGCTTGGAGATCTTGAACGGGCTGTGACCATCCGTCGTGCATTGATCTGTAAGTCTTTCTCAATACTTTGGGGTTGTCGGTGCTCATGATGCCTAGCCCGTGCAACTCTCACTCGGACCCTTGAGTACTCGGATGTCCCTATGCACAACTATGACTACTCTCGTGTTGTTGGCGCGTGTTGTGAGAACGTTGTTGGCTACATCCCTATCCCTCTTGGTATCGCCGGCCCTCTCAACATCGATGGCGAACTCGTCCACATTCCCATGGCTACTGCTGAGGGTACACTTGTCGCCTCTACTTCGCGTGGTTGCAAGGCCCTCAATGCAGGTGGAGGTGTCACAACGGTCCTCACCAACGACGGCATGACGCGTGGTCCTGCGATTGACTTCCCTTCCATCGTTATGGCTGCAGAAGCCAAGGCATGGATCGACTCGGAGGAAGGCTTTGAGATTATCCGCGAGGCATTCGAGTCTACGTCGCGTTTCGCCAAGCTCCAGCGCCTTAAGACTGCCATGGCTGGCCGCACGCTCTTTGTCCGGTTCGCAACACGTACTGGTGATGCCATGGGCATGAACATGATTTCCAAGGGCACGGAGAAGGCGCTTGAGGTTCTGCAGAAGTATTTCCCGGAGATGATCACGCTTGCGCTGTCGGGCAACTACTGCACGGACAAGAAACCTGCTGCCATCAACTGGATTGAGGGACGCGGGAAGAGTGTGGTGGCCGAGGCTGTTATTCCTGGCAAGGTCGTCAAGAGCGTGCTGAAGACTACGGTTGAGGCGCTCTGCAATCTTAACACGAAGAAGAACTTGGTTGGAAGTGCTATGGCGGGTTCGATTGGTGGCTTCAATGCCCATGCGGCAAATATCCTTACTGCGGTCTTCTTGGCTACTGGTCAGGATCCTGCGCAGAACGTGGAGAGTTCGAATTGTATGACACTCATGGAGCCGTGAGTCACGATTATTATCATCTGACAATGCTTGGTACTGATGACGATTGTTAGAACTAACGACGGCGAAGATCTTCTTATGACTGTATCCATGCCTTGCATTGAGGTCGGCACTGTTGGTGGAGGTACCGTTCTTGGTCCCCAGGGCTCTGTTCTCGAGATGCTCGGTATCAAGGGCGCACACCCCATTACTCCCGGCCACAACGCACAACGCCTGGCTTGTATTATTGCAGCTTCCGTCATGGCTGGTGAACTCTCGCTCCTCAGTGCTCTCGCCGCCGGTCACCTCGTCCGTGCGCATCTCGTCCACAACCGCTCCCAAGCCAACACCCCAACATCGTCACGGCCCGTTACCCCCGGACTCATCGCCAGCGACATCGTTTGGGAGCAAAAGACCGCCGAGAAAAGTCTCGGACCGCGGTCTGATCCTGTCCTCACACATTCGTTATCGACGACATCATTACCCCCATACACTGCAAACGCGGAGACTGAGACCGAGACCAAGCAGTAGCTGGAGCGGTGCCAGCTGACCGCGTCTTGATCTCATACTAACGGAACTGGAACCTTTTTTGTGTGTCTGACGCTCAGCATTCCATCTTTTTGACCATGTCTCATAACTCATCTATATACATCAATATCTTTTTCCCATTGCTTGTTGGCTCAGCATTTTAGACGGAAAAATAGCTATAGGATCTTTATCTCTGTATATTTGTAGTTAGTTGCTTATACTACGTAGCGAGTTTGTTGAGTCACCACCTGTATGTTGTGTGCTCAATGAATACCTCCTGATTGACTATTGTGGTGCGCAATTGAACCGATCTGAGCGGGGTTCTTTTGGCTTGATTACTCGGTCGGATGTCATCTTGTCGATTACGGAGTTGTGTTTCCTCTTGACACTAATTATACTATAATATAGGGTCTGATCGGCGAACTCGATTCTGCTGCGCGGCCACTAAGTATAAATACCTACGACCCAACGAAGAATGGTCGAAGAGTACATATATATAAGGTTCAATATTTGCAATGGTCGTCTGCTGCGTATTGTCTCTCCCCTCCCCAACCCCTCCCACCTTCAAAAATTTGCTCCACCTCGGCGGCTTCATTCCTGCAGAGCTTCACCGCGATTTGCTGTGACCATCGACGCACTAGAGAAAAATGATTCCATGTAGACGTCCTCTAGGTGAAATCATTCTCCCCTAGCCAGCGTATAGGTTCTTGGGCTGTCGTAAAGGCTATAAATCTAGTCAAGGTAGGAATAAAAGCACAATGTAACTCTAGTAGGAATCCAGTCCTTTACAATATTTGCGTGACACGGAAGGATCCTGAAACAGAGAAAGTCCACATGTTTATTTAGAAAGAGTATATTACATTTTGGAAAGAGTGCGTTAGCCTTTAGACAAACATCGTAAAGTGCTTTTAAGTGACAATTGATATATAACAAGGGTAGGGCGCCCAGACATATGCGAGCGAAAGACAATTAAGAAGAAAGGAAGAAGAAAAAAACATGATTCTTGAGTGCACGCACGCCTGGCATCTCCGAAGAGATGGTGTAGTCGTCCGAGGTATCTGCCGCGGAATTTGCAACTCACACCGAGACGTCGAGCGGCGGAATTTGAGTTTCGTCAAATAGTGTACCGAGTTTTATCGCACCGAGTTTGTCGCACCGAGATCCTTTGTGTCGACTTCTGTACTTCCTTTGCTCGAAATGTGTGTGCGAGCGGAGTTTCAAAAATAATTCGGTGTGAGTTGAGCATCCGGTTGCCACCCATTGGTGCCCCTCGCGGGCCCAGTATACATATAGTCGTCCGAGATATCTGCTGGCCTGCCATAGAAGTCTCCCAACGACGGGTCGCGGCTGTGTGAATGGGATTGGTAAGATGGGGGTGGGGCGGGGGGCTGCCACCCATTGACGGCCCTCACGGGCCCAGTATACGTCGTATAGTCCTGCGGAAGAACCGGCGGCCTGCCATAGAAGTTTCCCGACGACGGGTCGTGGCTGTGTGAGTGGGATTGGTGGGATGAAGATGAAGCGGGAGGCTGCCACCCATTGGCGGCATTGGCGGCCCTCGCGAGCCCGGTATACATCGTATGGTTTTGCTGCGCAGGAACCGCAGGGCCGCCATACAAGACTCCCAAGTGGCTGCCGTAGGATGAAGCAGAGGGCTGGGGCTGGGACGACGACGACGGGATCCTGTCTGACGCAGATGTGGAGGGGGTGGCACCACGACTGCTGCGGCGTAGGCCGCGCGGAAGAGGAATATATCCATGTTCTACCTTGCGGTGGCGCGTCAGGGCGGCAGGGTTGTGGGTTTTGTAGTCACAATTATGAGGACAACTGTGGCGCTGCTCGCCAGTGCTAAAATTGTTGTTGCTAATGAAGTAGAATCATTGACGGTGATGAACGACGTACTGTTTCGCCCAGTGGATATCGAAGCTGCATTTTGTCAATGTTACAAAGTCACACTCGGGCCAGGTGCAGGTGTAATTACTGAACGTGAATTCATCTAAGTGACCAGTTTAGTATATAGGATAAACACGTACTTTGCTGAATGTCCAGCCTCATGCTTCTTGAGGTCGGTGAATCTGGTAAAAGTTTGGTTGCAGCCAGCCTCAGCAGAGCAAACATAGTTCTACGCATTCCAAAAGTCAGTCTAAGTGCATGAAATACATTCGTGATTAGGCTCACCCTAACAGGGGGCATGATTGGTTATAGAGGAATATGAGCGGGGGTACTACTTGATTTTGTCTGACGAGAATGTTGGGGTGATGATGATGCTAGGTAGGCATTTGGGTTGAAATATATACGATTCCCAGAGGTGGAAGTGCCATTGTTCTTTGCGGTGGACAGATGTCTGTGGAGTTCATACCCAGATGCTTTGTGGAGGCTACTACTAGTGGATGTGAGCCATGACAACGCGTAGGTGCATTGTCAAAGGTTCCGCAACTGCTTGAAGGCTTCATATTATCTGTTATACACAATGCTACAAGGGATTTCTCATAGCACTCAGTACTCATCAATGACAGACGTGACGTATGTCCTGCGATAGCAACCCATTTTGGTGGATGAGAGACGTTGGGCTCAGCCGAAAAGACAACTGCATCATGGACCCAGCATCGAGCGAACACCAAGATCGAAGTTTTTGCCAGATATACATCGATGGAGGTCAACTCGACGTACAGAATTGAGCGAAGTCCAACATCGCCGCGCAGAGACGAATTTCAATGCAGAACCAACTTCGTATTATGTAATAACTTTGTTTCAATCATGGATCATTCTCAATTTCAACGTTTCAACGTCAACCTTGGTGGCGCGTACCCATCATGAGGAATGCGCGCTCTATCTCATCTATCCGAATCTTATCCAAGTGGCACGTTTTTACTTCGGTATCTGACTCGGGGTGATCATAGCGAGTAATAGTGAGTGGCTTGTATTGTTGTACTGTTGCCACGCATTGAATGGGTACCAGGAGGTACTAGGGGAAATTTCTGGAATTTTTTTGATGTGCTTTCAATCCATGCCGCTTATGATTGATCTGATATAGTTTATGAATCGTCACAATATGACTGCCAGGTAGGCTTCAGGCTTTCACTGATCCTTTCCTCACGAGCTTGCTCTGAATTTTTTTGGATATCGCGGATGCAGTTGGGCGGGAACCCATATCTGGTCCATGCGCCCGCCCGTGCTCATATTTTCATTCGCCCTCGCACAGGTTGCTCGTTATCCTGCTTATTGACCACCAGAGATCATGCGATCACGCCTTGTACTTGGCTTGTAGCCGATAATTAGTATAATGAACGTACCAGCTACATTATCATATAGGGCACGCCCAAAGATGGGATTTACAACAAGCACGCGTAGCTGCCGGCGCAGGTGCAGCGTCGTCCACAATTGCGGTTCCATTCCCCACAGATCTCCGCAACTTCGCATCCAGAAACGGAATCCATTACCATCTACCAATGGTGAGAGGAACTCGCGGACTGTACGTTGACCCCAGTGGTGACGATAGTGAGGCTGTCGTCGTCCTGGGCGGGGGTGGAGAAAATGCCAGTGTCGATAGATTTGTGCAGGTTAAGCATCAGCCGAGAGATGAGAGTAACAGACATGCTGGAGGTCATATTTAATCTCAATCCGTGTCTATCGCATCAACCACTCACCAACTAGTAAATGCCCCAAGAGTGCCACTGATCACACCCTTGCCAACCGTTAGGAAATAGTCAAACTAATATAGATTTCGAGTCTATATGCTCACTGAACCAACCTGATTCAAGCTGTGAGCACTTTGTGACGCTATCAGTATTCACTCAGTGACTCACGTAGTACGTCAGGATGTTTGGTATATTGAACAGTGCCATCGCTCTGAAGGAATGCAGATCAGAATCACTTGAATCACGATCTCGCTAGCAACCTCACCCGAAATACATCGCACCTACGTTCGGTTGATTCAGCGTTGGAAATACCGAAACAACGAGATGTTTACCATCATGAAATATGGTATCAATAACATTTCTCCTGGTGACTAGAGATAATCGCAGCAAACCTCTAGTTGTGCAAATCCTGTACACTGTGAGGATGAAAATGAGTAAATCGAAGACAAATAAGGCCACCCATGCCAGCCCAAGACCTAATAGCGTTATGACATCAACTTGAAGTTGTATACAAACGTGACTTGGAATTTACTGACGGACAGATCTGCAACGGCTTGTGAGCAGGTGCACAGAACGTCAAAGAGGATAGCGTACGTCTCTGCTGTATATGTTTCGTAGCAACCAACTCCTGGCAAGATGATCGTATTGCCTGAAAAACGTCCAAACGTTCCCACCTAGAAGCCATCAGTACACCTCAGAGTATTAAATATTATGCGAACACGCACCGAAGCTGCTCCAGCAAGAGCAACAAGGATGACTAGCAGCCAAGCAAGTAGGCGCTTGCTACAGTGATAGAGAGCATAAGTGCGAATGGTCATTATGACTGAAAATGTCAATGTACGAGTTGCTCGCAATGAAATTCTACTCACGGCAAACGATGACTGCTTGGGAAAAAATGACCAGTTGTCTGTACAGCGTAAATTTCGAACAACTAAGTCTTTGTTGAGCAGAGCAACAGATATTCAAGAACCAAAGTAGAACCTCTACAGAAAGTAGTTGTGAGCATGCCAATTGAATATATGCATAACGAAATCATAGAACCTCAACTGAAATAGGCAGGAAGTCCATAACTAAGCCGCAGATATTGGCGAGGAGAGCGACATAGCGATTGAGCAGAAATAATATCGCAGACAGTGCTTTCGGACGACACCATATAAAAGCGATTTCTTCTGGTAGGGTCATCATATGGTCGTATATCAGGATACCTGGATTCAGAATATCGCGTTATCGTCCCTGAACTCAAAGATACAATGCAATACAACTAATACTCACTAGTTTCCTGCCAGAGTGGCGTAAATGCACAAGAGTCTGGAGTATTCAGCTGCCGTCAGGATACATGGTCAATCAGATCTATGCGTGTATCACTCACATCTGCAGCACTTCCGAGTTAGAAGTATCCATTATGATGGGGCAATAAGGACGGCGCTGAAAATGTGCGGCGGTCCGTTATATACCAGCCCCATTTAACAGTCATACCCGCAATCACCAATCAGGTGCTACGTGCGTAGCACGAGGTTAACCTGGGTGAGTCCACAACTCCAAAACATGCTGTACGTCATATCATAGTGCTGTGCGTAAATGCTTCAAGTTAGTATGGTGCACTGCAGCCCCACATAGGTCCTAGGATGGTTCACAAACCGCATTGTGATAAGGTTTCCTTGCTAAAACACAAGGATCATCATTTTGCCACCATGGCGACCAGGATTCGAAAGAAAAGCAACTCGCAACGCGTGGATATTATTGATGGCAACTTGATACGGGAATCGGGATAATCTGTGAACAGAACGTGGTCCAATTGCGGACATTCAATGAATGTGACGAACTTTCAATGTTCATGCATGACCCGGATCTACTTACACTGGATCTACGTGGCAGAACGTACCAGTAACGACGAATAAAAGTATCTTGTTATCACTCCCTCCTCCGTCTTTGGTCAACGAGTGCTCGCTGAATTTTCAACTGCTCACAGGATTACTCAAAGAATGCTCACCGGCCTGCCCTACTGATAACACATCGCCTGATGTACAGAGTGCAGCTTAGCATTCGCGAGCGTGCTACATGCCTTACGATTCAGTAGGTACCTCCCGATGCTCTGTGAAAGCAACTATGTCCTCCGAAGGACGGCTAACGAGCAACGTTGAATACAATCCCAGTGCCGATCAGCGATATGCGGTACATCCGAATGCATTGAAGAAAATTCCTGCGAACAATACCAGCGACGACTTGGTGCTCATTGCGAAGATGGAAGTACGGTATCTGCCCTGATAGCACCTGAAATGCAGGGTTGAAGAGGTAAATTCCTGGTATCGTAGGAGATGATGTGCATACCTGGAGCATAATTCCAAACGAGTAGATATCACTTCGCATGCTTGAGTGGTGGGGAGAAACATGGTCTTCCTCTTGCATAAGAAGCATCTCGGGAGCCGCCCACCGCGCACTTCCCTTGACTGAGCTGGTTGAAAATAGTAACGTTTCCTGCAACTCCATGAGAAATTTTGATAGACCGAAATCTGCGATGCATGCTCGCCCATTACCATAAATCAGCACATTGGACTGACATGGAATTGAGTGTCGTACTTTTTTTTGATCTACATACTTGCGTCGGTTAGATCCCCATGAGTTGCCGAGTATGAGTACTTGAGTAACCACGAACGAACGACATACAGTAACGAAGGCCGCATCCAACCTCGCGGAGCTAAGACAGAAGTGACCTCATGGTCGAAGTTTTTCCAGATCCTTAGCTCCAGTCCAAGCCTCTGGTTTTGCGCAGGATTAACTAGAAGAATAATACTAAGACTCATCCCGGTGACCTTCATCTTCTCCTGCTGGTCATCTTCATTCGAGACCTGATACCTTAGGGCTTTTACTGACAATTTGACACATAAGCAGGATGATGAGACACTGTCAGATTCAACTTGAAGGTTGAAAACCTACATCAACTGGTCCTGACCCAAAATTCCAGATACACTTCCAGATATCACCACACCCACAATGGGCATCCGAATGTTCTTGTGAGATCTATTGGTTCACGGCTACCGGATTCTGTGTGCCGCCACTGATCAATGGGCTCCATCACCATCCAGTCGATCGAATCTGATGCTTTTGAATGAATGTCGAAATCTGCTCGCAGGTCACCAAGAGTTATTAAAGGTGAGTTGAGTGCGGCGACGTTTGCGACCAGACCAGAGTCGTGGTCAGTATGAGGCAGTCTACGACCAGCTAGGAAAGGCGAATTGAGCAACCCATCATTGCCGTAAGCTTACATCGCGACTTTCTAGATTTCCGATTTCTTGAGCACGTCAGGCCCCCAGAGCAAAAAATCACAAAACATATTTACATCCGACCGCACCAACTTTCGGCAAGGCGGGGTGTGAGGTCTTGAACGTTTGGGCTCGCGACGCAACTTTACAAATGAGGAAGAGCAAGTGCGTTGAAGATTTTTGATACTATATAGATCTATCGACATTGACGAAGCTGGCTCTGCCAATATTTTTGGCAAGCACTTCCACCAGAGCCACTTACATACGTGTGAAGGCTCAAGCTTCTGTCACGCCCGGCGCTTCAACGGCGCTGGATTAAAAATACTTATGTGCCTTAGCTGTTCAATTGCCTGCAGTGGTGTGGATGGTGGATTCTTTTCAAGATGGCCTCACTGGGATTCCGTCAAAGTGTTAGGTTGGCGTTGCAAACTGGCACGTCGACGCGTCGTAATACCGGACATCGCTCTCTCACGTCTTCCTCTGTCCAGGGACCCACCGAACGCTCCCTAGATCTTCGAACGCTCACAGGTTTCTTTAGAGAAGAGATCCTCAGAAAACATGCTCACCGTCCTGCCCTCATTTGTAGGCAAGAACCTCCCCGCGCCCATGGTGGACCGCCATCGCGGAACCTCAGCGTGACTAACCACCTAGCATGGGATTTTGACGAGTTCGACACGCACATACGAGCGCTTGCGCGAGGCTTGGTCTCGATGGGTGTCAGGAAGGGTGATCGCGTTGCAGTACTTATGGGGAACAATAGGTGTTGTGTAGTGTTGGTTCTAAGGCGTGATATCCGCTGATGCATGTGTATTCTTATATGAAGCTCCTATGCATCCCTTCAATGGGCGTGTGCGAGCATAGGTGCTATCCTTGTAACACTGAACCCTGCCTACAGGCTGAATGAACTTGTAAGTCAATTCTACCGTAACCTGCAGCTCTTGAACCATTAAGTTGCAGGTCGAGACACTCAACCTCGTCGGCGTCACCTATCTCTTCACTGTACCTCGCATCAGAACATCAAATTATATCCGCATGCTCTCTGATGCGTTTCCTGCGCTGCGGAATTCAACTCCTGGAAATATCCAAGAGTCTGCTCTTCCTTCACTGAAGAACTTGGTCGTAATTGATAATATCCACGACGCTGCAGAGTGGCAACGAGAGACGCGCGATGTCAAGAGTGTTACTGATTGGAGAGAGACCTTGATATGGAGGGAAGATACGTGGGAACAACGTCATATCGAAGAGTCGGCCCAGTTTCAACGAAGTGATGAGGTTATCAACCTGCAGTTTACTAGGTGAGTTTTCTTGTATTAGAGCTTTGAGTATCTTATAATAACTAATACATAGTGGAACCACCGGTGCTCCCAAGGCTGTCTCAGTAAATGACTCTTTCAATTATCATGTTTGCGACACTCCTAAATGCCACCTCAGCTAACTCATACGAATCTACTTAATAATGGTATTTCCATTGGCGACTGTATGCGACTGGGCCCAGACGATATCCTCTGTGAGTTCGCCTTTGATTCTCGTAACGTACGGTAGTGATGCTTTTCCACTAGGCAATGTACCTCCTCTGTTCCACTGTTTTGATGAGTGACAAATTTCTGTGCTTTCATGCAACCATTCTTACCTTGAATTTAGGCACGTCTAGTCCTAGGTAACCTTGCTGCATGGTCCCATGGGTCTTGCGTCGTATACCCTTCAGAGATCTATAACCCCAAAGCTATTGTAGACTCTGTCGTGCAGGACCAATGTACGGCCCTGCATGGCGTCCCTACACATTTCTTGGGCGTCTTGGCAGAAGTACAGAAGCGACAAGACGCGGGGGAGAAGCTGGACTTGAGTCGTCTACGGTAAGTGGAACAAGTCTTGCCTAATTAAGCATCGGCATTCATGACATGCTGAAATGTAGGACTGGCATTGCAGCGGGCTCACCGATACCTATTGACCTCATGCGACAACTCATCGAGAAATTAAACCTTGTAGATCTGTCCATCGCGTATGGGATGAGTCAGTTCCCTATCTCGTTCAACCGAAATTCGGCTTATTAATTCTTTAACAGCGGAGACAAGGCTAGTTTACTTGCTCGTTCCATGACAGCCGCTGATTTTTTTTCAGCCCCGTGTCTTTTCAAACTACTCCAGCGGATTCCATCATTAAGCGCGTCGAGACGGTTGGTAGAGTGCAACCGCACGTGAAGGCCAAGATTATTGACGGCGATGGAAATGTCGTCCCTGTCGGTATGCCAGGTGAATTGTGTATCGCTGGATATCTTGTTCAGAAAGGGTTCGCCTGTTCCAGCTTCTCGCTTGTTTGTGTCCACTGAAACAAGCCTAGCTACTGGAAAGATGAGGAACAAACAAAGAAGGCCATGCGAGCGGATCCGATTGACCTGTCCACAGTATGGATGCATACAGGTGACGAAGGGATCATGGATGAAGAAGGATATCTGAGGAGTAAGCTTGCTTTAACGTACCTTTTTGCGACCCTGTCTTATGTTCCACAGTTGTTGGTAGGATCAAGGTTAGTACACGTCCCAGCTCAGCACTCCAGAGAATGAACTGCATCACAGGACATTATCATTCGCGGCGGAGAGGTGACACATTCAGTCTCACGTGAGTAGTAACATAGCCTAACTCAGCTTACAGAATTTATTCCCGGTCCAAATTGAGAACGCGCTGACTGCACATCCCTCCATCAGGGAGGCTGCGGCTGTCTCGGTACCTGATACAAAGTATGGAGAGGTCGTGGGGGCATGGATTGTCCGAGAACCTGGCACCAACATGTCAAGAAAGGACGTCCGCCAGACCGTCTCGGAGGGTATGAATCCCCAGGTGAGTTCCGGAGGTAGTAGGGCTCTCGGCCAGACTGACATGCTCCCAGAATGCTCCAGCGTGGGTATGGTTTGTCGGGGAAGATGGCACACCGGAAGAACTCCCGAAGACTGCCAGTGGGAAGGTTATGAAACATGTTCTTCGCAAGTGGAGTGCAGAGCTTATGCAGAATGTGGTCGGGATTGTCGGAGGGAAATGATTTCACGCACCCGCCACTAAGGCGAAATTACATAAAATGTGTTACATAAAACAGGGGCTATTTATGCTCTCCGAGATCGTGAGAACTTTCGCAGGAAATGAAAAGGTCAAAAGTGGGAGCATGAACGAAGAATTTGTCGTTTGTCCAACTACAACAACAAGGATGGCGGTCACAAAACGCGTTCGCATCTACACCGAAGAGGA
This sequence comes from Suillus lakei, assembly GCA_016628065.1. Lineage (NCBI taxonomy): Eukaryota > Fungi > Basidiomycota > Agaricomycetes > Boletales > Suillaceae > Suillus > Suillus lakei. The sequence continues at coordinate 167,880 of JABBWA010000049.1, forward strand.
TGTTGCAAACCACAAGTCCGCCAAAAGCTGTTGGGTAACCTGCCGTGGCAAGGTCTACGATGTCACTGGGTTTGTGCCTGACCACCCAGGAGGAGACGACCTCATTCTCGAGCATGCTGGGACAGACGTAGAAAGTATCATGAAGGATGGGGATTCTCATGATCACTCCGACTCTGCGTATGACATGCTAGAGGAATACATGATTGGACGTTTGGGGACGGAAGCAACAGTTGTCAGAGATGGTATGTACTCAGCTGCGCTTTACCAGAATACACATTCATGGATGATTTGCTCTGCAGACTGGGAAGCTCCAGATGACTTTCACCCCGAAGACACTAACTCTGCGGAAGATTTTGAGAAGACGCAGTTTTTGGACCTGCGCACGCCCTTACTGCAGCAGATGTGGCAAGCCAACTTTAGGTATGTTGGGAAGTCTTCACTGAAGATGCATTTTCTGACTGCCTGGACATAGTAAATCTTATTATCTCAAACAAGTTCATCAACCACGGCATTTGCAGGAGTCTGCTCGTCTCTTTGCGTACGGTATCTTTGAGGTGCGCAGCATGCCTAGAAATTTATGTTCCCATCTTATCTGATTCTGCAGATGTGTACACGGACCGTGTGGTACGTAGTACCGTTGATTTGGCTACCAATCACCGCAAATCTGTTCCTTCGGTCCATGCTCCAGTTCAATGGACCCATACCCACCTTCCTGTCCAATCCCCTGCTCCCGCTGTCGCTTACATCAACCGTGACATTGAACGCCTTTGCCAAAACGCTTCCATGCTTCTTCTTGGGGAACTTTATATGGACAATTCTGGAATACGGGATGCATCGTTTCCTGTTCCATATCGACGAGTTCCTCCCGGACCACTACGCGTTTTTGACACTTCACTTCTTGCTTCATGGTATCCATCATTATATGCCTATGGATAGGTGCGAAATTCCGCAGGGGGTATAACATGGTTGCTAATTTTTACTTAGACTCAGGCTCGTCATGCCGCCTGTGATGTTTGGGATCCTCCAAGCCCCATTCACTCGCCTGGCATATATCCTGTTCCCCACTCCAGTCGCTAACGGTATCATTGCTGGTTCATTCACGTTTTGTAAGTAATCGTGCGTGAGCTTGAAATCTGTTTCCTAATCATCGTTCATAGACGTCCTTTACGACTGTATGCACTACGCGTGAGTCTGGTCAATTCTGATTTGACGCCTTATATTGATCCGCCTTCAGACTTCACCACACGAAGCTACCTGCATACTTGCGACACATGAAAAGATACCATCTTGCACACCACTACAAGAACTTCGAGCTAGGTTTCGGTGTCACCAGCAAGATCTGGGACTACGTCTTCCAAACTGTCCTCCCCGTATGAGTTTGCTTCGTGGTTGTTGCGACTGGACATCCTCGTTTCTTACATTTCATCACCTCATTTTATTGGGCATTTTCAGTACATTTACTTATACTTCGCGGACCAATGTAATGTTCATCGCTCACGGATTAATGTTTTCAGTCGTTGTTTCTATCGTAGCTGAAACACTTGATTGATTCACCTGCCGCGCCATGCAAGTAATACTCACTAGCTGCCGAAACACCAGGAAGCACTTGACACATGTGATTTGTGATTTTGTACTCCAAAGCGCTCCCAGTGTGTTGAAGACCAAAAGTAGGGGTGTAAGCAGATTGACCATTTGAATTTCACAACTCTCACCGGACGGATCTTGGAGACTGACAGTTTGTCAGTTGTCCAGAAATACTTTATTTTGTACCCTAGAGTCCGTCATCTACATAGCATAATGAGGAGCAACAGCTTTTGCCTTTCTCCACGCCTCTTCCAACAGTTTCACGATCTCATCCGGAAGCGGTCCTCCCTCACTGTAGAGATGAAAATAAGGTATGAATGATATTTACCAGACAAGGGACGCACCATTGCATGATGTTGTCCTCCATTTGCTGGGGTGATGCTGCACCAAGAATAACTGCATCCCCAGGTTGGAGGGCACTGTGGTGTTGTAGCCACCTTTGGGCTGCTTCAGCCATGCGGACATTATGCGCATCCTGATGGGTCCGAATAAGCTGGTCATAGTTAAGATTCATCTCCTTTGCGCACCAGTAGGTCCTTCAATTCACGCAGAATTGGCAGCAGTGGTGCGCATTGTTCGTGCAATAAAGGTGCCAAGTGGGACACAGAAGGATCCCAACGACCTCCCTTGGTGTTCCTCAGGTTATCTTCATTGAGAATCTTTCCCACTAGAAGGCCGCCTCTGTAATATATGTAAGTCATCCAACAAATAATGAAGGCTATACGACACGTACGCCAGTGGTCCGTATGCGTAAAACTTGATCCCAAAATGACGTAGACAAGGAATGAGCCTGAACCATGACATTCTCAGGACAAACCAAACCGTCGAATTGAAAATATCTTACTCCACTTCTACGTTTCGCTCTACTGCGTTATATCCGCCTTGATATACCGTAGGCCTGATCCAATTATTTTGTTTCACAATGCCCATAATTTCAGCGACCTGCGTCAACAGATGAATCGTACCACACAAACTTGCAGATCATTACAAACCTCCCAGGAGTTATAGTTGCTCAGGCCAAATTGTTCGCTAAAGCATGTTGAGGACGGAAAATGCAATATGCAAGAAACGCGTACAAATGTCCCTCGTTATAACAGTCATTGACCGCCCGTAGGGTATTCTCAATGGGCACGCTTCGGTCAGGTGCGTGCAAGTAGAAGATGTGCACTTTTTGCCAGCGGAGGGCCTTCAAAGACTCCATCAAAGAGGCTCTAAGATTCTTGGGCGATAAATCGCCAGGCTTCGATGAAAGGGCCCTATGAAATATGAACATCAGTTTCCACTGTAAGTTGTGCAGGGATGAATGTGCAAACTTGGTATCTATATAGCATCCTTCCCCGAGATCAACTTGACCAATGAACTTCAGTGTCGTTAATGGCGCTGCTTTAGCATTTCGTGCGACTACTAACCTCCTCAGATGTTCCACCACCATACAAACGAGCGGTATCGATGGTGGCATATCCATGACTGACATAAACACCAATGGTTTCTCGGGCCTGTTCAACTGAGTGAATACGTGCTCCATTCGATTGAGGCCCTGGAAGCCCGAAGGAACCTGCACCCTGAAAGTAAAGTCATTTGGCCGTCCTCTGGGTTGCCTGTGACCTTACGAATATAAGATTGATTCGGGATGGCATTGTGCTCAAGATATTAGGCAAATGAGGCGACTTGTGAGAATTGGGATATCTTCCTAGTTTAGGAACAACTTGCAAACTTGAAGACACCTCAAGCTAAGTCTTATAAGTCTTTTGCGTCCAAAGCTGTTCAGGCTCATCCGACTCTGGAGTCTGAATGACTTCATCCTTGGAAGGAGCCGCAGCAAGGACTGTACGTAAATAACCTCCCGTACTTGGCGGTACCTCGGCTTTTGCCGGCGTACCAAGTTCCTACCCACGCTCGTTGATGTTGCAAGAATCTTATAAGCCAATTATAAGCAGTAAGCAATGTAGAGCATGCTCTAGAACAATTGACGTGGAGCTGTACCGTCCTTCGAATGTTCACCTCCACCAGCTCCACTTAAAATTTGCTTGCGGCAACTGGCAATGCTCTCCGGGTGACACCATACTCAGGTTCTAGGCCGGTTCAGGCTGCGAGCCTGGGGTGGTTGCGAAGCCATCACAAGGCACTATGTGACTGTTTGTTCGAAGGCTTCCCTCATCATGAGTGCAATGCCCCAGCTTCGACTCGCGTTCGACTTGTGTTGTACTAATTTCCCAAGCTTGTCTCGAGCAAGCTGTTTATGACTGCACGCATCTACATCCGGGCGGGCCGATCCTACTGTATTACAACACGAGACGAACGAAATTACTCAGGTGACCTTCTTGCCTGACCGATTCGAACTTGTGTTATATAATATTATACAGTACAAAAGCTTTGAGACGAAGGGCATGGGCCATATATCTCCCAGGCTGATCTATCCATCTTCCGCTGTAACCTCCCTGCCGAAAGCTTTCTACCGTTGATATTCGATCAACCCCTCCTCACAGGAAACCTCATGGCTACCATGAACGCTGTTTACTATGAGGCCGTGAGTCCCATCTTATCATGATACATTCTGTCTCATTTCATTTACATCAGCCGCGGCAATTCAGCACGCAATCTGTACCCATTCCTACCATAAATGACAACGAGCTCTTGATTAAGGGTTCGTACTCCTAGTAGTTTGCTAACAGTGGCTCTGATATTGTTCCAGTCTCGTGTTGTGGTAAGCTCCACGCACAGCACACATAGACATTCCACGCATGGATTTAACTGTCCGCAGGCATATGTGGGACCGACGGGCATGTGCATGAGGGAGAATTCATTGCAAAATTTCCTGTGAGTGTTCGCACAAACAAATTTAAGCGTGCTTTGAGAGTGATCTTCCGATCACAGTTAATTCCTGGTCACGAAGTAATCGGGACAGTTGCCAAAATCGGCAGTAACGTTACAGGGTTCGCTGAAGGTGACCGATGCGTCGCTGACCCAGGGGTTACAGTAAATCCAATTCTCCAGTACATTAAGAGCCAATCTTGATATCTTTTAAGTGCGACAAATGTTTCTATTGTAGACGAGGGCAGTCTCTATTGTGCGAGAACTTCAACAGCAGAGGAGTCACAATGGCCGGAGGATTTGCTGAATATGTCGTATTGTGAGTGTCACCACCACTGATCCCGCACATCTTACATATTTGCTCATTTGTGCAGCGAGGCCAAGAAAACTTATAAGATCGAGCACCTCACCGACGAAGAAGCAACACTTGTCGAGCCTGCTGCCTGTGCCATTCACGGCATGGATAAGCTCAACGCACCCGTAGGCATTGATGCCTTGGTGATTGGTGCCGGCCCTACCGGGCTGATTCTTGCACAACTGCTCAAACTGAACGGTGCTGCAAAAGTCGTTATTGCTGCCAACAAGGGTATCAAGACCCAGATTGCACAGGATCTAGGGGCTGGTGACGTGTATGTTGAGCTTGATAGAGAAAATCCTGCAGCCCAGTGGGAACAACTAAGGAGGGATCATCCGTTTGGATTCGATGTGGTCGTAAGTGAATTGCAGGACTGGAGACCTAGGTCCAACTTGAATAATTTGTTACAGGTTGAGGCTACTGGCAATGAAGAGGTCGCGAACGACTCTATTAATTACGTCCGGCGGGGCGGTACTCTCATGATCTATGGCGTCTACTCTGATAGCGCTCGCGTCCACTGGCCCCCTTCCAAGATATTTGGGGATGAAATCAAAGTGTGTGGAATAATCCTTACCATTCACTTCTGGCTTATAACTTGAGCAGATCATTGGTTCATTTGCTCAGACTCATTGTTTCCCTCGAGCCATAGCGTACCTTGACAGTGGCAAAGTGAAAGTGAAGGGCATGGTATGCGCGAACCGTTCTCCGAACTTGAACGACCACGTTAATGTTTTCTAGGTCACGGACGTGTTCAAGATCAGTGAATATCAGCAAGCACTGGATAAAATGAACAGCAGAACCGCCTTAAAGATTGCAGTGAAACCGTAATGCCAAGTTGTGTCTTGTGTTACCTAGTAGACTGGTAAATCTGGGTTCAGATAGTGCGCGCTTTGGAGTAGTCACAAGACCTGTAGCCAATAAGAAAACTAAAATTTTCGTCGAGAATATACAAGATGTTGAAATTAATGTTTGAATATTGACGCGAACAACCAGCTGCCTCTGGTACTCGGGCGGGAGGTTTCTGTAGGAGCTTCCGCAGCGAGGTCGACGAATGCAGAGTCTACGGACCGGTTGACATCAGTGTCGACGAGCATCGAGAGGTCCCCTTCATCCCTGGGCCATCCTTGAGACATCTTTTCCTTGAGAACAGCACTTAGGACCAGTACTATATCAGAAGATGCAGCGGCGAGTGGAACGAAAGCCGATCACTGCCGGAGTCGACGAGCAATGTTACCTGAACAACACGTTCAGTATGCAATCGAGAATATAGCAACTTATCTAACTCCCGAAAAGGCTTATCCCTTACGTGACTAATCCAAAGCGCCACTATCCGAATTCAAACCCAGATTTACCAGTCCGTCAGTGGACGGCTTGCCTCATATACGGGCCGGTCACCAGTCTAGTTACCTAGTAGTCATATGTAATTATAGCCTGTCATCTTCTGGTACATTTTTCAAATCTGCATCGTCTCCCTATAGGGTGTTTGACGAAGTTGTGACAGAAGCATGAATATTTGAATGTTGGGAGGTTACTGAGAACCGATATCGTAACTCAGGGATTCATGACATGCCAGGGACACAAAGAACCTGGCGATTCCCGAACATAAGTAGCTCATATTCACCCGATGGCGCGCTCCCCGATGTTCCTCATACTCACCCCTCCGCCAGCGATGTTTTCTCTGCTCAGCGTGCTGTCAGGGATCGTGCTGTTCGTATATCTCTATGTTCGCTTCAACGACCAAGGATTGTCGCAACTTCCGTCAGAAGCCAGAGCGTTCGCACCCAACCGGTTCACACCGCACGTCGTCCGTGAAACTGCTGAAAAGCTTAGCAGCTCGCCGAAAATTGTAAAGGATGTACTTCCACCAAAAACTGGACGTCGGTATATCGTAGTTGGTGTAATTACCCCATTCACTTGCATCTAGCGCTCCGATGTTAATGCTGATGTTTCGGACATAGGCTGGCTTCTTGGGCGGCTGGATCATTATCCAACTTCTGCAACGTGGCGAAGACCCAAAGAAGATCAGAATTCTCGACATACGCCCTCCGACTCGTTCAGATCTGCGCACTGGCTTGGCCGCGCAGGTGGCTTTCTTTCAAGTAGACATATCTAACGCGAAGGCTGTGGACGATGCTTTCCAGGCGCCGTGGCCAGATTGCGACCCTTCAGAGACAGCGCCAGAGGTCACAGTCTTCCACACCGCTGCCAATATACGTTTCTATGAGCGTCATCTCGCACTCCTTCCGCGTTCTTCCAAAGTCAACCATGAAGGGACTCAAAATGTGATCAATGCATCACGGTCTATAGGTGTCACGGTCTTGATGTATACCTCATCTGGATCTATTTCTGTCCGTCGTTCTCGCTTTTGGCTCTGGCCTTGGGAGAAGCAACCCAAGTACTTTGTCCAACTGGTCAATGACGACGATAACCTCATTCCCAAATACCACAACCACTTCTTCTCAAACTACGCTGCTTCTAAGGCCCTTGGAGAGAGAGCAGTGAGAGCTGCTGATGGGTCTCGATCTGGGGGGAAGACGCTGCGGACGGGGTGTCTTCGCCCTGGCAATGGTGTGTTCGGTCCCGGTGGAGATCTGATATGCGGTGCCTACCTGGTACGCAAGTACAACCCCACCTGGGTTCCTAATATCATGCAATCCTTCGTGTACGTGGAAAACTGCGCCCTGGCCCACCTCTGCTATGAAGCACGTCTCCTCGAAACTGCAAGAGGAGGATCCAACCCTGACCTCGGTGGCCAAGCATTTACCATCACAGATACTGGACCGCCAATCACATATAGTGATGTCTACGTAGGATTGACGACACTGGCTCCTGAAACTACGTTCACAGAGATGTCGCCCACCCTTCTGCTTTTCATATCGCAGATCATAGAGGTCCTTTACCTCTCGCGCGCGTTCCTGTTAATGTCCTCGTCGCCTGTGCAACGCGCGCTTGCACATCTTATACCCAACATCGTTGGAGATACCATCAATCTGCAACCATCTTTGTTCGCGCTCGCATCTGTGCACCTCATTTTTGATGATTCCAGAGCTCGATTGCCGCCTGAAAAGGGCGGGCTGGGTTATAATGGGCCGTTCACAACTCTGGAGGGGATTTGCAGGACAGTGGAGGAGCACTTCAAAGCTGGTGAAAGTGGGGAAGAGAAATCACACTCCGGTGGGATTGGCTTAGGTTTTCGCCGATTCAGAAAGGCCCCAAAGGAGATGACTCAGATGAGCAAGATGGAGAAGAAAGTCTGTGAGCAGTTGCATGTAGAGGCTGTTGATGTACTGGGGTGAGGCTTACTGATACCGGTATGACCAGCAATTCTAGGGATGCTTGATTGTGGGTAGGAGACTTTTGCTGAGCAATCGGAACTGTTGATGCTGACGGCACCTCCGCTCAATTGGAATTCGGGAATTGTCCGTAATCATCGCAATTTGTCAGCGCTCAGCGGGCCAGGTGAAATTGACGCGGCTTATGTGACGCGGTACTGTCACAAATTCAAGGGTGTAGACCATGTTAACGTTCATCCAGCATCTCTGCACGGAGACACCAAATTCCCGTTCAGTCCGGAAACGGCCGTCTCAGGTCCCCTGGTGAGGTCCGGATGTGCTCAAGGCCACCGAATCTGGGATCTGAAGTTCCCTCCCCCAACCGTACACTACCCTCCCGGTGGGTCACAGTTACCGTTTGCAGCTGGCCGGTCACCGGACGCAGTTGCAGTCGTGCTTCGGAACCTGTACTCCCGCCGGGTACATACAGGCTCAGTGGTATTACCCTACACAGAACGAGAAGGCCGGCGCGGTTGGGGTAGCGGTAGCCCCTGACGAGAAATTTCACCGGTTCGAAACCGCTGCCATCCCCGCCATCCTAGCGTTCCTCTTGCCCTAAGTTACCAGACCCCTATCCTAGGAGACGGGTGACTGCAGCAGGTGCTAAGGACATGGTCTGCCTCGCGACGCTCTGCTGGACGCTTCTGGCTTGGGCTTCGCTGATCCAAGCAGTTTCGCTCAAACACCATCTTGTGTTGCTGGAAAGGTATTCTAAACACTTCGAATATTCATTATTGATCACCATTTGAATGTCCATATGCGTACAGGCCTTGAAGTGGTGAAATTTACCTCTCGACGCATTTACAGCGCTTGTCCTCCGCATTCAGACTGCTCGGGGATGAATCAATTAGTAGTGTGCATTCTATATTGTCTCAATCTAATGGTTTTTAGACACTGAAGCGTTGTCTCACCGTGTCAAGGCTCGTCCCCACCTTGTCGCGCCCTATGGAGCCTCTGTAAGCACTATGTCAAGCCCCAACCATGCCATGTCAAACCCCAACCATACCGTGTCAAGCCTCATTCAAGCTGCATCAAGCACTACTCATGCCACGACAAATTTTCCCCAACATCCTCGCAGCCTCGATACTATGTCGACCCTCAGACTTACCTATGCTGCGTCAAGCCAATTGTGCCGCGTCAATGCCTTGTCAATGCCGCGTCAGTGCCGCGCCAAGCCCACCCTGCGTGTCTGTACTTCACCCGTCTGTCAGCTTAGGTATATTTTCAATCTATCATAATAATTTATTTTCTAACAATATCATTATGATGACCTTTCTCATGGTGGATTTACACAACTGATGAAGAATGCAACTCTCAAAACCATCTTGTGGGCAATTTTCACGACATCCCTGCACCAGAGGGCTTCAATGCTCATGGCGTTGTGTCTAGGTTACGTGGTGGCTCTAATGCGCACTCTCAGGACCCTCTGTGAAGCCCGGTGACGTTTAACGGGGGCAAATTCTTCAGCCGGCAGTGAAGGGCGACATTTCATGTGGGCAATTACTTCTTCAGCCGGCAGCGAAGGAGCGATAACTTCGGATAACTCGTCTGAAGACGTGGCATCAGAGTTATCGCTGAACGGGAGGAAAAGAAAATAGACGTTGGCTGATGTAGCCACATGTCCTCAGGATGAATAAAATAGCGAAGGGATGGGAATGAGCATGAATTCGAAGGCATCCATAGGTGCGACTTTCACTGGCGCATTACGCTTGGCTCGTTGCCGCATAAAAGGATCCCTGTATGCACAACAACTGCGATACCTGTTAATTCCAGAATAATGTCGACACGAATTCCTCTTCTTTATGTCAGTATGAGTTTTTGATGTGTCATCTACCTGCTCATTTGTTGCACTCTAAGGGAGCCAGTCAGTTCGGTGCGCCTGGTCCGCGGTCTATCGGAGCACGGATCAACACCATCGAAGACGCACAGAAGAACATAGACGTGTTTGCAAGCCATGGCCATGGACAAATTGATACATCGCGTATATACGGGGATGGGACGTCAGAGGAGGTAAGACCAAGGTCTCCGAAACCTTCATCGTCGCTCATTAGTACTATCGCAGTTCATCAGCCAACTCGATCTGAAAGGGTGTACAGTGGATACAAAGTGTGTTATTTGATTTTTCACTGCAACTCGTTTAGGAGGCCTCTCACATCTGTCGCCATGTGTAGGGTCTGTCCACATGCGCCCGGGGACCTGGCGCCGGACAAAATTCGGGCGTCGCTCGGAAGTTCTATTAAGACGCTGGGGAAAACAAAGATCAAAACATTCTATCTGCACAAACCGGACAGGAGCGTCCCGATTGAAGATATTCTTCGGACCATCAACGAACTGCACGTCGAAGGTCTCTTGTGAGTTTCTAAGCGATGAATGCCTGACTTTCCCGGATGATTGCAACTCTGGACAGTGAGGAGTTTGGGGTCTCGAACTATAACGCTTGGGAGGTCTGTCTATTTATTGACTTTCTATCTCATACCTTATGTTTCTACACAGGTGGCTGAGATGGTTGGCATTGCGGGATACAACGGATGGGTCAGACCGACTGTATATGAAGGAATCTATAATGCACTCGAACGAAGAGTTGAAACAGAGTGAGTTGGTTGTAAGACACCCGCTCCTCCTGTCTTAACTTAGCTAGATTGTTCTCCTGCCTCCGACACTTTGGAATACGGTTCTATGCGTATAGTCCACTAGCGTGTGTTGTTCCCCTCATTCGTGGCATCAATGCATGACAACTTCTACAGAATGGGTTTACTTGCGGGGAAAATTCTCTCAGAAGCGGACATGCAAACTGCCAGTGGTAGATGGGATCCCAACATATGTCGGGTCGCAGGTGTTTTGCACGCGAGATATTCGCGTTTCCTTCCTATCCTGCGAGAATTGAAGGTTGCGCTCGTAAGTCTTTGAGAATCGCTGCGTGGGTGATGCATAGTTCATGACCTCGAATATCAGGACAAGCAGGGGATTCCCATTTCCGAAGCTGCTCACCGTTGGCTTCAACATCACAGCGGGTTGCAGCCTTGTGATGGTATTATTATCGGTGCCAGTAACGTCGATCAACTCGAGAATAATCTGAAGGCACAGTGGGTAACTTGTCTTTGATTGTGACAACCATTATCTGATCATACCACGTTGTTGCTAGCGAGGTTGGACCACTTCCTGATGATGTCGTCAAGTTGCTGGAGGATGCATGGGGGAAAGCCAAAGGCATTGCACCACACTACGCATTTTGAGTCCTATCTAGTTGAAACTTACACCTACCGCCTACCTTGTTTTTGTAGGCTGTTACTAATCGGGCATTGTCAACGCAATACCTCGAGATTGCAGTCGAGCCCGGTTCGAATGCAAACTGGACCATTAATGAAATCCGAAATAGTTTACCTTTTTGTCTCTGATCGACGCCCGCTGAGGTATATTGAGGTACTCATTTTTGGTGTAAGTTCAAGATTCTAGATCGTTGCGTTAGACTCATCGGCGAGACCCTGAAGACCCTGGAAGATCCCTCCAGAGAGGTGATTAGGTCACCGCCATGCCGCCGCCGCAACTATAAGTAATGTTCAGAAAATGCAATGAGCAAAGACTTCGGGAATCGTGGTTTTGCAATGAACTGGCGATCGAGGGGTGCGTGACGGAATACATAGAGTGTAAGCAATTTCGAATTTACTGGTTGGCGACGTGGTCACCGGCTGAAAACGGTAATGATGATCCTTCCAGCTAGATACGCCACCTCAAGCCACCTCCCGCTCGTCGTAGTGGACCACGACGACGAGCAGCGCATCAGCTCACATCCTTCTAGCCATCGTTTGACATGACGTCCACCATCCACTTCCCTACGTCAGGCACACCCAGCACATCGGGAATCATGTCTGAGCTCCAACCAGCCAACCTGAAACCTTCAGAACTGTCTATGGTGACATGCAACCCCCTCACATATCAAGTCTGCGACTTTGTATATGATAATTCCCTATCCACAAGTTTTCTGGATACAGCTGAGCTCTTCTACGAGACTCGTGCAGGTCAGTGGATTATCTTATTTTATTTTTGCTTTCGCTTACGTTTTGTGTCCAGTGTAAGGATACCGTCGCTTTCCTGTTTGCTGCAATGCTGACGCTACCAAAAGTTACGAAAATCCCCTGATAACTGCCACATCCCGCACCCTCATTGCTGATATCCACGCCCTCGTACGCCAATTTTCCATAGTCGACATTCCAAAGCCATCCAAGATACTCGGCGCACTCCTCCCTCGAGTTCCCGCCAAAGATCCCGCAAGCTCGGACCCTTGGTTTCGCGTCCTGCGGATCTGGTCAGAAATTGAAGAATTTAGTGAGAGTGAGAGCTTCGGTCCGTCTCCTAGCCTCTACTTCCATAACAGCCTTCTCACGATCCCCACAGACGGCCACAAAAAGAGCATCGTCGAGCATACGCTTAACATCCTGCTCTTCCCAGACTTGCATATGGGCTTCAAGATCCCAAAGCCCCTCTCCCTGCGCACGTCTGAGTCTACGCCTGCAAGTGAAGCTGTGCATGAGCTCTCGCTGGTTGTCCCCACTACCCCTTCGCTCCTGGTTCCTGGTACCCCATTCGCGGTTCCATCGCCACTGCACCTCCAGCTGCGCGTTATCACGCGCCTGAGCTTCAATGAGCAGGGACAGATCACGTATCATCGCGACGTGTGGGACATGCGCGATGTGATTGCTCTCGTACCTGGCATGCGCATCGCGCAGTGGATTTTAGGGCGGGCTGGTGCGTGGGGGCTGAGCTGGATGGCTAAGAGACTGAGGTCACAGCCACATAGTGCATCATTGATCACGTCCGCTAAAACGATAGTCTAGTTTTTTCGTGCTTCTCTGTTGTCTTTCTTACGATATCTCATAGCGAGCGTTGCCGTTCGTGATGTTAATATTCGGTATTTTCCTCAACTGTAGCTCATCCTCACGCTCAAACTGCGTTGTCTCCATAGCCTTATACCTAATACCACGACTACTTCCCTGCATCAAGTTAATATTTGCCTTGTCAGGGTCCCACACTTCAGATATATCATGTCAGACCAATGTCGGACATTATACAGCACTTCACTGTGGCATCGATCCCCGTTCTCAAACTATGTTGTTGAGTTTCGGTCTCCGCAGTCTTGTGCCTCATCTCACGACTGCATGCCCCACTCCACCAGGTCATTAGTTTGCTCACCGAGGCTGGAGTTTGACATCCAGACACATCTTACGTACTTGCATGTTAAACAGCACAGGTTGTAGATACATTGACAGGCCGCCAACAATGCTCAAGGTTACATGTCGCAAGTGGGCAGTGCATTGATGGTAGTTTCCCCTGTTTCACCATGATCTGTACTAATTAATTCATGTACGCCAGATGAAAACGGAAGCTTATGTCTATGTTCTTTCGTTTCCTATTACTCCACCGGTCAAGCTGTAATTGCGATTGCTTTAGCCTATATATAATCAAAATTCATCATGCAATTACCGTCTCCACTGCCAAAGATGGACTAACTAGTACACGAGCACCCATAACGACTACTTGAAGATTACACAGCCCAGTAGACACAGAAATAGGCGGTGTCACCAGGTATCACTTGATAGGTATAGCAGCACCTCCAGATTCATCTGTGCAGTCTACGACCATCGAGCGTTCGACACATGCGCGTATGTCGAGCTCCACGTCATTGGCGTGCGCATTACGCGGCGATGTTGCGAAGTCAACGTCGCCTTTAGGGTCGGGTTGTGAGCGGAAACCGGACATCACGTCCCTCGCACTTCGTGCGGGACGCGTGAGGACCACACTTTTTATACGTGGGGCCTCATGCATTTCTTCTTGTGCTATGTAAATGGAACGGGCGCAACGGAATGAGTGGAAATTGTAAGCATCAGCAAAAGAGGTGTCAAGCTCTGGAGTGCCGCGCACCTCGTAGATGGATGAGAATTCGTTGGCTCATGATCCACGTCACAGCATAACCTATTGATGCCCTTATGGTGTCTTCTGAGTAGTCTGATCCACGATACCAGACAATACGAAACTTACCCTGCCGACTAATCATAAAAGTGTGGCGACATTGTCGCAGTAAGTTCCCGTGGCGTACAGAAATTAGGTCTAACTACCTGAGTGTAGACATCAGACTCGCGATACAGCACGATGTTCAATATGTTCGACCCTGAGGAAACGTTAGGAGAGTGATTAGTACAAGCAGAACGCACTTGCCTGTCAGCACGACAAAATATCCAATGCCGTCATACATTAGACTGAGCACTATGAGCGATGTCATGTCACTGAGTAGTGAGGGGAGGGACTTACACCCGCACCACTCGTTCTAGCCTAACAATGATTTAGCAACTCTAAAGACAGAGAAGAAAGAAGATCTGTGTACCTGCTGCTGGAAGGGTTAAAACGCAGAAGATGCGTGGTAGAAATCGTCAACATCACGAGATCATACATCATCGAAGTGACGTAGTAGGACCAGGCAGACAATTTCTTACCAGAATCTACTGGGGTGCAACTATAGTTCATGAGGATCTGAGCAGCTCACACTGGCGAAGGAACCACTTACTTTCCCTAGAAAGGGTACGTTGTTTATGTGAGGTCTCGTTGTGAGGAAGAGTGACGTACATCAACAATGACAGCTGTTGGTTTTAAAGTTCAATGCGAATCAAAGACCAAGATAGGTCAGGGCTTACGGATCCGGTGATATAGATCGGTGAACCATTCCACCTAAAACATATAAGAGAGAAGATACCAGGCTTGTAGCAAGATCCTACCGAAATGGAGATGAGGTATAGCAGTAACAGTGCAATTCCTATCCTCCTATCTTTCTTTGCGATATTGAATGTCCTACCGGGTGTTCGAGTTTGTGCAGCTCGTAACCCACAAAAAATTCGACAAGACATACCTGATACCAAGGATGACCTGCGATACCATAGTTTGTAAAACTATAGTTGGTCAACAGAGTCCTGGCGGGTGAACATCGTCAGGACAGACCTTTGAAGATAGGTGCCGCAATATAGTAATGCTGACACGCTTCTTGGGTGAAGCTGCTGGAGAAGACTCCGTAATTGCTGACTAGCATGACCACGATACTAACATAACTGCATTGATGTGAGCTCGAAATCTTTGCATGGCGGGGTGAGGCAAAGTTATACCGTATGAGGATGAATAAGGATGCAGGCCATACTGATTGAGAACGTGTTTGTCAGTACTGGAACGTGAATGCCCATGTGTACATACCTGAGGTGAAAAATCGAGGATTGGCTTCGGTAAAACCGCCATTCTGCGGGGAGTGTAATCACATAACTGAAGGCAGATATCGTTCAGAATAATCAAAACACAGTGACTATTACGGGACTGTCACTCGACAAAAGAAGAAAATGACTCACTCGTACGATGCAATGGAGATGGACGCAATTCGCAAATACCTCTCCAAGGCTTGGCTGTCTACAACCATACGCCGATCAATTTAAAATACGAGGAAATGCAAAGATCAAGGCCCAGTAGCGTCTAGGGTGATTATATACGGTAGCTCCGCTGAAGTTGACAGGCAAGGTGATGAGTTGAGGAGGTTAATGTCCCAGCGAAATAACAATGAACAGCTTGTGGGAAGAGGGAAATCGATAACACAGACACTTCGCTTCGGACTGCAGGAAAGGGAGACAAAATGAACAAAGAATCTACATTGTGCTTTTTCTAGGTACCAAGACTACTAATTAAAGATCCTCGAGTAAACAATATTAGAATGGGGAAGCATGGCCAGCTTCATCAATCGGACTCATTGTAAGGCAGTCCTCGCAATGATGTCGGCGGTGCAAGAACTATGATAATGACACTGTATAACCTTGTTAGATCCAATTGAGGCTGTAACAGGGAGGCAAGTGTGGTAATTTTCGTGTATTTTCGCATAGTGGTGTTTGCCAGGGTGAGGAAATGAACCTTAACGCAAAGGTGGCGTCACGCGGACACCATGGTCAAAGCTCTCATCTAGGCGCTGTGTGTGTTGGTGACGTGGCGCGTCGGGTTTCGTGCGCTGAGTGGAAATGGTGCTGGTATGGGAGGGAGAAGTTAGAACGCGGAAGGGTGCGGGAGGGTGTGTGGCTGCACTGGAGAGGAATCTGTAGAGTAGTGAGTCAGGGAAGTGATGAGAGGAGGGAGGAATTGAAAGTAGCACTGCTGCATGGAGGAATGCATCAGAAAGAGGGAGGAGCAGGACACAGGTTACTAAGAGCGAGACTATGTAGCATTATGTAAGTAAAATTTTGAACTTTGCACAATGAAATCGCCAAATTAATTATCGCATAAGGAAGGCGTGAGTCCATAGCGCTGAGCAAGACACGCCGCATGGATGACCAAGGAATTGACTCGTTTCATATTTACACGTTGTCCGTCGACAGCGTAATTTGCTTGCCGAGGTTGAACGTTGGAGTCTGACATTACTTGCACTAGGTGGTATTGATCCCATAGATGCAGACCGCCGACATTGCTCAAAGTTACATGTCACCAGTGGGCGCACCGCGCTTCAGTTTAATTACCCTCGGTTACCCCTGTTTCACATGTTTCCCTGTAATATGTACTAATTAATTCATGCATGGTAGTTTGCGCCCATGTTCTTCCGCTCCCTATTGTAGCGCTCCTTCGGGTATCTCCAATTGCAACTGCTCAGTGCTCGGCCCCACAGCATATATATAATGAAACACTTATCACGCGATTGCTCCGCTGTCAAAGACTGTCAAAGGTTGCATGCCAAGGATGGACTTACTAGTACACGAATACCCATAACAACTACATGGCACAGCAGACACGTATATATAAATAGCGGTGTATCACCTGGTATCACCTCACAGGTATTAGGTGACGCCTCCAGATTCATCTTGCCACTTTATCCCAAGAATTCGAAAACTCGGAATCATCTGTGTAGTCTACGACCACAGAACGCTCGACACATACGCGTATGTCGAGCTCCACGTCGTTGTTGGCGTGCGCATTACGCGGCGATGTTACGAAGTCAGCATCGCTTTTAGAGCGGAAACCGGACATCACGTTCCTAGCACTTTGTACGGGACGCGCGAGGACCACACTTTCCACACGTGGGGCTTCTTGCATTTCTTTTTGTGCGATGTGAATGGGGCGGGCGCAACGGAAGGAGTGGGAATTGTGAGCGTCAGCGGAAGAGCTGTCAATCTCTGGGGCGCTGCGTACCTCGTAGATGGATGAGAATTCGTTGGCTCATGATCCACGTTACAGCATAACCTATTGATGCCCTGATGGTGCATTCTGAGCAATCCGCTTCTTGATACCGGACGATACGGAACTTACCCTGCCGACTAATCATAGAAGCGGGCGTACATCGCAGTGAGTTTCCATGGTGTACGGAAATTGTATATGGTTACCTGAGTTTGGATATCAGACTCGTGATACAGCACTATGTTCAATATGTTCGACCCTGAAGGAACGTTGAAAGGGTGATTGGTATATGCAGAACGTACTTGCCTGTCAGCACGGACGAAATATCCGATGCCGTCATACATCAGGCTAGGTATCATGAGCGATGTCATGTCATTGAGTAGTGAGGGACTTACACCCGTACTACTCGTTCTAGCCTAACAATGGTTTAGCGACTCCAAAGGTATAGAAGAGAGAAGATATGTACCTGCTGCTGAGTGTGTTATATTGCAGAAGATGTGCGGTAGAAATCGTCAACATCGCGAGATCATACATCATCACAATGACGTAGTAAAGCCAAGCGGACAATGTTTTGCCAGCATTTCCTGGGGTACAGCTACGGTTCATGAGGATTTGAACAACCCACACTGATGGTAAAGGTATTGCTTACTTTCCCTAGAAACAGGATGCCTGTTCGCGTTAGATCTCGTCGTGAGGAACGCATGACGTACATCAACGGCAACAGCTGTTAACTCAAACACTGGTCAATGCGAACCGAGATCAAAATATAGGTGAGAGCTTACGGATCCGGGCAAACATATTTGTGAACCATTCCAGCTAAATCGGGTGAGCGAAGGGTATTATGCTTGCACGTTAGGAACACACCGTAATTGAGATGAAGAAAAACAGTGCTAGAGCAATTCCTACCCGCCTATTTCTCCTTGCAATATTGAATGTCCTGGACGGTGTAAAATTCTGTACAGCTGGCAGCCCATAAAAATTCAACATGTCATACCTGACACCAAGGATGACCTGCGACACCATAGTTTGTAAAACTATAGTTGGTCAACAGTGTCCTGGTGGGTGAACATTCACAGGACAGACCTTTGAAGATAGGCGCCACAACGTAGTAATGTTGACACGTTTCTTGGGTGAAGTTGGTGGCGAAGACTCCGTAGTTGCTGACTAGCATGACTATGATACTAACATAACTGCATTGATGTGAGCGAGAAATCTTTGCATGGCGGGGTGAGGCCAAATTATACCGTATGAGGATGAATAAGACGCAGGCCATACTGATTGAGAACGTGTTTGTCAGTACTGGAACGTGAATGCCCATGTGGTACGTACCTGAGGTGAAAAATTGAGGATTGGCTTCGGTAAAACCGCCATTCTGCGGGGAGTGTGATCGCATAACTGAAGGTAGATATCGTTCAGAACAATCAGACACAGTGACTATTGAGGCACCGTCACTTGACAAAAGAAGGAAAAACTTACTCGTACAATGCAATGGAAATGGACGCAATTCGCAAATACTTCTCCGAGGCTTGGCTGTCTACAACCGCCCGCGAATCCATTTAAAATATGAGGAAATGCAAAATTAGGGCCCGTAGCGTTTAGGGTGTTATACAATAGCTCGGCGGAAGTTGGCAGGTAGGGGTGATGGATTGAGGAGGTTAATGTCCGAGCGATTAACAACGAAATGTCTCTGGGAAGGGGGAAATCAATGACACAGATATTTTGCTTCGGACTACAGGAAAGGGAAGTAAAATGAACAGAGAATCCACATTGTGCTTTTTCTAGGTACCAAGACTACTGAATGAGGACCAGTAGGCAATATTAGAAAGGGGAAATCATGGCCAGGTCCATCGATCGGACTCAGTAAAACCTTCTTGCAAGACTAGAAAGGCGGTCCTCCGACGATGATGTTGGCAGTGCAAGAACCGTTACAGTGTCATTGGCGCAAACTTGTTAGACCCAATTGGGTTGGAACTATGAGACTATAATTTATGTAAGCAGGTTTCGGTGCCGTAACCCGCGGCTTCCTTCAGCCTCCTCTTGGCCTCCTCCCTGTGGCAACCTGTGGCAATCAATCTTGTGACCGAGAAACATATCCTACATGAGCCTACATGTGAACATTGCAATCGATCATGATATCTCACTTTATGACAACCGAAGAATCCTGGCTGCGTCATATCCCCACCATGTTGAGATTACATGGACTCCGCCCAGCCACCATGGAACACACTAGACGCCACGACCCACCTCCCACAGCATATGCAAACGCGCTTCGAAGGAACGAGGAAGGGTTGTTAAGGAACGGATGGAGATATGGCAACCCACTGGCAAATTGGACGACTCTGCACTCGCAAACAAACTTCCACTAGTGCTTAAACCCCCAAGCATTCACTGACACCGAGCAAAGGATATGGCCGCCTTGCTCAGTGTCGCACGGGGCGGCCGCCTTTAATTGTAATCATCTTTTGTGTCTATCAAATCCACGACTGGCCCATGCGGGGAAACATGGGAACACATCCTATGCGACTATCTACTATTCGACCACGACCGCATCTATCTGCGTGAAGTAACTCGCGCGACATCATATCAACGAGACCATAAGTATATATAAAAGGATAGAGACAGTAGAACTTTTTCTCATGATAACTCACGAGTGAGAAAATGCTTGGCGCACGCCGAACTCCTTTGCCTACCCCACCGACTGGGAGATTGGAGCAAGGGCTTTGTCACAGTCCTGCGAATTTGGTCTACAGTCGAATAATTCAGCGATAGCAATAGTTCGGTGCGTTTTGTCACCTTTCGTGCTCACACAGATGACCACAAAAGAAGCATCATCACCTGCTCTCGAAGTCTCAGACCTGCGCGTAGGCTTGAGACTGCCCGAGTCACTCCTTGGTCCTGCTCACCTTGCAGCCCCGGGCCATTCCCGGTACGCCATCCAGATCACGCGCCAGTCAGGAAGGGCAGATCACGTGCCAGTCAGGATGTTTCATGCCCAGCGTCGAGCAGTAGATCCTTTTGGGCGCACGCGCGGCCTGAGTTGACTGTGGAAGATATTGAGGGACCAGCCCGCAGTGTGAATCGTCACTCACATTGTAAAAACGATAGTTTACATGACTAGGGACCCCGCTGCGGACTCGTGACCTTGTTCATTTCATTTCAAGGTGAGTCGAGACTGAAACAGTCACTCGTAAGTGTCTTGTCCTGGTTTGAATTGGTAGGCTTTACGGATACTCATCTCCAATTGACCTTCTGCAAGGTAATATTTATTTTCTTCACTTCGATACACATTACAAATATTTATCAAAGGAAAGAAAATAAAAATCACCGAATCCCGTAGAGATTCTTGAATTGATGCCAAGCTGATATCTGTATTCTCGCATAGCCAGAGTCCACAATAAGACGGTCTCTTTTTAGATCCACGTTCACTGGGAAGAGTGCCAGAATATTCGCTCACATATGACTCATGATCAGTCTGGCCCTCGGAATTCTGTGACCCAACACGAGACCACCCAGCATAGCTACATCACTCGACTTGTCATTGTAGTACACACCAGGTCGGTCGCAAGCTACACGATGTGGGACACACACAATGTGGTAGCGCTCATTACCTGGCATGCGCGTCCCACAGTAGATCTTGGAGCGAGCAGCGCGTGGGGGTTGAGCTGGATGGGGAGACTCAGGGGTCGGCTGCCCGTACATAGTTGATCACGTCTGCGGAAACTTTTCTTTTTCCCGCCTTGTCTCGTAGCAATCGCTGTCGTTCGATAAACTATAGCCCTAAGTTGAAAATTACGTGGACAGCACCCTAGTAGCAATGCAGATGGTATACATACGGCGATATCACTCAAAAATAACACCTTAGCTAGACGGTTATTCCCCTTGACCGTAAACCCTCCACCGCCGAGACTGCATTGTTTAGTTCCTATTGTTTAGTTCCTGTTTCCAAATTCCATATCCAATGCTTCAGACCCGGGCGAACACGGGTATATACATGACTTGATAGGTACTGGTGCCTCCAGATTCATTTCGTCGTCGGCGTATCCCACGAACTTGAATGCTCATAACCGTAGACCACCTTCACCGAGCGCTCGACGCCTACATTGAGTTCCACGTCGTCGGGATACCCATCGTGAGGCAATGTGGGCGGGAATTCGGTATCGATGGGGCTTTTAGAGTTTTTAGAGTAGCCTTTAGATTCGAACTGTGAGCGGAGACCAGACACCGCGTTCTTCCGCGCACTGCTGTGTGAAGGACGTGCGATGACCACGTTTTCCAAGCGTCGAGGGTCTGGCTCTGACATTTCTTTGTGGGTGCGAGGTGAACGGAACAAAGGAGAATTGCGAGCGTCAGCGGAAGAGCAGTTAAGCCCTCAAGTGATGCGCACCTCGTATATTTATGAGGATCCGTTGGCTCATAATCCACGTTATAGCTGTAAGGATTACCAAGCGTTTGACGCTGGAAATTGCCGTTTCGACGCTTACCCTGACCACCATCAGCGCACCACCAACATCGGTCAGCACGGACCATCATCGTCGACCCTCTGCTCTCTTTTCTCGTCACTGTCACCCTAATCTCAGCTCGTCATTCCTGAATCGGACAAACGGCTATGCAACTCTCGTTATTCTATCCAAACCAATAACCATTAATATCGTCACTCACTCAATTTTTCGGACTTTCTCTCTCTCCATTCTACTCTACCCTGTCAGGCTCGACGCCACTCCCTTCTGCTTCCGTTTTCACCTAATCGTTCGGCTTATCCATACCCGAGGACCCTTAGTATTCGCAGTATAAAGAGTAGCCCATGTACATTCCCTAGGGCAAGCAATCATATCCAGTATTGAAGTCTCGTTCTCGCATCGATTTTCATAGAATCGCCGTATCTATTCTCAGTCGCTGCCGACTCATCACATTCATTATCGCATAACTCTCGCTGATGATTATCTGACTATACAGATCAAGTTATATTCCGTTATAATTCTGCACACCCCTTCGCACTTGCAGCCAGAGCCTACTCAGTTCTTACATATTGGAGCCCACCGCGAGGGGTGTGTTTCAGATCTCGTAACCTACTCTAGCGCATCCTATACCCTCTGCTATCCACGCTGGCTCACATCAGCGATCACCGCACTATCGTCGGCCCCTCTTTCCCTTTTCAACAAAACCCAGTAACACCGACAAATCCTGCTCCCCTTCAAATCCGCCCCAGAGTCGATTCAGACGACGACGCCGACGTCGACGACGAAGACAAGAATCCGTTCGCACCAGACGACTATATACCATCATATCCTGCCGCCGCTGCACCCTTATCACAACCCTCATTTAACTTTCAGCAACCGCAACCTTTCCTTCTGAGACCCGCCATCTTCACCAACACTCAAACCCGAGCCACGACCCAGCCAACCACCACCATGTCTCACGCGCATCAAGGCATAGGTGCCATGCCCGGCCCCAATTCTAGTAGAGCACCACTCTTCAACGGCGAGACGTCAGAGTTACTGGAATTCTTTGAGCTGTTTGAAGATCTCACCTCTACCTATAGTCTAACCAGCGCTGACAAATGCAAATGTCTAGTGCGATACGTAGACCCTCTTACCAAGAGTTTTTGGATAACACTCACGGGCTATGAGAGTCGCGAATATGGCACCTTCAAGAAGAGCATCCTAGGCCAATATCCAGGTGCTAGCAAGGGGCAGCGTTATACGGTTCGCGAGCTCGAACACATCATCATCAATCAAGCCGACAGCGATATTACCACGGAGAAGGAGCTTATACAGTACTATAGCCAGTTTCGAGCTGTCGCTGTCTGGCTTGTCACCAATAACAAGATCTCTGGACGAGACCGTGACAAGTACTTTTGGCAGGGGTTGCCAGTCAATGCTCGTCGTCAAATCCTTCAACGACTTGAGCTTAGGGATCCGGACTTCAACCGAAACGAACCGGCACATTTCGAGAAGGTCGTAGAGGCAGGTCGTCATGTTTTCTCTGACGAAGCTTTTGATGCCGAGTTCAATGACCCCATCACTCTGTGCATCCAGTCCATTAGAGATCGGCGCGCCCCTGTCAAAAGTACCCAACAAGCCCAAGATCGTCCAGTGTATGATTCGGATGAGGATGACAAGCCTCGTGATGCTCCTCGTGAAGTTCGAACGAAGACAGTACGCTTCGTGCCCCCGCAAGCACCTGTTCAAGCAGCGCAAAAGTCTACTATGGACGAGGTCGATGCACTTGCTCGACAAATGCATAGTCTCGATATCGGGGACGTCAATTATTCAGCATGCTATACGCGACTCATTTGCCTCGCTCCTGCTGCTGCGAATGCCTGGGCTGCCCCTCGAACTCGACAACTCTGCAACAATGTGTCCACAGCTCCCTCATTGCCCACCAATGCTCCACGTCCCCCAACACAGTGTGCATTCTGTAGCCAGCCCCACTATCTGCGTTACTGCCCTATAGCCGCTGAATATCTTCGTACCGGACGCATCATCCGCGAAAATCTCTTCCTTCTCAATCCGGATGGCTCACGCATTCAACGACAAGGCATAGAGAGCCTGCAGCAAGCCGTCGACAGGCATGCTCAGACCACTGCTTCGGCCGCTGCATCCTCGAAACCTCCCCTGCCGACCATTCCCTCTAGCGCATTCATATCTGAAAACTATTTCCTTCAATGTGTTCAGATTGCGGAGAATCATGCTACTGTCACAACAGTTGAGGATGACGAATCGGGTGCAGATGCTCTCACTATTACTCGTTCGAAAGCTAAAAATGCGGTGCTCGATGCGGTGGATGCAGTGCCTCCCCAAGAGAAGCTGAAGGAGGCTACCAGTTCGTCGTCTAGTTCCCCTGCTCACAAACAAATTCACTCCATCGAGATCTTGCCTCCGGATGTTCCTCCTACCCCCCAAAAGAAGACTCCGGCATACATTTATGAGTCCAAGGCAGCCATTCCAGATGCAGCTTCGCGCATCTATCAAAATATGCTCAACACTGCTGTTCCAAACGTCACAATTGCCGACCTTCTCGCAGTCAGCTCAGATCTTCGCCGAGAAGCTGTAGAACACTGCCGCACGCACCGAGTATCAGCTCCTCTATCTGCAACCACTCTCACTGCCGCCGTTCTTGTTTCACCACCTCAAATCGAGCATGCCACGCCACTTCGCAAGCTTAAGGTCATGCTCAATGGCATTCATGAAGAGATGGCACTGCTCGACGAAGGATCTGAGCTTGTCATCATTCGAGAGGATGTTTGGAAGAAGACTCTAGCCCCAATCAACAGGGATGTCCATATGCGCATGCAGACTGCGAACGGAAGCTCTCAGGACATGTCTGGGTGTCTTGAGATGCTCGAAATTGACGTCGACGGCATCAAAACATGGGCACATGCCTATGTGATAGCTGAAGCTCCATATCGTTTGCTTCTAGGACGACCCTGGCAGCGGCTCATTCGATTGTCAAAGTCAGAAACGTCAGAAATGGTCTATGTCACAGTCCATGATCCCATAGATATCACACGAGTTCGAACATGTGCCACTTTCCCTCGTCCTGCACCTCATTTAAACACAATCACACTCACAGCAGCAGCCTTCAGTAGCCCGTCAACAGCATCGAGTCCACTTCCCACAGTCGCGTGTGCAACAGCAAATCCTCTTGTAGAATGCTTATTGCAGGAGGCATTTGAGTATGATCCCATTCGACGAGTTCTCGCTTACAAGAAGGTCGCTAATCGAATCCAACCTGTTGCAACCACTATGCCTGCGCATGCCTGTATCGTCCGTCGTTTCCCCGAAAACCCCCTTCTATCCCTCCCGGAAGTCTCTCCGAACCCTCCCGACTTCATTTCAGGCACTCATCTCACAGTAGAACGTATCAATGACCTTGGTATTTTCCAAAACTCCTTCCTATTACCCGAAGAGCGGAAATTAGCAGCACATGTTCTGTCTCTCAACGAGCTAGCACTAGCATGGGACAAGACCGAAAAAGGGCGCTTCTGTGATGACTATTTCCCACCAGTTATCATTCCGACCATAGAGCATACTCCCTGGGTGCATCATCAACCACCTATCCCACCAGGAATCCGCGACGAAGTTATTGCCCTCATAAAGTCAAAAATTGCGTCAGGGATCTATGAACCATCAAACAGTTCATATCAATCAAGTTGGTTTTGCATGTCGAAGAAAAACGGCTCAATCCGAATCGTTCACAACCTCCAGCCACTTAATTCAGTCACCGTTAAAGATGCAGCCACTCTCCCATATGTCGAGTTATTCGCAGAGCAGTCAGCCGGATGCTCGATTTATACTATGATGGATTTATTTGTTGGTTTCGATCATCGTACCTTAGCTGAAGAATCTCGGGACCTTACCACCTTCCAGACACCTCTTGGCACCTTCCAACTCACTGCGCTGCCTATGGGTTGGACAGACTCTCCTGCAGTCTCCCAAAATGACGTCGCATTCATCCTTCAACATGAAATTGACATCGCACCAAATTTCCAAGACGACGTCAATGTTCTCGGACCTCGCACATGATATGAGTGCTCAGACGGTACATTCAAAACCATCCCTGAAAATTCCGGCATTCGACGATTCGTTTGGGAGCACTGCTTAGACGTGAATAGAGTTTTACACCGTCTTAGGCATGCAGGAGCCACGGTCTCGGCAAAGAAGCTTTTTATTTGCGTGCCTGAGGTTATTGTTGTTGGCCAGTGTTGCACTTACGAGGGACGCATTCCCGACGACTCAAAAGTCGTAAAAGTCAAGAACTGGCCTCCCTGTGCAACACGTTCTGAAGTTCGTGGATTTTTAGGCACTGCAGGCACCATTCGCAATTGGATTAAAAATTATGCCCTCATTGCACGCCCGCTTACCAATCTTACCCACAACACAATTCCTTTCGTTTGGGACGAAAACGCACAGACTGCTATGAACGCACTCAAGCATGCTGTTATCAACTCTCCTGCCATTCACCCCATTGATTATCACAGCCCCAATCCTGTTATCCTTGCTGTCGACTCATCCCATATCGCCTGCGGTTGGATTCTGCTTCAGCTTGACAACGAAAATCGTCGTCGACCTTCTCGTTTTGGCTCTATTACCTGGAATGACCGAGAATCTCGCTACTCGCAAGTGAAGATTGAACTCTATGGTCTATTTCGTGCCCTCAAAGCTACCAAAGTCTGGACTATCGGAATCAAGAATTTTATTATTGAAGTCGATGCGAAGTACATTAAGGGCATGCTCAACAATCCAGACATTTAACCCAATGCCGCTGTCAACCGTTGGATCGCAGGAATATCATTATTCGACTTCACACTTAAACGCGTCTCGGGATCCAAGCACACTGGCCCGGATGGCCTCTCCCGTCGTCGTCACACACTGGAAGATGAAGATTTTGACGAAGAAGATTCAGAAGAGGTTGAAGAGTGGATAGATGAAGTACTTAGCTATGGGATATGGACGGTGATGGATTCTCGCAACGGAAATCTTGGAATGATGACGGAGGCTCAGGTTTTTGTTTCTGCAGAAGCCGACCCCAGTACTGACCTTGAAATCCCGCATGATGAAGGTTCCAAATGGTGCGATGATGACCTTCGGGCCATCCAGCACTATCTCGAGATGCTTGTATTACCTTCGGGTATGCAGCTCTCAGCTCGCTCTCGTTTTCTTAAACGAGCAGCACAATTTTTTGTTCATAACAAACGACTTTGGCGTCGTGAATCTGCAGGTCGTCATCAACTCATCATCTTCCAAAATGACCGCTCTCGAATTCTCCAGCAAACTCACGACAATCTCGGCCATAAAGGATTCTATTCAACTCAACAAACTATCACTGACCGTTTTTGGTGGCCCACTCTCAATCACGACCTCTCGTGGTACCTCAGGACATGTCATCAATGTCAACTTCGATCTGTTGAGAAAGTTGTTCTCCCGCCGACAGTCGCTATTCCCGCGCCCTTATTTCGCAAAGCCTATACCGACTCAATGCATATGCCAACCTCTCATGAATACTCGTACATCGTTCAAGCTCGTTGTTCACTCACGGCATGGCCCGAATGGCGCATGTTACGAAGGGAAACTGGTCGCACACTCGGAAATTTTATTTTCGAAGAATTGCTGTGTTGTTGGGGAGGACTCGAAGAGATAGTTACAGACAACAGAACTCCGTTCGTGGCTGCGCTCGACTGGCTCGCAACTAAATACCACATCCATCATATCCGCATCTCGGCCTATAACTCAAAGGCCAACGGAATTGTTGAACGTTCGCATCGAACGATCCGTGACTCGCTTGTTAAAGCTTGCCAAGGTGACATTACCCAATGGCCAGCGTTCGCCCCGCACATCTTCTGGGCAGATCGTGTCACAACTCGAAAATCCACAGGACACACGCCATTTTACATGGCACATGGTGTCGAACCATTACTCCCATTTGATATCACTGAAGCAACCTTCCTCATGCCCGAAATCACTAAAATCATCTCGACTCATGAACTCCTTGCAGCCCGCGCACAGCAACTTGCCAAACGAGATGACGATCTCGCACGCATTCATGGTCGCGTCCTTACGAGTCGTTATGCCTCTGTTAGAGACTTCGAGCGCCGTTTTTCGAATACAATCAAGGACCGAAGTTTCAAGCCGGGCGAGCTCGTTTTGGTCTTAAACAAAAGGATCGAGCCCTCATCAAACGCGAAGTGCAAACCGCGCTATTTCGGTCCCATGGTCGTCGTCTCTCGAAACACGAATGGTGCATACCATCTTGCCGAAGTTGACGGATCTGTGTCGAAGCTCAAATTCGCCGCATTTCGTTTAATTCCATATCACTCGCGTTCGCCGACTATACTTGAGGTCACGCAGCTTCTCGAGACGGATGCAGGGTCAGTCGCAGGAAGGATAGAATTATCGGGTGTTTGATTTGTTTAGGGATCAACCGAGGACGGTTGATATCTGTAGTTGGGGGGAGGTGTAAGGATTACCAAGCGTTTGACGCTGGAAATTGCCGTTTCGACGCTTACCCTGACCACCATCAGCGCACCACCAACATCGGTCAGCACGGACCATCATCGTCGACCCTCTGCTCTCTTTTCTCGTCACTGTCACCCTAATCTCAGCTCGTCATTCCTGAATCGGACAAACGGCTATGCAACTCTCGTTATTCTATCCAAACCAATAACCATTAATATCGTCACTCACTCAATTTTTCGGACTTTCTCTCTCTCCATTCTACTCTACCCTGTCAGGCTCGACGCCACTCCCTTCTGCTTCCGTTTTCACCTAATCGTTCGGCTTATCCATACCCGAGGACCCTTAGTATTCGCAGTATAAAGAGTAGCCCATGTACATTCCCTAGGGCAAGCAATCATATCCAGTATCGAAGTCTCGTTCTCGCATCGATTTTCATAGAATCGCCGTATCTATTCTCAGTCGCTGCCGACTCATCACATTCGTTATCGCATAACTCTCGCTGATGATTATCTGACTATACAGATCAAGTTATATTCCGTTATAATTCTGCACACCCCTTCGCACTCGCAGCCAGAGCCTACTCGGTTCTTACATAGCATAACCCAGTGATGCCCTAATGAAGCCTTCTGAACGGTCTGAATCTCCTTAACGCCAGATGATACGAAACTTACCCTGCCGACTAATGATAGGAGCGAGACAATATAATCGCTCTGAGCTTCCCTGGCGGATCGGACAAAAGCCTACATACCTGAGCCTCGGAATCGGTTTTTTGATAAAGAATGAGGTTCAATAGGTTCACCGCTGACGAAATTTTAGGAGGGTACTCATCATAAGCAGAGCGCACTTGCCTGACAACACGATAAAATATCCAATACCGTCATACATCAGGCTAAGGATGATGAGCAACGCGCATCGACTCTGCCGGTAACGAGGGACTTACACTCGTACCAATCGTCCTACTCTAACAACAACAATAGTTTAGCGAACCTAAAACAAAGACAAATGAGAGAAAAGGCGCACCTGCTACTGAGAGGATTATAACGCAGAAGATGCGCGGTGGAAACCGTCAACATCACGAGGTCATACAACATCACAACAAGGTAGTAGAACCAGGCAGACAATGTCTTGCCAGAATTTA
The DNA here is from genome assembly GCA_016628065.1 of Suillus lakei. Taxonomy (NCBI): domain Eukaryota; kingdom Fungi; phylum Basidiomycota; class Agaricomycetes; order Boletales; family Suillaceae; genus Suillus; species Suillus lakei. The sequence goes on from JABBWA010000049.1 coordinate 197,232, forward strand.
TTGGGGTGCAGCTATAGTTCATGAGGATCTGAACAGCCCACACTGGTGGTATAGGAACCACTTACTTTCCCTAGAAACGGTACGTCGTTTGTGTGAGGTCTTATTATGAGGAACACTGACGTACATCAACAACGACAGCTGTTGGTTCTAAAGGTCAATACGAACCAAAGATCAAAATATATGCCAGAGCTTACGGATCCGGTGATATAGATCGGTGAACCATTCTACCTAAAACATATAAGAGACTAGATATTATGTTTGGGGCAGAGCCTACCAAGATTGAGAGGAGGTACAGCAGCAATAGTGCGATTCCTATCCTCCTATCTCTCCTTGCAATATTGAATGTCCTACGGGGTGTTAACTCTGTGCATCTTGTGATCCACAAAAAACTGACGGGACATACCTGACACCTAGGATGACCTGTGATATCATAGTTTGCACGACTATAACGTAGTCAATAGAGTCTTGGTGGGTGAGCATCGATTGGACAAACCTTTGAAGGCAGACGTCGCGAGATAGTAATGTTGACACGTTTGTTGGGTAAAGCCGGTGGAGAAGTATCCGTAATTACTTAGTATCATGACCAGGGCACTGACATAGCTACATTGAATGTAAGCAAAAAATAATCACATGACAGAATGGCAGAACATACCGTATGAGAATAAACAAGACGCAGGCAAGACTGATGGAGAATTGTCAAAAGGCAGTACGTGAATGTCGATGTTCGTGTATATATAAGTACCTGATACGGAAAATTGACGGTTGGCTTCGGTAAAACCGCCATTCCGCGGGGATTGTAATGGCATAACTGAACGTAGATGTTGTTCAGAACAGTGATCATTATGGGACCCCAACTTGACACAAGAAAGAAAGAATATACTTACTCGTAAAATGCGACGGAGATGGATGCTATTCGAAAATACTTCTCCGAGGTTGAGCTGTCTACAGCCAAACGTGGTTCCATTTAATAGATTAAAGGCGCGTTGATTCTGGTGTGATAACTTTGTGTCAGCTAGATCTGTCCTTGATAGATAGAGGCTGGTGTATGTAGCCGCCTCCGAGCGAGCTGCTGGCACAATACTTCTGCGAATATGACCCGGACGATGTACTTTCGACCTCGAGGAAAGGAAGCAAGAGGAATGGAGGAAACAGTAAGGCATCGCTTTTCTACAAAATCGACACTTTGAAATTGATTAAACAAGCTCCGAGTGGAGTGGGCAATAGAAAGAGTAAAACGTCTAGAACCCAGACTCAGTACTCATCGATGCATCCCTGGATCGGGATCGGTAAAACATTTGTGCAAGCCACCAAGATCCTCGCAATCATTTGCGTGTCAGTGTTCAATGCGCTTTAAGGCCCAACCTTCTTTTTGCTGATGTAAACATGTTGGTTGTGTAACCCCAAGGCCTCAGGAGTTGTCAGCGTCGCTCATTAATATTGTCGCTGCCAAGTACAAAGACGCCCTGAACGCATGGTCTTGCGATCTGCGAGGAACACATCCAACTGTCAAATATGCAGTCCTGCCACACGGAGCCTAAAACGTCAAAACGTTCGAATCAAGGAGCCTCGGAGCAAGGTGATCATATTTATGAGTGACACGTAGTAGAGGATTTCAAATACTCGCTGGGCGCGGCACTCCACCAAGTTGGATCGAAGTTGATGAATTCAGGGAGAGCGGGGGTCCGGCGCGTCCCGTCGTCTCTACCTGCCCATAGTACTAGCCTTACTACGACCCTCAAAGAACCCATACATATCATCCTGCTTTGCGCAGGCACGCATTGGCGGAAAGTTTCAGAACCAAGGTTTATCATGTTTCTTTTTCCCAATCCTGGTGATAGCGCTCTAGCTAGGTGATGTTGACATTTGTATTCCCGTGTAGCCCTCCACACACTCATGATCAAACTACGTTGTTTAGGCTTGGTGCTGTCTCCGTGGCCATGGTATTCTTCGAAAAATTAGGTGTGAATGTTAGTCTTCCGAAATTGGCCACCGCCACATTTTGTCGGACGGGTGGGCATTGGGGACCGATCGGGAAAACTCTATTAACACACTGGGAAGAGCGCCATCGGATACGCCCACAGATTCATGGGATGCAGGAGCAGCCACCAGCGCATCTCCGGCACACCGAAGTCAAATTTGGCAGGGCCAATGTGGCCCCTTCCTGAAGACATTCACCATGCGAATGTTCAAGTCGAAGCTTCGAATTCTTCTTCTAAAGCTATAACCATGCCTGTTGGGATCTTCAAGTTGTTGTTTCCTAAAGAGTTGACACGTCATATTCTGGTCCTTACTTTCGGGGACCTTTCTCGCTGTGTTTTGCCCGTGGTTCCCGGGTCCTTTAGGCTAACTTTTGGGTTACGCTGGGCCTGTAAAACCTTCTGGCATGTGGGCCAGAATTTCGCCGACATTCAATGCCTATTCGATCTTTATGCTCAGGGCTTGACGGAGACTCCTACACTAGACTGGGTCGATGTTTCCGGAAGATGTATTCACTCAGGAGATCGGCATTTATGTGGCAGTCTGACTTCTATTTGAACACTCTGTTCGAAGAAGCAGTGACTGCTGACATCTTCAACGACTCTTTCTGCATACAATTTGTGAAGTGTGGGCTCTGATAGTGGTGGATGTTCGCTGCGGGTGGACTCTTCATTCGGGGTGCGACACGAATTTCAAACTCTCTCAGACGCATAAAACTCGTTCTTTATACCGGATTCAATTGGCATCGGTGCTCTGCAGGACCATGTGGCCGCGGCGTTCGGGACCGGTTATGTATGCAGCGCTGTGCGAGGTCGCCACTTATTTTCGGTAGCGTTTCGGCTGGCCCCATCGCGATCACAACATCTACACCCAGACTGTGCATGAACTTCCTTGATGTTCAAACATCCTGATGATATGGCACCTGGCGACTATTTTCACTTTGTGGGTCAGCCTGCGGTCTGTAGAGAATCTAAAGATCGTATAGTGATACTCTATTATGCGAGCCACATCAGTTCACTGGGCACAATATTAATGTCCAACATCTTCATATAGGTGATAGATTGGAAGGAAGGACATGCGAAGGGTGTAAGTCCATTCTATTCTTGAAAACTTTGCCACTCAGCATAAGAAGTATCCTTTGTGCGAACTAGGTGGGAGAGAAGCAAATTTCCATCTCAAAGGATCGTTGTCATCGGCCCGGAAGGCCGTATGACATTGTACACATTACAAGAACTCCGAATCAACAGGCTCAGCTCAGCTCAGCGCCGAACTGCGTATCTTCTTCCGAATGTGCCACGAGGACTTGATGTCACCCTCCAGAGTCCGGCAGGACATCAGCTGTGCATCACACCGGTCTATGTTATTCATGCATCCCCATCGTTCCACGGTGCCGCGGCTCGGCCAGACCTTATGCCAGACTACGTGGCTTCCTCTGGAGTCGCAAATCATGGTTTTAGAAGTTCCCTAGATCTCGCTCATTACAGGTGATTTTAGTCATCGATATGGCCATCTTCTCAGTCAAGGCCGTACACCCAGAGATACCTGTCGAGATTCCCTGGTCGGAGTGGGGACCCAAGTATGCATGCTGCTTTCCGCAGCATCCAAGCTACCGAATCAGCGACGAGCGCGTTCGGCAGCAAAATGACATATGCTGGATCGTACCCCCAAACCTAGACAAAGACTGGAAGAACTCCCTACCGACGGTTCCTTCTACGCGCACATCTGGGATTTGAAAAGAGTCATTGCTTAGACGTTGGAGAGTGCCGAGTAGCTTGCAGCCCAGAGCCGCAGGTAGCAAAGCAAATGTAGTCTCGCTACAAGACGAACATCCTATTCTACCTACTGACCAAACTGCAGAAATGGTTGAGAGACCCCGGATAGACGATCCCTGCCCTGGAGCTTGTAGTCCCTCATCGCAGACGGGTGAATTTTCAGCGGTCATGGATGGCCAGGCACATGCAGTCGCCGACTAACAGGCGTGATTGATGGATTAATGGCTTCATTTGTTCCCTCAAGGGAGCGAACAAAGAGGGTCAAGGTTGTTGGAAACCGACTCATCAACTAAGTAAACTTTTCTTGTTTGTCTCTCAACTCGCGTTCGCCCATACATAATAATTCCACGTACACCACCCTCATTCAGCTTTCTCCTGTCTCCTCAGTCTATTGCATACGACTGGGGTAAGTCATACACTACTCTTCGCACATTCGTTACTGACTTTACATGGGACTCACCGTGTCCGTCCTGTTTCATGTCTTTTAAAAATTTGATCTGTAACCATCCAATGTCGCTTGTTAGCATTAATGTCGATGTCATATTGCTGGTCCGTCGTGGGGTCTTGCCTGCAAGTACGTAATTCATCGCTCCTATGACTTCCACAAGCCATTGTTCTCCCTCAGTTTGTTCGGATAGTGTCTTGACCTTCACCTAGGAATGAAACGTATTTACTTCAATCCGCCCTTCGCAAGCTTGAAAATGACCGCTACAGTTAATCACAGGTCATTGAAACACCACAGGTCACTGAAACACATCCTCGTTTACTCAACAACCACACGAAATATAAGTCTCAAAATATTTGGAACACATGAAGATCCTGTAGACCTTGTCTGTTGTCAAGTTTGAAGCAAACTTAATTTGAGAAAATGCTGGAGACAGAAAAAATGTGCGCTTGCACAACGCCAAATTCGGCAGTTTCAAAATTTCACCGTCCAGTCTAAACTTGGAACATGTATATTTCTTCAAAATATTGCATGTATGAAGTCTAATATCACAGTGGCTACACGGAGAACATACTCGTGTTAAAATTTGAGTGATATAGCACATGGTACAGCCTAAGGAAGGTCCACAGGATGTGGCATTCAGGAGAACATCAAAAATAAGATAAGGCTTGATAGATAGGTTACATAATGTCGGATAAGGAAATAATTTGGTGTTTCATTCAGTGAGAAATCCCGAAAACGAGGTCCCTCCACTAAATTTGCCATGGTGCTCGAACTACTGGGAATCTACTCATAAAAATTATATAGGTCCACTTGTGAGATATCTGTCTATATGGGAAAAATACAGTAGAGTCTCAGAGTTGTGATGCAGCGGTGTAGTACACTAAATATCATTTTCGCGTTTCAATGACCCGTGATTAACTGTATTTCGATTCTCATAGCTGCAACATTGAAGAATATTTATTTCTACTTGTACAAAACGTCATTTCTGCGTAGTACACATAGGTCCGTTTTTTTCGAAACAAGTCGAGCAAGGCGGTCCGGACATTTGGATGTTACTCGTCATGTATATATTACCTGGAATGATATAGCACTGCAGATGCCGTTATATACACAACGAGGTTACACATCAGCTGTATTGCGCCCAGATTCATCTTCCGGGTCACCCCATGAACTGGAAAGCCCGCATTCATCCGTGGGATCTAATGTCACCGAGGGCTCGACGCATGCACATATGTCGAGCTCCATGTTATCGGTGTGCACATCGTTAGATGTTTTGAGTCCAAATTCAGGATCGATGTGACTTTTAGATGGGAGCGGTGAGCAGTGAGCGGGCACCACATCCCGAGCATTTTGCGGGGAACGTGCGGCGACCGTGTTATCCAAACGTCGTGTCTCTGCTTCTGACAGCTCTGTGTGTGCAATGGGAGCGGAAGAGCAACGGAACGAGTGAAATTGCGAGCATCAGCATAAGAGCAGAAAAGCTCTGGAATGGCGCGCACCTCGCAGATGGATGAGAATCCGTTGGCTCATAATCCATATTACAGCGAAACCCATTGATGCCCTAGTGATGCCTTGTGAGCAACCTCCACGATGTCAGATGTTGCAAATCTTACCCTGCCGCCTAATAGGAAGGCATTAAGCTGACGTGGATCATGGACCATGGTATAGAAATCATACCTGAGTTTCGGTATCGGACGTATGATAAAGGATGATGTTGAATATGTTCGACCCTGATCAAATGCTATTTAGTGGTGTGTGCCAAACAAAAGTAGAGCGTACCTACCTGTCAGCACGACAAAATATCCAATGCCGTCATAGATCAGGCTGAGTATTATGAGCAACAGGCGATTACTTTGCCTCAGGGACTTACAGCCGTACTAATCGTTCTAGTCTGGAGATAGGTCAGCGACTCTAATTGCAGAGGGGAGAGGATAGATGCACCTGCTACTGAGAGGATTGTATCGCAGAAGATATACAGTGGAGATGGTCAATACTGCGAGGTCATACAACATCGCAACGATGTAGTAGAACCATGCCGACAGTATTTTACCAGAATTTCCTGGAGTGCAGCTATGGTTCATGAGAATCTGAACAACACATTGGTAAAAGGAAACCTTACTTCCCCTAAAAAAACTAGATTGTTTGCGTGAATCTTGTTGTGAGGAACATTGACGTACATTAACAACGACGGCTGTTGGTTCTAATGTCAACATGAACTCAAGATCAAATATAGGGCAAAGCTCACGTATCCGCTGAAACATATTGGTGAACCACTCCAGCTAAAACAGGTGAGAGCGATGTTACACTGGTGTCGTAACAACCCACCGAAACTGAGGCGAAGTATAGCACCACCAATGCAATTCCTATTTGCCTATCCCTCCTTGCAATATTGAATGTCCTAGACGGTGTAAAATTCTGTACAGCTGGCTGCCCACAAAATGCAACAAGACATACCTGACACCTAGGATAACCTGTGATATCATAGTCTGTATAACTACAGCATGGTGAACAGTGTCCTGATGGATGAACATCGATAGGACAGACCTTTGAAGACAGGCGGCACCATATAGTAATGTTTACACGTTTCTTGGGTGAAACTGGTGGAGAAGACTCCGTAATTACTGAGTATCATGACCATAATACTACCATAACTTCATAAAAGTGAGCGAAAACAAGTCGCGCGATGGACGAGGACAAAACATACCGTATGAGAATGAACAAGACACAGGCAAGGCTGATGGATTGCGGTCGTCAGTGGTGGTACGCGAATACCTGTGTATACATACCGGAGACGAGAAAGTGACGACTGGCTTCGGTAAAACCGCCATTCTGCGGGGAGGGTAATGATATAACTGAAGAAAATCAGTCATGACACAGTGACCACGGTATTGTAGCTCGAAAAAAACCCTTACTCATATAATGCAACGGAGATCGATGCTATTCGCAAATACTTCTCCGTTGCCTGGTTTTCCACGATACCAAGCTCTTTCATCTATGAAATGACCTAGAAAATGGAGATCAAGACTAGTTGGTATCGACGTGATGATATGTCGTTGCGTAAGTCAGGCAGCGGTCGCTGATTCGAATCAGGGTGGGGGACGACGTAAACGAAAAATGAAATGTACGAATCGCTGTGTCTGAGCAAGTTGGTGACGATAGGCTTCAAGATCGATTGCCCCGACGCTTCGCGTTGAAGCAGCTTCAAGTTAGTGCTGAGAACGGAAGCAAGACCACTGAGAGGAGGATTGACAAGGCATTACATTTTGAATCAATCAAAGACTAGAGTATATAGGCAATGGAAAATGGGCGAACTTTTTAGGCGATCTCGTTCCTCAATACTCCGAATTCAGTACACAACCCTATCTGCCGTGTAAGTCCGAATCAGCCTCAGCCGATCCAGCGGTCCAACTATCAACTTTTTGTTGTGGAATGCGGAATCTGGGCCGTTAGCTACAGTCACCGCCCTATGGTTCTGTAGCCTGCGAAGTTCAAATCGGTGTAACACTCCATGGCTAAGGATCGTCAAAATTCGGTGACGGGTGCCTCAGGGAAAACGTTAAAACCTGATGGAAGCGCTGAGCCAGGTAGGTTGATCATGACAGCATGCGCTATCTTTAGACTGCTTATTAGAGGTGAAGCCGATTTTGGTATACCGTTTGTCGGAAATTATGGTGAACACAATTATCTGGTATGATACAGAGATATCAGTGTCTCCTCCCTTCTCCTCCGTACAGTCTTCCCTTACAATACATACTACAGGCTATAGACATATATAATCGATAGCTGGCTGATAGACTTTTCTGAGAGTACCGGCGCGCTATCAGGAAATTTACAGCAAAATGTAGTACTCGGAGTCAGCATCTCCGAGTCCACAAATCGAGACTGTACTCGCATGCTTTAATCATATCGCGTAGCACTAGTTCAATCAACATTCTTGTTTCACGGGGCGTCCCTCAAGGGTGTATATCAGAAGCGTCTTGACGACCACTTTGAACAGGACGAGCAGGTATACCAAAATATGACCGAGCGGTAGGAAAGCGTAAGTCCAACCAAACATTGCAAAGATTCCCCTCCACCAGGGACATCTTGGCAAAATTCGTTGTATCACGTAGTCTAATTCGACAAGCACTATACGTACCTAGGGGCTCGCATGCTGTCCAGTGTCCAGTGTCCGATCGGCCTCAGTTAGAACTACCTATACGTAGCAACACGGACTAAACTTAGTATATACACTTGCGCGCGACAATTTTTTTTATTTCCAATTTTTGTCCGCACTCGATGTAGGCTGATGTAGGATGATACCGCGTGCCAACAACTATATGCGCGTAGCTGTCCTTGAAGCTTGAAGCATACGGTGTTTATTTCCTTTCCAAGAACCGCCCAAAATTCGAGTCAACCGCGCTCGCTGTGCGGTGGCACGTTGGAATGAATCAGGTGGTTGTTCGTTCACCTTGCCAAGCGAGGTCATGTGGAGACAGTCGCTGTGAGGAATTGCTTGCTTAGGCCCTTGGGGGTTTCTTGTTCCACCATATGCCGAGAGTTTTCCAGCAAAGCTTCCGACGGTTGGTTCTATAGCACCGGGTGGATATCGGCATCCAACCTACTATGATATCATTATGAGTCAGTGATTTGCTATGAGAGGTCATCGGCCGAACTGAATCGTGGATACGGTTACAAACACTTGTCTCCTTTTAAAGGTGACACTTTTCTCGTCATCCACTACCCTCGAAGGTTTTAGCGTTTTGTCGAGTCTGCGGTGATATGTCTTGTACTGTACCGTGTTGCAGGCATAGCTGCAACTTAGTACTAAGAGATCTCGTAAACTACACTCTAGTCTAGAACTTAGAGAAACTTATCATCATGGGGCTATTAAAGCGATACATCGCATCCAACTGCCTGAACTATCGCAATATCAGTGGCGTATGCGCCATAGGCTATTCCTGAGTCGGAAGTGAGAAAAAGGACCGAGGCGATGAATTAAGCACTTTCCAAATGTCTTCCCTAGTACGAAGAACTCGTCTATCCAGGTCTCTGGTATTCCTTGGCAACTTCAGGATCCAGCACCGGTAGTACCTTTCGTGTATCCCGTGGGTAACAATGCCACGTAGGAGTAATTACGCTTTGCAGCCTGCAAGCAAGGCATTTATTGTCGATGCGTAACCCTGAGTTGCGAAGCAAGAGACAAGAAAGATGTGATGTGATATCAAACTCTCACCAACCCCCTATCGATATATCTGTTCGTGTCTTCAAGTCATCTCCGGAAGGTTTAGCCCAAAGGTTCATCCACGGACCACGGGTAGGTAAACGACCGATCAGATGCTCACCAGATGTCGACTTGTTAAATTGCGTCTTACATCTGGAAACTTTCATCGCTGAACGAGGCAATACAATATTCTTTCTCTTCGTTCTTCGCATGAAAACACAGCATGAATAAATTGCCTATCCAACCCGCCACTCAAGCACCACTCCGACCTGCAGCTTTGATGACGGTACCATTAGCCAACTGGGGCAATGTCTTGTTTGGTGCTGACGAAGACGGCGCTGGCAAGAAACCCGCTCCAACTAGCCACGCGAGGTACTTTCCCATCAGTTGTTCCGAAACGGTGAACGTGCATTGCTGCCTTTGGGAGCGCAGCAATGCCATGGTGTTAGTGGCGTCAAGCTCGGGGGCTTTTGTGCTCGTCGGTAAGTCATCGAGAACGAAATGGAGGAGTGGGAAAAGGGCGTTGTCTTGGACCTCCATGACGTGCTGCTCCAGCTTGCGACGCCATACGAGATACTCGCATTGTTGTGTAGGGAACCCGTACTCGGCCAGCGACGAGAGAATGTTGTTGAATGTCGGAGGGGGTACCGCAGTGATGTGCAGTACGCTTTGTGCAGCGTTTGGTAGGGGCTCTACGGCAGCAAGGGCAGTGCAGCGGGCAACATGATCTACAGGCACCATGTTCACGGTGTTGTTGATGTCTGGAACAAGGCCAAGCTGAACACATCCCTTGACCATGCGCCAAATAAAGTCGTCAGTGTTGGTCACTGTGGAGCTCCACGATCAATCTGTCTATATTTCATAGAATAGAAGTATCCGTACCTGCGGTGTGCGAGTCGCCAACAATATAACCGGGCCGCACGATATGGCCCCGTAAGCCCCTCCTTCCAGCTTCAAAGAGTAACTTCTCAGACACCCATTTGCTCTGGCCATAGCCAGACTTGAGACCCGTTTTCGCACCGTCGAGGTCATCATCTTCCGGAATGCCTCTCTGTGAGTCTTGCGATTGTCCCAGAGAATCAGACAACCGCACATAGTGCTCGGTGTCGATCGCCGATGTCGACGAAACGAAAACAAGTAGTTTCTGCTTCTTCGTCGAGGCGAGTTCCACAGCAGTCAAAGTACCGATCACATTCGGTGCGCGAAGTCTCTCATAGGGGTACACCCAATGCACCTGCGCAATAAATTATCAGATATCAATGCGTACGTGAAGGGGGGAGAGTAGCTCACCAGGGCACCGTTGTGCAACACGACATCCGCCTCAGTAGCTACTCGTGACCAGACTTCATCACCCATACCGAACAAATCAAGGCCGAGGTCCCCAATCACCACCTCGAGTCTGCCCGAGGCGAGCCATTGTTCGTCCCAAACGCCACGATCACCGGACCCTTCTCTAAGGCGCGCGACTCCTTGTTCGATGCTGGGCGCACGGATGAGACAAATGACCTTTCGAACCCTATCAAGACGCTGAAGGAGATCACGCAAGACAAAGGCCCCGAGATAGCCTGTAGAACCCGTCAAGAAGACGGTAACGGCACCAAACTTGAATTCCTCAGATATCGGCGAGTACGAGTCTCGCAAGCGTCGAACAAGGATCTCATAGTCCTGTCCGTACTGAATAGCAGCGGACAATTTCGCAGAGGCCATGACACCATCCCCGATAGGAGTCGCAGGACGCGTCTCAGCGTCCTCGTAAGCGATACCAAAGTCCGGGTTACGAAGGGCATCTAACGCCGAAGCGAGGCCCGTGATAGTCGGCTGGTCGAAGATAAGGCCAAGTGGAGCTTCGACGACGAAGATTTTGCGAATTTCAAAGATGAGACGCGTGGCGAGAATAGAGTGGCCGCCCAGATCGAAGAAGCTTTCGTCGAGGGGGATAGGCGTGGGCGCATTCGGGAGGATACTGGCCCAGATGGTGCGCATGGTTTGTTCGGTGGGACTCGCTGTGCGCCCGTTGATACCTTTTTTGGGTTCAGAGTACGCAGTGCGGGCATATGCTGTATCGGGGAAGGGAAGCGCAGGTTTGTCTATTTTGCCGTTAGGGTTGAGGGGCATGCGACGCAGCGGAACGAACACTGGAAGGAGAGTTGAGTAAAGGAGGATTAGGAAGACAAGGATGAACCGTACATGTTGGTATGCTGTAACTAGGCAGTTTCTTTTTGAGATGCTCTCTGACATCCTTGATGAGCCGTCTATACTTTGGACTCTTTCCATCGACCTTCTCGTCGTCCTCCGTGAACTCGCTAGCAAAGCCATCCAGCTTCGAACCCTGCAGAGGCACGAAGTAGCTGACGAGGATCTTCTCCTCGTCCTTGTCTCTCCGCACGAGTGTGACGTTTTCCCGCACGAGCGGGTGTTGGCTCATCAACGTATCGATCTCCCCAAGCTCGATCCTGAAGCCACGGATCTTGACCTGGTCGTCTGCACGCCCTGTGCATTCAACGCGCCCATCGGGGAGATACCGACCGAGATCACCCGAACGGTACATCCGGTCGCGGATGCCCTTCCAATGACGCGACTCAGGCCCAGCAAGGCCCTGAGGCGGATGCAAAATGGTGTCTCTCCAGGGCAGAGTCGTAGAAGAGAACCAATTGCTAACAAACTTCTCAGTGGTGGCTTCGGTATCGAGGTATCCCTCCGCCAAGCCTCCAGACCGCACATATATCTCTCCGACCTCTCCGACTGCACACGGGACATTTCTGTCACTGCGGTTGACGACAAGGAGCTGCACGTCAACCATGCCCTCTCCAGCAGGCATGATGTCCTTCTGAGTAGCAAGGAAAGTCGCGTCCACAGACAAGGGTGGAATCGCAAAGTAAGATACAGCGCGCTGCGTCTCTGTCGTGCCGTACATGTTGATTATCTGCACGTTCGTGGCGAGGGCCTGGAGGCGGAGGCAATCGCGCTTGGTCAAGACGTCACCAACGAAGAAGGCGTTTCGTAGGGAAGGGATCTGGCGCGTGGCTTGTGCAGAGAGTAACTGGCCCATGGCGGGTGTTAGGTGCGTGACGGTGACTTTGCTGTCGTCCATCCACTCTGCGAGACGACCGGGCGTACCGATGTCGTCTGCGGTGGGTACGTGAAGCTCTGCGCCCAAGAAGAGGGGCGTGAAAACTGTAACGTTGACCCTATCAGTGGATATGTATCTGCTCGAAAACATAGAACTCACTATCACGCTGAATGGGATCGTGGGCGATCCCGCTCAGCATTGTGAACTTGGAAGTTTCGCTGAGCAGGAAGCGGTTGCCCATCCAGGGGAAGAAATGTGTGAGACTGTAATGACGTCCTCGAACGCCCTTGGGGATACCAGTGCTTCCACTGGTGAAGGAAAGCGTTCCGATGCTGTCGGGTCCTAAAATGACATTAGGATCCGTTTCTGCGAGACGGATCTGCGTCTTCAAAACATCAATTCCGTCGTTCGCGCCCCCGATTATTTGGCCAGTAGGGGTAAATTCAAGCGCGGGGACCTCCACACGGATCTTGAGTTCTGTAGATAGAAATTCGCGCACAGAAGGTGCAATTTTTCCTGCACCTGAGAGGACAACAAGACCGCGAGGTTGGGCTACCCGAAGGTATATTATCTGTCGTGAAGGCGGATATGCAGGATCTGACTCGAGTTACAGAATGAACTGAAAGGAAAGTAAAAGATCGTACCTATGACTGAGAACGTCGCGCCGCTTTTAAGAACTGCCATGACAGCGACGACAAGCTCGACGCTCCTGTGCGCGTAGATCATCACCACTTCTTCCCTCTTCACACCGCCTGCTACGAGATGGTGCGCTAGGATGTTGGAGGCTCTTCGGATGTCTCCGTAAGTGAAAGTTCGCCTCGTCTGTGGTTCGCTAGGGATCGAAGCAGGTATGCTTTGGATGATACACGGCCTATCAGGCCATTTCTGCGCATTGCGGGAAAACACATCTGTGATGGCTCCCTTCCAGTCACACCAATGCAAATTTGCTGTTGGGTTCGGCAAACGTTCGCGTTGGGTGGGCGTCAAGAGAGGAACAGAACCGACCGCCGCAGTTGGATTAGTGGACACCTTCCTCAGAAGCACAGAGAGTTGATCGACGATGAACGATATGCGGGCGGATGTGAACAACAAGGAGTTAAAGAGTATTCGAAGGGAAATGTGGGGAGCTAAGGAGGCACGTGTAGTGGTAGGGGGTCGCGTGACAAAGATGGTAAGATCGGACGTTAAGCTGGTAGATCGGATAAAGTTATCCCGTGGCTGATCTGTTTCATCGAAGAAACGGACACGAAAAAGGGGACGGGATGCTTCGACAGAATCGTCTTTGTCCTTGTGTGAAGCCCGTACGATCGTCTCATAGGGCAGCAGGTCTCCTTCGGCCTCGCGTTCGACGTGCTGAACACGGCGCACAATAGTCCAGAATGAATCTGATGGCTCCACGGAAAGTCGAAGAATCAAAGGAGAGCTTGCAGTGGCAGAGGAGGAGCCGATCACGAAGTCTGTATCACCAGTGTACCTGTGTAGGAGGACGAGAAAAGCAGAGAGAAGTAGATGGAAGGCCGATGGTCTAGTTTCAGAAGGTTTATTCTCGTCTTCTTCACCATCTTCACTCTCGGCATGAAGTGCAAGCTTCAAAAGACTGAGTGAGGTCTGCTCCGAAAGATCTGCTAGATGAGCGGCTTCGATGAGTTTATTAGCACCAGTCGATCGCGGATAATCTGTGGGCAGAGACATCACAGGTAGATTTTGCAACCTCGCGAGCACTCTGGAGAGCGCATCTGAGACCATTTTGACGGTTGAAATAACTAGGAAACCGTGAAAGTAGTTGAGAGAATAAAAATATACTTTATAAAACTTGTGACTCGATAGTCCTGAACATGTGTTCATCTAAGATAACGGCCGAAAGCACTCGGTCGAGTCGGTGCTGTACATACTAGCTACCAGTAGTACTAGTCGTACTTATACACGATATTGACCTGTACTTTGCAGTAATAGTAAGTCATCATACATAACGTTTCCACACTTGAGAACTTGGTAAGATTTATGAATTCGCAACATCGATCGATATGCGACCCGCAAAAGCGCAAGAAACATGTCTACACATAAGACCTTCGAATTCAGTAAAACTTTCATATGCCAAGACTTGAAAAAAAGGGCAGTTAGTTGATGACTAAGCAAGTGTTGTAGCCGCCAAGTAGCCGCCCCGAACGTTGAAGTTGAACCGTTGAACGACCTATCGCCGAGGAACAAATACGTACTATGTATTCCTACTTTACGCAGCCCGAACCTCATGCTTTCATGTCAGAAGCTCTCCCTCCAGAGCATGTTATACGCGTGGAGAAATCCAGGAGTGCAACGGCACCCCACCAAGTTCAATCGAGATGAGGGTCTGGCACGTCCCGTCGCATCTAAAGTACTTACCTGTAGGGCGGCCCTGCTCGTAACCAGCCTGGCTTTATATACTACTACGGATGCTTGAGTGGCGTGGCCACAAGGCCCACAACATATCAGAAAGCCCTCGGAAGCAGAATGGTAGTCACTTGATGAATTGCTCCAAACGTAAAGTTTGTTTCTTATTCTTCTTCCCTTACGAATCCTGGTGATATCATGTATATCGTCGCGAGCGCTCTCGATAAGTAATGTTGATATTCTCATTCCTATGTGGCCCTCCACACGCTCAAGCTGCGTTGTTCGGGGCTCCATATACCTACAGGGTTTTACATAAGATCGTCCTATATTTTAGGTGTGAAAGTCAGGTCTGCTAAGATCCCACATTTGGCCGCCGCGGCCCGGGACGGCGGCGCTAACTTCTGCTCGACATTCGACGTTCAATCATAGGAGGAGTGCCATCATATTATGGGGTGCACCACCAGCCACCAGTGCCTCCCCAGGACACCTGGGTCAAGTTGGCAGAGCCAGTTTGGTCCCCTCCTGAAGACCTTATGTTGAAGCCTCAGATTCTTCTCAAACTATAACCGTGGTGGATGGGACCTTGTTGCTTCCTAGGTCAAGTTTGGCAGAGCCAATTTGGCCCCTTCCTGGGGATCATCAACGTTCGGAGCTGCAAGTTGAAGTCTCGGATGCTTCTAAAACCATAACCACACTGGTTGGCATATTCTCACTTCCAACAGAGTTGATATGTCACATTCTGCTCCTCCTTCATTTCAAGGACCTTTCTCACTGTATATTAGTCCGTTCTTTCCTGTGGTTCCATGATATTAGGCTGACTTTTGGATTATGCTAGGCCTGCAAAACCTTCTGGCGTGTGGCCCAGAATTCCGTCGACATTCAGCAGCCTATTCGAGCTTTATGCTCAGGGCTTCACAGGAGACTCCTACCAGTGGACTGGATCGACATTTCCAGCAAGATGCATTCACTCAAGAGATTAGCATCCCTGTGGCGGTCTGACTTCCATTTGAACACCATTTTTGAAGAAGCAGTGGCTGTTGACATCGGCAACAACTCTTTCCATGCACAATCTGTGAAGTGTGGGCTTTGGTGGATGTACGCTGATGGTAGACTCTTCATACAGGGGTGCGACAGAAATGCCAAATTATCACAGACGTGGCCCATGCAGAGCTTTGTCTTATCGGCAGACATGGTCTATATGAGGTCAGCTGTCATTGACCCTCTGCAGGATCTTTTAGTCGCGACGTCGTGTGACAGGAGTGATGAGCAAGATCACCACGTCTTTTCGGTGCATTTTCAGTTAGCTTCATCGCGACGTCCACACCCAGATTCTCCATACACCTCCTTGAAGTGCAAGCATCCTTGTTATATGGCACCTGGCCATTATCTTCACTTTATGGGTCAGCCTGCGATCTGCGGGGATCGTATAGTAATACTCTATTACATGAGCAACATCAATTTACTGGGGAGAATATCAATGTCCAACATCTTCATACAAGTGATCAATTGGAGGAAAGGACATGCGAAGGGTGTAAGTTCACTCTATTCTTGAAAACTCTGCCACTCAGCATAAACAGTATCCCTTATACGAACTAGGTGGGAGAGAGGCAAATTTCCATCTACTTGACGAGCAAAGGATCATTGTCATCGGCCCGGATTGCCGTATGGCCTTGTACACATTACAAGAACTTGATGGCTCGCCTCAGTGCTGAATTGCATATCTCCTTCCAGATGTGTGACAAGTTCTTACTTTCTATTTCTATCCGGGACAAACAGCTGTCAGCCCGCTCTACGTTATTCATGCCTCCCCATCGTTCCACAGTGCAGCAGCTCGTCCAGACCTTATGCCTGACTACGTGACCTCTCCGGAGTCACAAATTATGGTTCTGGAGGTCCTCTCAGGCTCATTGCAGGTGATTTTAGTCATCGATATGGCCATCTTCTCAGCCGAGGCCGTACACTCAGAGATACCTGTCGAGATTCCGTGGTCGGAGTGGGGACCCAAGTATGCGCGCTGCTTTCCGCATCATCCAAGCCACAAAATCAGTGTCTTCGGCAGCAAAATGGCCTATGCTCTTCCTCTGGATCGTACCCCTGATCCAGGTCAAAGACCGGAAGCACTCCCTTCCGACCAGATCGTCTTATCCGCAGGCCCGGTCGGCTAGGACAGTCGTGCTTCGACAAAGCCGATGGAGATCTCATTGTGAATCATCCTTACACTACCGCTGTTTGCCCCATGGGTTTTTTGACACATTACTTCAAACAGTTTTTCTTGGAGCAGGATCAACTTACTTTGATATGGGTAGGTGTTCTTTGAATGAATACAGTATTGGTTTAACATGATGAAACTGTAGACCCGCCCTGACTTGGTTCATATTCAGGTTGTTTCTCCTTCACCAATGGTGGTTGACTTGGATGTTGGACAGGGCCACATAGCTCACAGCCCAGAGCCACAGCAATCAAATCAATTGCAGTGTCACTACAAGACAAACATCCTGTTCTACATATTGATAAAGCTGTGGAAATGGTCCAGAAACCCTGAATAGACAGTCCCTGCTCTGGCACTTGCAGTCGCTCATTGCAGACAAGAGGGATTTTCAGCGGCCATGGGCCACAAGGTTTATGGAGTCGCTGAATGCTGGGCGTGATGGATATCCGCTGAATTACAGGCTCCATCTATCTCAAGCGAGTGGACGGGGAGGGCCAAGGCTGTTGGACGGCCCCACCAACCCCTCAACTATCAAGTATACCCTCTTTTCTTTTGTCTTTCAACTCATGCTCCCTACACCCATACATTATTGTCATATGTAGTGTGCATCTTTCTCCCTGTCTCTTGCATATACAATTCACCACCCTCATGCTATTTTTCCCTCCTTCCCAATCTTTTACATGTCACTGGTGGCGAGTCATCACTATGACACTCATTACTGAACTAACATCTGTTTAGTCATTCACTTCCCAGACTCAAAACCGTCATCTATGCAGCCTCTGACTACTGATGATTGTAAACCTTCCCTCTTCCAAGCCTGCATGCATGAGTAGCATATCCTGGGCCAAACAGTGATGTGACACTTGCATCCAGGAAAGGATGTATTACTGTTGCTCAGTAAGGACAGTACTGACAATGATGGCATTTCTGCAGTGAACTATTGTAATTGCATGAGCTGAATCAGAAGCTTTAAGAGTTGAGCACTGCAAATATCTCCACATCAGAGCATTGATCAGCTTCGGCTGTACAATTGTTGACCAAATCTTGTGGTAAAACATCCAGAGTCATTCAAGACAATCATCCGAGCAAAACACCGTTGCAAGGGAATCAAGTGAGTAGTGAGACTAAGTGCATACAGTTGTCCTTAAGTGAAGGGCGGTGTGGGAAACAACTCCGCAGTAGGTGGATATAATGTTGGGTGAATGCTATGCCTGTTGCTTCACTTGCAAGGCAAGAACATTCGACCCTAAAGGGGTCTGCTACTGATATAAGTCTGATTGGTTAGTATCTAAGGTCACGGAAAGGTAAGGAAACAAGTCCGAAGGTATGTGGACCAAGTCCAGAGGTCAAAATGTCAGGCCCAAAGGTAATACTACTAAGTCCGAGGCGTGGGAAAGCGAGTCCGAAGCTTTGGGTCATTGGGTTATGGGGAATAGCAAGGGAACAGGTATGGAAAGCATTGGACTATGTCCGGAAACAAGCGAAAGTCAGGGAAAACAAATGGCAAGGGTTGCGGGTGCAATGTGGGTGCGGAATGGGTGAGAACCAGGTATATTCAGCCAGGTAACAGGTAAGGACAGGTATGTGACCAAGTAGATGGGAAGTCCCACCTACAGTAAAGTAAAGTGCTTGGTCATACTACCAGTCCTATATATCTAGCTATGTGGAAATCTGGAATAGTGAAAGTAGGAAAACATCGGGTCCAGTGATATGTAAACTAGCATGAGGTGCTGCGGACCCGTGAGAACACAGGTAATAACGCTGCTTACTGCATCAGTCATGGGAATTGAGCTACTACACACCAGTGGGGTTAAACGGAATGGACATGACATGGGATGGATGGGTTTCCAAAGGTATGTGAGTGGGTCTGGTGGATCTCTGGTGATCTCCGGCGGGTCCGAGGCTTGGAGAGTGCAGGAAAGTGTTGGGTTTGAGTGGGCTTCAGTGGAGATGACTGGGAGTGACTGTCTCGATGTCTGGACGACTGGGCTTTCGATGTACTCTGTAAAATAAGCCTTTGTGAGGCCACAGCCAGAATGTTCCTTACAGTGGTGATAATCAATATCGAGTGGGTTCTGGTAAACCATTGAAGTGATTTGAGTAATTTGAGTGATTTGGCAGACCTCCAAAGAAGACAGTAAACAATTCCAGCTCTGTTTATGCTGGTGTACTTGTATGCTAACACGATCTGGCTGTGGTTGCATTGGATTGAGCGTATCTTGGGGTGGGATGTGAGTAGGTGGAGCCATGGGGAGGGTGGGACAACTGTTCATGAATTCAATCTTATCAGATGTGATTAAAGGGAGTGGCAGACAGGTGCAACTGAAAATGATGTGTATAAACAAGTCTGAGCTCATTGTTAAATGAAAATGAAATCAAAATCAAAATCAAAATCAAAAGAAGAGAACAAGGAAGAAGTAACACTAGTCCTGAAGTTCCTTCCGCTGGACGTGACAGTGGTGCCAGAAATTTCCGGTACTTTGCTAATGTTTCTCAACAGCGCTTGTTTAATATTCCTTCTATTTGATCTGCCTACGGGGGACTAAGTGACCCTCGAAAGGGCATGCGTGTATTGAAATAGACCATGTAGGGAGCAACATCGATGTGGTTTGTGGAAGTTGAAGCTGTAGATTTACCCGAAGAACTCTAGTGGTTTGCAGAGAAAGAGTTGGCAGAGAAAGTCTTTAGATCTCCTCACAGTGAGTACACATTTCTTGCTATGTCAATGATTAATAACATGAGGCATGATGAGACAGACCCAATGACACTGCAGTATCTGCTAGTGTCTGTCAGATAGAGTCTTATGTATGGTCCAGGCTTGCTGCAGTGTACAGTGCACATGGGAAGCTTATCTCATCCCAACTTGATAATACTCACTCATGCCCTCTATTGTTCACCCGGCATCGATAAGAATGGCGGATTATTCAATGCTTGCCCCTGGACTATTGGAGGACAATATCAATCAATAGCAGCAGGACATTCACAATCTCATTATCCCATTGGAAAATCAATCATGTCAGTGCGATATATACATAACTCATGCCTCAGGTCTCAGGGTTCACCCCTGTTTCCACATAGTTCTGGCCCTGACAGCCTCATGGTCTTCATGCCATCGAAGATGCTCAAATATAGGTATTCATGGCATTCATTTAATTGTGCATATAAGGTCGAAGCTACACTATCATGATTGTACACCGTTGACTCTCGCACTAAGGATTTTACCTTGAAATGTACAACTCCATTGTAAGCCGATCTTAATTTTGCACTCATCTAGTACGCATCATCAATACCAATTTATTAACCTGGCTGCAGGAGAGCAATTGCATCGTCACGTTCAAGCTTGAACCAAACATTATTCCTGCAACAGCCATCCGAAAACTGGAGCAGTTTCCCACTGCTTCAGGATGGCTTGGCGATGTCTGAAAATGTTCCATGTCTACACAATCTGAGGCCCATCCTGTACATTTAAAACAATGGAAATTTGCAGTGTTATTTATTGCAATCTAGGTCGCAGTTACATTGGTTAGGATCCCCACTGGTGTGGATGGAGAATTAGTACAAAAACAGGCAATGTCAGGGCATGAAGTAGTTCACCATTCCATTCGCTGATTTTTGAACTCACCAGAGGATTTGTTGTGAGGCATATGTTTGGATTCAACTGTTGCATGATAATATTCTCCCTCTTGAGGGTGTTACCAAAGGATTTGGGCCACTTCCCACATTTTTTGCTCCATGGATGGAAAATGGAACGCTGAATGACTATTTGAGACAGGAAGTTGGTCTTCTGAGAGAGAAGAAGTTAACTATGGTATGCATTTCAAATATGGAGAGACAGACTGAGCCCTGATTTGAAATGTCAGGTAAGGGAGGTAGCAGCCAGTCTTCAGTATTATGAGTACTGGGGTCTTGCACTTTGGTTGACTAATCTCCTGTAGGGCATAACAAGGATATTGTCCATGGTGACATGACTGATGTAGGTTTTGTTTGCCACCACACTCCAGGCAAAAATAATATTTCTGTGATTTAGACCAACATCCTGGTCAGCAGTGATGGGAGGCTATATCTTGCAGACTTTGCTCTCTCAATGATCCTCACAGAATCAGACAACACTACATTTAACTCCTGCCATGGGGGCAATAGCCAGTGGATGCTGCCAGAGGCAATCAGCATGCCCCTTGAGGGAATGGAACAGCCTGAGGGTAAGCCAACCAAGGCCGGTGATGTTTACGCATATGGCTGCATTATGATGCAGGTGTGTCGTGTGTTCTCTGTTGATTCTATCTTGCTGATATCATGTAGGTGTTTTCCAGATATCAACCTTATAGGGTGCTATTGCCATTATGGGAGCTGTATTACAGGGAACCAAACCATTCTCCCAGTTGACTGGTATTGATGAAGAAATCCAGCAGTTCACAAAACAATGCTTGTTGAGGAACAGCGAACACCACCTGTTGATTGCCCACATCGTGGAGTTCTTGTGGTCACAGACAAACATCATGGAAACTATTATGAAGATGATGCTATCGAAACTTTCAGTGACACTTATATTGAAAGCAGTTCTCAGGAAGTGTGATTACCACGCAAATGATTTGAACATCTTCTGTGTGACTTTGAAATGCAAGTGGGTACATGAGTCAAGTGAGACTGAGGTTAGTGCATTTGTATTGATCCACAAAACTGTTTGTAATGCATCAATCAACAGGTCGCAGTCAAAATGACATGAAAAAGATATATAATGTGAGTAAGCACACAGTTCAGCATCACTTTACAGATAAATCATTACTAAATCATGCATATTGCTTGGCAGAGGATTTGTCGTGAGATGTTTGTTAGAGAGGGATTGAGGCATGACACCATTCTTACCCTCTATGGAATGATGACGGGTTTTGGAGTTCTCCCCTCCTTTGTATATCCGTGGATGGCAGGTGGTTCGTTGCATGGCTACCTGCAATGAGAGTACTCCAGTTTATCTGCACATCAAAAGCTCAATATTGTAAGTTGATGTTTCATGGTGTGGACAAGACTTTCAGCTCTGATCTCAAATGGGCAGCTACTCGAGGTAGTGGATGGGATTGGATATTGTTAGTATCCTGTAGCTGTGCATGCATGGAACTCATATGCATTCTTAGTGCACAAGAAGGATATTGTGCATAGAAATTTAACAGGCATATGCTTCAGCTATTTCACGTACTCACTAAAGGTTCTCACCACATTTCTAGGATAATGTGCTCATCGACGGATCAGGCCATATATGCATCACAGACTTCAGTCACTCTGTGATCCTGGCTGAAGCTAGTAGTTTGATATTCAGCGAGCAGCTCCTGGGAGATGCGAGGTACATTGCACCTGAGTTCATTATTAGCGCTGGCTGGCCAGGAGCATCAAAGCCAACCAAAGCCAGAGATGTGTACTCATATGGCTGCATCGTGATTTTGGTGCATTCTGGAGTACATCAACCTTTGATGTGTTTTACACCAGTATTCTCCAGGTGTTGTCAGGAAAGGTGCCATATTGGTGTGCACAGAGCCTTTTCGTCTAACCTTGGAGGTATGATATTGTGAAGTTTATCTTACACAGGTCTCAATGACTTTGAACTCGAAGATTGGTGAAGTGCACCTAAACTTGGTGCAACAGTGCATATCTGTGGAGATATCCCGTCCTTCAATTGAAAAGGTCCTCTACTTAGTCTTAGTTGGAAGTTTTGGGTGAGTTACCTTTGTTGCATACTGTTGTTGAGCTCATCATCTCCAGTGCTGTTGATCTGACAAACGCAGTCCGATGGCTTAACAAGGATTACCATAACTCCGGAGGATTTGCATATGTTCACAGATGCAAGATCCATCCAAGAGACATTAATGTGAGTGTCCAACGAGTGATTTCCTGCCACCAGCTCCCCTCCATGACAACTTATGTTGAGGTAGGTGCCTTGTACATCATTTCGTTCTGCTGTCCTCACAGAAATCAAGGTCGCAGTCAAGGAAATAGTTTTGAGGAACGATGCAGACATGTTGACAGTTATCAATGTCGGTAGGCTACCATGTGTTCTGCCTTCATTTAACTGACTTTTGGTCCTTCAGCAATTGTACCAAAAGATTAAGCTATGGTTGAAACTTGAGCATAAAAATATTGTTCCTCTCTGGGGAGTTGCAGATGGCTTTGGCTCCCTCGCTGCACTTGTCTCACCATGGTTAGAAAACGGAGCCCTGACCGGATACATTCATTGTGAGCACAGAATGCTTTCTTACAATAAGAAGTTTGCACTGGTTCGGTCAATCTTTTTTTCTCAATATAATCATCATGCTAAGGTCTCATTAGCTTGATAACGTTGCTCAAGGACTTCAATATTGTATATCCACTGTTTTATTGTTTGATGTGAAAGCCAACTTACGCTGAATTGGGCAGTCCATTCACAGTCAATTGTCCACGGCGACTTGAGCGGCATATGTGCACATTGATGAAATTCATAATACTAATCTAAAGAAGCATTCTTAGAATAATGTTCTCATTGACAAGAACGGAACAGCAAGCCTCACCGATTTTGGTCTCTCTGCCTTCCTTCCTGACAAAATAAGTCAAGCTTTGTTTCCTACCAACCCTACATGCACCATTCTGTATATGGTGCCAGAATACTTGACATCTGATGGTGAAAACAATTTGTCACCGAAAAGTGACATGTACTCTTTCGGAGGGATCATGCTGGAGGCGTGTGATTTCTATTATCTGCTGAACCAGCTCATCTCCTTCTATAGGTTCTGGAGGGCAAGGTCCCATAGTATTACATCCACAATCAACCAGCTATAATTAACTGCATATCACAAGGAATAAGACCCAAAAGGCTGCCTACATCTGTTGTCATCGAATGTGACTGGGATTTCATTCAGAGATGTTGGTTAGGAGATATTGGAGGTCGTTGAAAGTGCTACTCACATGTCTGAACTTCATTTCTGTTGTACACAGAATCTGGACCACGAAATTAAGATTTGGACTGCATTGAAACATCAATATGTGTTACCTTTACATGGCACTGTGACAAGTTTTGGTCTGTTTCGCACATTGGTTTCCCCCTGGATGCCGAACGGGACATTGAACTCTTACCTGAATTGTGCGCATAAAAACCTCACGACACTAGGTAGACTTCGTATCATGAGCTCTTTTGTACAAAGCTGATTTCAAGAGCTTACCATTTCTCAAAGCTTAAACAGATCACCGAGGGGCTGAAATATCATGAGTATTGAGTTGGCTATGGAAATGACTGGCTGAAAATAAATGACAGCCATGCTTTGGGCAGTCCATGACAATGATGTGATTGACGGTGATCTGACCAGTGTAAGTTTACATACACCATGTATCCGTGCTCTGATCATGATCATAGAACAATGTCTTGGTTGCTACCGATGGATCCCCACGTCTTGCAGACTTCGGTGTTTTGAATATCATGGTAGAGTCCAACCTGGCATTCTCCTACCAAACTGGTGCAGTTCGCTGGGCCGCTCCAGAGTTGATCATCCTTGAGATTGGCCAAACTGTCCAGTGCACCACAAAATTTAGTGATATATATGCTCTCAGGTGTATTATGCTTCATGTCAGTCTCTTATTTATGTTGTTCATGGCACCTGATACCATTTCTGTAGGTACTATATGGGAAACTGCCCTACTGGTGGGTTAAGACTGCCCTGCAAGTCATAGCATCAAAGTTCAAACACCAAGAGCCAGTCACACAGTCCATCAATAATATTGTGCAAATCCCAGTGCATTACCTTGATTTCATGCGGCGGTGCTGGTCAATAAAGAGCGACGATCATCCATCAGTGGAGGAGGTGCTGGACTTTCTCGAGGGAGTGATCTCAAAAGCATCTTCATCTAGGTAATGTCTCTGTTTGGGAGTGGCCTCTTTATTTTCATGTACAGGTCACACGAGCGTACATATGCATCATGATTGGGTTGTTGTTATGAGCAATTGCCAGGGCAGGCCCCTAGTAGGTCGGGAGACATTGATATGATGATCACAAGTTGTCTGTTGTATGTAGCATAGTAGTCTTCCCTAATAGAAGGAACATATATGTTCCTTCTTTATGATTTTGCTCTGCTTACCATAGCTTAACAACCCAATCTCGGTAAGTTCCATCCTCTGCATGAGGGTCTTCACTTTGGCTCCTGAGTCCTGACTTATGTAGAAACCCAGTAGTATTTGCATTCTTCGGCATACTCGAGGCACAGAAACTGTGAATCTTCGACCACCCGTGGGAAAAATTTGAGCCTGTGGGAAAACATTTCTTTGAGCATTACATAATCATCCTTTATACTTCTTTCCCAAACTTTATTTTTTTTCTCAAATGCTCTGGATATGCTGAACACAAACAGGTGCATGTGAGTGTATCTTAATAGAATCAAACTAAGAGAATAATCTCAGCATCTAGGACAGAACTGCTAACATTGACAATACCTAAGAGAATAATCTAAAGACATGATATGATGAGACAAGTCCAGTGTGAAAGATAATGGGAACATACCTCAGCATCTAGGACAGAACTGCTGAGGTACAAACAAATGATGAGCAATTATAAGGTAAATTATGTAACATGACCATGACAAAGAGAAATTCTAACTATGACAATGTTGATATCCAACATGCCCCCTCAATGAGACATAAGTGTAAGACCAGCATGATGCAGAACAAAAAGTGGATGGGGAAGAGTCTTGGTAAAGACATCCACAGTATTCTTGTGGGTGGACAGCCAGACAGGAAGAAATGTGCCCTCTTCGATGTGTCATTGAATGAAGTGATATTGTAAGTTGATGTGCTTTGTCTGAATGTGATTAGTCGCTTCTTTTGACAGTGTGATCATGCCAGCATTGTCAGCAAACAACTGGAGTGGAAGAGAGGGAGGTATACTGATGCATGAGAAGAAGGATTGCAACCAGAGGCCATCCTGTATAGCAGCAGTCAGAGCCATGTATTTGGCTTCAGTTGAGGACAGTGCATGAGTGGTCTGTTTCTTTGCAGAGTGTGAGATAGGTCTGCCATTGAAGAACCAGACATAGCCAGATATGGAGATGCAATCATCAGGACATGATGCCCAATCTGAATCACTGAAGCCATGCAAGACTGGATTAACCCCAGCACCCCTGTAATGCGTGCGCATGGCCATCATACCAGCAAGGTAGTGCAGGACATGCTTCATTGCACTGTAGTGACATGATTGAGGTGATGAATTGTGTTGTGCAAGTTGCATGACTGTGTGTGTGATATCAGGCCTGGTGTACATGGCAAGGTATAGTAATTTGCTGACAAGTTTACAATTCTCTGTCTCAAAGTCATCAATATGAGGGTGAACATCTGTTGGACGGCTGAAGGGGAAATTCAGGTCCATAGGGAGGGCGACAGGGTTACAAGTGGACATGCTGTGCTCTTGCAATAAGTAGACAATATAATCTTCTTGATGCATCCAAAGTTCGTGTGTCTGATGATTGCAAAAGAACTGGATGCCAAGGTACTTGGTGATGGGGCTGAGACCAGTGATGCTGAAGTGCTCTGCAATCTTTGCTTTGGTCTGATTGAGAAAGAGGCGGTTGTTGGAACCCACCAGCCCATCATCTACATGCCATGCAATAATGCAAATGATGCACACCCCCTCAGCATTGATGTGGTTGAAGATGAACACTGCATAGTCCGCCTCACAATGGAGGAAGCCCAGGCTGGTGAGTACTGCCTGAAGTAACTTGTACCAATCATAGGCTGCCTGTTTCAAGCCATAGAGAGATGACAGCAGGTGAGCAACAAGACATTGTCCTTCCAGTCCAAGATGTTCAAAGCTGGGAGGTTGACACATATACATGTCTTCCTGCAGCTTACCCCAAAGAAAAGCACGATGTGCATCAAAGCAATCAAGCTCCCAGTCATTCGCAGAGAGAACATGTGTCATATCCCGTGCACAAATCAGTGCTTCTATCAACCCTAACCCTATAATCAGTATTCAGTTCCTATCTAATCTGCCCCTATTCCAACTCCTCGAACCTCCAGATCGTCCTGAAGACCGGTACTGCTTCCACCGGAACCAATGGACATTATACTACTCCCCTTTACCCCTTAATACCTCTGTACTCTGCCTCACCCATCTCTGGCTATTCGGTTCTATAGAACATCTAATCTCCGTCCGCTCTGGTCCTATCTAATCTCTGTACTCCGCCAGCCATACAGTTCTCTACCCACCACATGCATCATCTGCCTCTACAACCCCTAACTGACAATCATTACCATTTCCAGTTCTCTCTTCATTATTTCATACCATTACACTCAGGCTGTGCCTCCGCTCCCATTGTCGATCTTCGTTGCCGGTCTGTTAAAACCTTCAACAAAAATAACAAACCAAACAATGCTACTGGTCAGCGGTTCCTGTGCTCAGAAGGCTGGTTCAGTAGTTGTTCAAAGGAGTGGTCTGACCCTAGTAGTACTCCAAACACTTCGAGTGGTTGAAGGTTTGGGTGGGAGGTGGAAAAGACGAAGCTGCATACGGGGCAGCTGACTGGAATAGATGCTGGACTGGAATAGACGTAGAAGCAGAGTGACAAGGTTCCAGATGAACAATGTCAAAGAAGAATGATGATTGGAGACTGAAAAATGCGAAGCCTATCTGAGGCTTCAGAGGGGAATAGACATGGAATGGTGAACTGAAGAAGTTGATTTTCTGTAGCTAAAGTACAGGGGTTTATATAGAGTAGAGTACCTGTGTACGTCTGTGTATGCAAAGCAACGCTCCAGGCAATGAGTAGGGCAATGAAGAGGGCAATGAAAGGGGGGAATGGAATGAATGTGCTGCGCTTCAGGGGTAATGACTGAGCAATTTCGAAAAATAGAACAAATCCTATGCAGAATGAGTCATAAAATGGAGAATGAGTCATAGGGATAAAGAATGAGTCAGAGAATGAAAAAGCGATGATAAAGCAGGGCTGTGACCATTACAAACCATGACTCATGACCTGAGTCGTCATGACCAATTGCTATGCAAGCATGACAAAGTGCTGTGCGGTGATGATGCAAGAGCTGTGACGCAGCAATGACGCAGCATATGGGCAGTGGAGAATGGAATGAAGTGATGATGCAATGATGCCATGTTGGAATGATGATCCAAATGCTCTGCTGCAGAGATGTCATGTGGTTGTTGGTGCAGAATGTCGACATGCAGGGATCATGGGATATACACAGTCTGTAAGACGCTTCCCCAGCATGATAAAGGGATTGGTCTTCTGCATGGTGAATTGGTGGCTTGCAATCTCTGGTGAGTGTGAGGATGGAATGGCATGGTGTCCACAGTGATCATGGAGGCAAGGTGCAAGTGGATAATGGTTTGAATGGTTCGACGAATATAAGCCGCTGAAGAGGATTGGAAATGGTAGGGTGATGAGGACAGGATGAATAAAGACGCGGTTTTCGACGTATTGGTGCAATTTGGCATGGTCTGGCTGA
Organism: Suillus lakei; assembly: GCA_016628065.1. NCBI lineage: Eukaryota > Fungi > Basidiomycota > Agaricomycetes > Boletales > Suillaceae > Suillus > Suillus lakei. The sequence continues at coordinate 225,742 of JABBWA010000049.1, forward strand.
TGCTGAGGTTGTCTGAGAGTGTAGTGGGTGAAGATGGGAGAGTGTTGGAAGTGTGTGAATGGGGGAAATGTGAATCAACCTCGTTGAATGCGAAATGCCGTAAAAATGTGGGATGCCGTAATACTGTTGAAAATTGCTAAAAAATCGAAAAATTAAAGGAAAGGAAGGAAAACAAATGAAAAGGTGAGTAAGGAATGGTATGGGAAATGAAGATATAAATAAAAAAACCATGTTCTCGCTACCAAACATGTTTGGTGCGTGACACCGAGTTGATTGGCTTCAGGCAAAGGCCCTACAGGATTGATGTAAGGAAGAAATGATATTGGTCCAATTGGAGATGCACTAGGCAATTCCAAATGTATTCATCACTGGCACAGGATTCCTGGGCAGCATTTCAAGACCTGCAGAGCAGATTTATAGATGCTTGAGATGAATGAATTCTTTGCCGATGATATGAAACAGCTTCTTTGATCCAAACATTTGAGTCTCGGGAATTGGCCGGGTCGACCCATGTCAGAGTTTGAATTTCTTATCCATCCATCAGCGGCTCATATCTTCACATCTGAACCAACCGTCATTGTCATTTCCAGCGTCATAATCCTGCATTAACCATGTCTGTGTTGCATGCTCCTCCTGCATCCTCTTCTGGTTCTCAGAATTCCGGCAATGAATACCGACCCCTCACACTGCATCCTGCAGACATTGCAGCTACATTGACAATGGCTGCATCATGGATCCGAGCATCTATCTCTCAATATCAGTCGGAGGCTGCCAACACCAATGATCCATCTGCTGCTTGGATCATGCACTTTAAAGCCGGGCTGCAATGGGAGATCACTGTAAGAGACCAATGACTGTCGTGGTCAATGCTGAGATTTCCGACAGACTTTTGTGACACCCATCCTGCAGTACTCAGCTGCAAGGAACATCATTTCGGTCATGCCAAGCCCGGTCACTCATATTCTTCAATTGTTTCCCCAGCTTGCCTGGAACATTGTTCCAGATCACGTCTTTTCATCCCACCTATGTCAGTTTCATGATATCGCAGGTTCGGGAGATCCCTCCAGGATTATATCTAGCTATGATACTCCATGGTGGATTGGACACACTGCAATCCCGAATGAATTATGGCAATGGGATCGGGTATTCGCATGTTGTATCCGTCACCACCAGCATTGGCTAGTAAGACTTATACACAATTCCCTTGAGTGATGACTAATCCTTTCCAGTCTGGCATTGAGGACGATGGTCTCATTCTTCATGAGCAGGTGGATGAAACCTCAGTTCCAACACTGCTGGCACTGAAGTGGATGAGAGAACGCCTCCGGACATTGGTTGAGGAGCAACAAGAGGGCATCTGTGAAAAGATGGGGGAGATTGAAGTGTACACTGCCATCCTAACCAGATTGAAGAGAGGCAGAGGAGAGTAGTCCTAGTCCTTGAGTTCATAATGTTAAGGTCAAAACTCAATACATGATGTAATGAGTGCTGAAAATCACATACCGACTTCGAAATATCTAACCTAATATTATATGCCGAGTCCCGATGTGAGAAAGGAATCGTGAGTGCAGGCTATAGTGATAAGCTACTGATCCTGATGAGTGCGAGTATAATTGCTCAACCCAAGGGGACTGCTACTAAGAGCACTTCCTTGGAAAGTAAAATATGAGGGAGGCAGACCAACGGAGTTATGATCTGAGCGGCCTATTCTAAACTAGTCCAGTGGCGAAAACTAAGGGTCCGTGAAGGAACGGCGACGGATGCATGAGATGGAAGTGTAACAGATACGAAACAGACAATAGCCAAAGGTCCGGATGAGCCAAAGAACGTTGAGGTAGATCCGGGTATGTCTAGGTATCGGGTTTAACGGGTAACGGGTACATAGACTTGTGCTCTGAGACGCCAGGAGCTGTTCTGGGTCCAACAACGAAGTCCGGATGAGAACAGGTAGATATCCGCAGAGCGGATGAGATCAAGGTGGTGCACGGGTAATACGATGACGGAACGCAAAGTGGTGCAAAGGTCCGTTAATGACCACGGATATCTAGCGGTGACTTTAACTCACGCCAACTCAAACACTAAGTCCAAGGGAGTAACAGGAAGTAATTATTGGGGAGTCCAGTGTGGCTATTTATCCTGGTCCATACAAACTCGGAAGTGCTATGCAAGCGCTTGGTACTGTAATATGTAAACTACTTAAGCGGCCTCGTGCATGGGAATGCACTTTGTAAATGGGCTGCCAACGATCAGAGAAGCAAAATATGAACTGATAACGCACCAATGGGGAAGGATGGACATAGGCAGGACATGGGTGGACGACTTCCTAGGACCAAGGTAGGTTCTGTCCCGTGACAGCGGGTCCGGTGGGTGTCCGCGACCAACGGATAACAGACGGACCTATATGAGTGAGAGATGGATGTTGCCGGAAGTCGCTGGGTGCGCTGGATGGAACTGAAGGTGAGTGGTATACTTGTGGGATGGTGGTATGTCATGGTATAGTGAGGATATTCCTCACACCGAATACCGAATATTGAATCCCCAATATCGAGTATCGAGTCCCCACTATTGAATATTGAATATTGAATCCCAAACATCGATTGAATATAGAACATTGAGTATCGAATTATATTGAGTCCCGACTATCAAATATCGAATATTGAATCCCAAACATCAATCAAATATCAAACTTCGAACATTGAGTATCGAGTCTCAAATCCTGAACATCATGTATCGAGTATCGAGTATCAAATTATATTGAGTCCCGACCATGGAATATTGATGTGGGAGAAATCGTAGAAGCACGCTATAGTGATAGTGTGTTGATCCTGTTTGGTGTGAGAGTAGTAGTTGACCCAAAGGGATAGCTCTGAGAGCAGTTCCTCAAGTTTGTAAGAGCAAAGGGACAAGTGTGGTTGGGTATTACAATCTATGTGACGGATTCTGCAAGCGATGCGAAGAAGATACGAGATGCAGATATGTGGATGAGTTGTGAGATGAGTGCGGTGTGGATGTGGAATAAGAGAGCACAGATATAACTAGAAGGGAGCCAGGTATACGAGTCCAGGTACCAGGTAACAGGTGACGGGTATGACGGGTAAGAGTACCAGGTATGTGAGACGCGATGCGAAGTTTTGCCGGGATCTGTTCCGGAACTTATGCGACAAGGTTTCTAGGTATAACTAGCAAGGGTTGAATGCTCAAGGAGTGTAGAGGTTTAGCGCAAGATAGTGAGAACTGCAATCAATTGCGCAAGAACAAAGAATGAGGTAGACTAAAGCTAGTGACTCCTGCAACACCGACTCAAAGGAAGGGAATGTAGAAAAGTGAGTAGTTACGAGTCCTGGGCGAGTATTTATGTGAGTCTGTACGAATCCGGGACTATGCAGGTGATCGCATATGTACAAGCAAGTCCGGAGTGATATAAGATGTAATAACACTAAGCTGGCCTCATGCATGGGAAAAGTATGTAAAACAGCCTGCAAACGATCAATAGACAACAAGTAAGGACTAATAACGCACCAGTGGGGATGGATGGACATGGACAGGACGATGGGAGGATGATGGGAAGTACCAATGCGAGATGCGACACGATGTGATCCGGAACTGGGCATGCGGGGCTAATCACAACGTCACGCGAAGGTGCGTAACTGGACACAACTGTCCAGAACTGTTCGCAAGTACTTGGAACGACTTCAGACTGTGAGTACTCTGGTTGACTACCATGGGGAAATGATGTCCTGCAGGGCTATAGCCAGATTGTTTCCTACATTGAATATTGAGTATCAAATCCCAACCATTGATAATCAAATATCATCAAGTATTGAGTCCCGACCATCAAATATTGAATATTGAATCCCGAACATCGATTGATTATTGAACTTAGAACATCGAGTATCAAGTCCTGACACTATCGAATATCGAGTCCTGATCATCAAGTATCAAGTATCGAATCCCAAACATCGTGTATCGAGTAGCGAGTCCCGACTATCGAACATTGAGTATCAAATTATATTGAGTCCCGACTATCGAATATTGAGTATTGAATATCGAGTCCCGAACATCGAATATCGCCTATTGAGTCCCGAATATCCACTATCAGGTATTGAGACCCAGACATCTCATATTGAGTCCCGAATACCAAATTTCCAGTATCAAGTGCCTGATATCTGATATTTGGTATTTGACAGTAGGTACTAACATGGGTAACTACACTTTCTACTTGTTTGATCTTTCATTGTCTGTAATTCACCCTAGCCCATCCACATGATGGAACCCCAGCATAAACATGAACAGAATCCCTCATATACCATGCCCAAGCAATCCAATCTCCTTCCACTGCATGAACACCATGTCTCACAAGTCTTCCGGAAAACGCAATCATGCAACCTGGATCGTACCTGAACTCCAGCCGAAGGTTGGCATACTCATCCTAACATTAGAATAATTCCCCATGGTAGTGAGAATATCGAAGCATTCGGGAATCAATAAATGGTCTCAATGATTCGGGGTTTGCCAATTGCAAATGACTGAGAGGCTGTTAAACACCGATGCCCAGTACCGGAGAGTCTCTGACATCTTCAGCAGTTCCTTGCTTTCTGCCTTCTCTCCGAGGCTTGTAAAGGCTCACAACCCTGCCCAGTACTGCTCAGGATGCATAACCCTGAGTGCCACTGTTGCAATGGCTGCTGGCCTCGCAATGGCTTTCAGGATCTTCTCGGAGGATGCTCCCTTCAATGATGCAGATACCTCCAGATCCAACTGATTCTATGGGATTTGTGAGTTTAACTACCGAGATCACCATCTCATCAGATCCTACCTTGTGCCCCTGTTGAAACCACACCGGAGATAAATTGATGCATCCGGGAGTTAAGGCATCATTTTCCGAGCTTGGGTTAAACCACCCTTGATTAGTTCACCAATTGCCATCAACCTTTATGCTTTTTTTGAGCATTGGAGCGAGCAAATCTGAGGCCACCCAAATTTCCTTCTGTAGGCACCATTTGATCTTCAGTATCCATCGAGTAACAATATATATTACACACCTGGGTGGCATCGGTCAGGGTGTCTGGGAGGTACCATGCAATGATGGCACCGGATGCATCAAGAATTGTGGCGGGTATCTCGACCAACTTTGTGCCCTCATGGCCAGGAGGACACCTCTCAAGCAACTTCTCCTCTCTCTCTTCATTATGCCCCGTGTCCTTCGGGGAGATCAATTTGCTATATCTTGCAATATCAATCTGCATCTGAACTGTGATGAAGCAATTTGACTAATCAAACAAAATTTCTGAATCTGCAGGAAGACCCACTGGGATTTTTATATACCTTTATGAGCCGATCAACCAATCGATCACAAGCCATCACCAGATCAGTGTCTAGGTGAGGAGAAGGTATACCTGGGTCTCCTCCTGTCTTCTCTGCATTGAATTTCTGTTTGGTATATTCACATGCCTCATGAGTGACAGTCAGGGCCCAAGTGCGCCAGAGGGTTATTTCAATATCGGAAGTGGAAGAATCATTCATGTTGGAATTGATCTTTCCACACTTTGGTGTTAAAGGGGGTGGAGATAGCAAGGATCAGATAAGGGAGCCTTGCATGATGTTAGCTTTCGAAGATCTATTGTCCTCTATTGCTCAATGAAATCCCCCATGTATGTGATAAATACCTGGATATCAGATATTTGTTTGTCGAGACCCGGGTCTTGGATCTCGGTATGCTTCACTCAATTTTCGGTAGTTGGAACTTGGCATTTGGCATTCAGTAGGTGGAGATAGTGAGGATCAGATAAGGGAGCCTTGCATGATGTTGGCTTTCAAAGATGTATTATCCATTGCTCAATGAAATACCAGATGATTGGAAGTGTGCTGGATATCAAATATTCATTTGTCGAGACCCGGGTCTTGGCACTTGGTACACTTCACTCAAGTTTTGGTAGTCAGAATGGGGGTGTCTTGTAGGGCAACACAAGCCGTGTATTAGCTACTCGGTAGTCAGTACTACATGTTCGCGTCAGTACTGGGTGCTCGATCTTCTGGCACTTATGACCTTCATCATTACATGACTTTGAATTATTACCTCCTTTGATTTTGATGATATACAACTACCTGAGCTCCGTCATGTCTACAATTATCATTCACCTGGGCCCACCCATCTATATTATATACCCCCACGTCAGCCCACCCGTATGTATAATGAATATTTCACCGCTCCCTCGGCCCACCCGTCTACAATATAATACTAATATGTCGGCCCACCCGTCTAATGTATTATATAACACCCTCGGCCCACCCATCTACAAAATGATACTAATATGTCAGCCCACCCGTCTAATGTATTATATAACACCCTTGGCCCACCCATCTAATATAATATACATCTGGGCCCACCCATGTATGTGATAACAAGTACCCTTGGCATACCCGTTGATTTGATACACATCTACCTTGGTACACCCATCTACATAATATCCAACTACCTCGGCCCATCCATCTATAGAATACTGATGTCCATTGGCCCACTCATCTACTCTACATATTCCCCACATGGGCCCACTTGCCTCCATTAGGAATAATATCACTCCTGGCCCATCCGTCATAGTCGAGGATATTTCTACCTTTGGCCCATATCATACAGGATATTATGCATGTCCGTTCACTCATATAATATGGAGATAGGTAACTGCAATATGTGGCCATGCTGTGGGATCACAGACCCATGTTATAGTTACTTCCTGCCCCTTCTTGGCTTTGGGCCTTCAACTATAGCCACCTTGCTGCAAGTCCTCTTGGCCAGCATATCACTGATCAGTGCAGTGGCGCACCGCTTCCTTGAACATGTAGTAAATGCAAATGATGGTTCATTTGGGATTTTGGTTGCCTTTGCGACCTTTGAAGCAGAGGCCTTATTTACTGACACATGTGCCTTTGTTTGCATGTGCTGGTAAGGTGGTGGAAGATTGTATTATCTGACCAGTAATAAGGGGGTGGTGGGTCAGCATCCTATCATTGATTTTGGCCAGCACATACTAATGCCAGTGGTGTTTGTTCCCTGGACAAAGACTGATGATCCTCCTGTTCATCCAAGCTTTCCTCACCAAGGACAGCATTGACCTTGCTGCAGTGACTTGCCCGGCGGGTGACTTTCTGGTGAGACTTGGCTGGCGGCTCCCTGGAATGGTCGGAAATTACTGCTTCATTATCAGAAGACTCATTGTCCTCTGTGTCATGCCAGATGACTTTCTGATATGCCTTGGCCAGCACCTCCATATCACCATCAGTGTCTTTCCAAGCTTTGAAACAGAAGGTGGGATGAAGCTTCTTTTTCTGTCAATCATACCAGAAATCCAACAGAGCAGTAGCACTGGCTTTGTCTATCTTGGATGGTTCCACTACCTTTACATCCACTGGCCAGTAGGTGCCTTCAACAAAATCTGATTGATTCTTGATCAAGTCACCCCAGGGCACTGCCACCTTGATGTTCTCTGTTCCCATGCACATCCTGGTGAAACTGTCAGATCTGTCAATGTTAGAAACAGGAGATCCACCTACTGTAAGGCTGGGTCAAAAACGACCTAATGATATGCTGCTGTTCACCATGCTTCAAACCCATAGTTTTGGAGAGAATCGGCAACCCATGCCTGTCTTCCTCCAAGTCAAGGAGCTTACATGGCATTTGTTTCTTGGAGGTGATGACCTGTGGAACATCATCATCCTGGACATCTGATCATTGCTCATTGTCAGGACAACAATGAGGACTAGAAGCAGGGCATCTCACTGAATTGTTCCCCAGCATATTACTGCCATTCCAGGATGAATATCTCATCCCAATTCCTTGTCTTCATGAAGTTGTCGGTGCCACCAAATTGATCATTGTGGTCATGTCTATGTTCAGATATCAGACCTATGCTGTACAAGGGTGCAAGACAACACTCATACTCCTAACATCAGTTTGCCTCTGCTGTCCCTCCATGCTGACATCACAAAGACCCTCATCCTGGCCTGTTTGAACATTAAAGTTGTGAAATGCTCTATCATATCAGTGCCTTTGGTTGCAGCGAGATTGGCCTGGACTTTGGGAGGAGTGGTGTGGAGAATCACCATTCTCTAGGCTCACAATGGCCATATCATGACTTGCTCACACACAGTTCACTGCCAAAGTCACACCATCATTCTCTATGCATCAGTACTGTGTTCCAATGGATCCCCAAATCAAGCAACATGTTTCCTGCACTGCATGCGCATAAGTGAAGCATTCATGTGCTAGGTGATGCTCCTGCATGCACGCTGTCCTTGCGCTCCATCACGCTTTCACATGCTTCATTGCTAGCATGTGTAATCATCCATCCAATGTCCATCCAACCCATTGGTGTGTAGTACGTCTTTATTTCTTGTTATCTAACATGTTACTGCATTGTTACATACTGTCTGTAGCACTTTTTAGCACCTTACATACAGTGCTTAGCTAACTTTGGTTCATGTTCCCTCAACCCTCTGGGAACTGAGGAGGCATTAGTTACCTTCCCTTACCTTTGTACCATGAGGTAGAATCGTCACAGCTGCACTTAGAGTCCATTTTCTATCTATTTGCCTTAATACCATCGCTTTTTGAGCTATTAGTGTGAATCTCATCACCTTTATCTCAGGTGGATAGCACTCCAGGTTAGACTCCATTGCTTTACACGCCTTATTATATCGTCACATCATCAAAGAACACTGAATGCAACCATTGAAGATATCATATCACTATGACCTATATATGACCTCAGACCATTCCCATATTGTCAGACTGCCTTGCAGTGCATTCCCTATATCAAGTGAAGCTTTCCCACACAGTGTGCAACATTCCTGCACTTAACGCCCTATTAGCATTGCACTCTCGCACTTTGCACTCCCATGCACATCATCGTGCTTATCATGCACTTTGCCAGACACCACCAGCCATCAGTGAATCTAACTTGCTGCCACTTGCTTCCCCTAAGGGTTGAATATATCGCCCCCATACATAACCAGCTTTATCAAGCTGTGTTGTGTTTCCCACAGTGGCTTCGTTGTTCCACTTATCTGCAAGAACATTTGCCTCTCCCTTCTCCTCAGCCAACACACTGGTGAGGACAGCCTTGGTAGCCTCTGGTCTTCTAGAATATGAGTCTTGTTCTGCTCAATTAAAACTTGGTGAGCTGTCCATTTCTTGTCATATTTGATGAGAGGCTTTGGGGCTTTCCTATGACATTGGTTGTACAACCACTCCTTGTATATCTGTTGTAATAAATAAATAGCTAGTCAACAGATATATCATACATTGGTTCATACCTTCTTTCAAGCTCCCAATAAGGCTTTGTCCCAAGTGGGAGCTTGAAGGCAAGCTTCCTTGTGTATAGCCTTCAAAATATGGTTCTGTTGTTTACCTTTTACAGACCTCCAGTCCTCTAGGTGGGCCTTGAGGACTGCAATTTCTGCCTTGATCAGGGGAAGCTTGGTCTGCTGGTGCATGATGACAGGGGATTCACTCCTGGCCATGTTACAATGAAATGGATGGTAGGAGAGTTGAAAATTATCAGTTCCAGTTCCTTACTCAGCTCTTTCGGTGCCTTCATATTATGTACATCTAGCTACATGATCCACCTGCATACAGACCTGTATTGCCTCTCCTTGTGCAGCACTGGCTGCTTATTCTGCAAGTACATATCACTGAGTTATAGGCCTGACATGATCCTATTGAAATCGGGCGGTTCAAGCACTGATCAAAGCAGAATGAATGATATTTCATAGTTCATATTTCGGGATATAGCTAATAGATTGAATCATGATGTCAGTTTAATATGTATTGCCTGCTGTATGTATGCATAGATGGCCACATGCTATGCATGCATGACTGGCTCTGATATCCTATCAATGTGAGATGATGCTCCTGAGGAACAAACCCATCAAATGTCCAGCTAAAGGCTGCAATAATACCTATACTACATATGAGATGTTGGTGTTTGTCCCAATCTAGTAGTCAACACATTCCTAGCTTCAATCATCACTCATTGTTGAAATCAAAGCATGGGAGGATCTAAAGTCCAGGAGTGGACACCCACCAGCCATATTTCTGTTGTAGAATGGAAGAAAACATATCAGAGCAGGAAAGTAAAAGAGAAATGGGTGGGGGGGCCTAAGATCCAGAGAATATGTTCAGTTACAGCCACCCCTACCAAGTTGCTGATGAAGTAACCATCCCAGGATATGCTATATCATGGAGGAGAAGATTACTTCAGAGACCAGCACCAGCAGAATGTCATGCCACTGCAGCTACCCAAGTCCCTGGTGAGCACTTCCAGCAATATCTGGTGTCCTGTCCATCATTCAGCTTGTTTCAAGAGTCAGAACAACTATCTCAGGCAATGGGTTCCAAGGACCAAAGAGTATCTCAATATACTGCTCCAATGGGAAGCTCCTGCCAGCTGGTCATGTATAATTTGTGGGACAGATGGTGTGTACAAGTATCACGGCTGCTTCAGCGAGCCCCTCTTTTGCACAAATTGCTGCAGGGAGGAACACTGTAGGCTTCCATTTCACTGAATCAGTTAATGGACAGGAGGATTCTTCGAGGACAGCTGCCTGGTCAAGACTGGGCTTGTTATCTCACTTGGGCACAGCAGAAATCCTTGCCCATGCCAGGACTTTGTCAGTGATGATATATACAACCTGTTCACTGACACCGACACTGGCAATGCCAAAGATGCCAATGACATACCAGGGCCAACTGCCGATGCCACTGAGCAGGATGAACATATGACTGGCAAGTGGACTTGGATTCCTAATGATCTACCCACTGGGGTGCTGTTCATTAAAAATAGCAAGAAAATAACCACCATAGTTGACAAGTCTGGAATCCACACCCACAAAATCAACTATTGCAGGTGCACCAGTGTGCCGACTGCTGATGTTCAACTCTGTCAGATGGGGTTGCTTCTGGCGTCCTTCACACAACCCAAGACTGCCTTCACATTTGACATCCTTGATGACTTTTTGCTGGACAACCTGGAGTGTGGGACTTCAGCTATGAATTATTATTATAAGCTGAGGAGGATGACCACATCTGTCTTTCCTCATCTAGTGCCGGTGAGACCATTCATTAAGCAGTGGAGGTGGGTTAATATTTTGGCAGGACCATTACCAGGAGTTAATGAGGGTGGATAGACAGTGGTGACAGCTCAAGCTGTTGAAATGGAATGGCCATGGCCATGAGTCCAAAGATAGGAAACCGGGAGATCTTGCTCTCTTCTGTCCAGCATGTCTCTAGCCAGGTATCAATGTCACATTACCCCCTGAAGACGAGCGAGAGGAAATCAACTCCAAATCTGAGCTTCCAAATCCCAGTTGGCTCTATTCCAGATCCCTGGTCATGGATGGCAACTTCAAAGCAGAGCACCTGTATGTGGCGATGTCGTGAACATCCTACCTGCAGCCTTGCAGAGCATCATTTCCCCATGCTAGCCAATACCTACACTCACAGTCTGGAGTCATTCCGAAGAGCCGCGAACAGTTCCGGATAGTTGCGGTCAGTTACGCACCTTCGCGCGTCGATGCGGTGGCTCCGCATACTGGGTTACGATCCGCATCAATCCGCATAACCGTACCGGTCCCTTGCATCGTCCTCCCATGTCCTGTCCACGTCCATCCAACCCCACTGGTGCGTTATTAGTCTCTCCTTGTCACCCATTGATCGTTTGCAGCCTCATTTACATACTTTTCCCATACATGAGGCAGACTTAGCGCTATTACATGTTACATTGTTCGGGCTCGCTTGTACATATGCGATCGCCTATACCGTCCCGGATTCGTACACATTTACTTATATACGGACTGAGGACTCGTATCTCAGGACTTTTCTACATTCCCTTCCTCTGAGTCGGTGTTGCAGGAGTCACTGGCCTTAGTTACTACGCTCTAATCCTTGTGCAATTTGATTGCTGTTCTCATCATCACGCGCGAGCCCCGCATTAAAGCATTCGACTACCGCTAGTTTATACCTAGGAACCTCGTCACGAATACCGGAGTAGTTCCCAGTACACTTCGCATTCGCATTCGCATTCCGCATACCCGGTACCCATACCCGTTCCACCCGTCATACCCGTCACTCGATACCTGGTACCTGGATTTGTATACCTGGCCTCCACTCAGTTATATCTGCACTCACTTCGCATCCGCATCGCGCCTTCTCGCATCTTCGCATCTCCAATGGCGGTCGTCGCATAGGTCTCACACCCAACCGCATTTAGTCCCTTCGCTCTTACTACAGGAGGAACTGCTCTCAGAGCTATCCCTTTGGGTCGACTACTAATTTCGCACCAACCAGGATCGACGCGCTATCACTATAGCGAGTTTCAACGATTTCTCCCACAGCGAATCCCATGGATGAAGTCTCCCTGATGGATGGTCATGCCTTCATGGTCGGTGATAGCACCTACAAGGTGCATCTTGCACAGGCAAAGGATGCTATTCAACAGTCTGAATGCAACAATCATCAAGCCATAAATCAAGCAAATGCCTCCCGGCACAGGCTAGAAGCAACCGGCATCAGTGGTTGTGCATGTGCAAGGCATGGTTGCTTCGCTCCACATGCAATGGTCGATTTTCAGAAGGGAGAAAGGTATGCACATTTACCTTGCCATTGAGACACTTAGCAAACAAAGACCAGGCATGTTAAGACTGTACTCAATGGAGGAGATGTCCAGAGGGCTTGGCTTCAGCTCATGCATTGCGCCCCTTACCTGAGTACATGCCCTTTATTTCTAGGACAGAAATTCGATGAAGTCTGGTCTACAGAGTAGAGGTAAGTCCGGCGGACTTCTGGTGACTTTTATCAGAACAAGGAATAAGACTACTACAGACAAAGTCCAGAGTAGAAACAAATGGAGATAGACTACCCTAAGGTAGAGCCAGAGTTGTAGTCTACAGGAATCAATCCTAAGTGCCAGTCTGGATAGTGAATTACAAAAATTCAAAGTCAAATTCAACTTCAAGTAGATCACATGATTTTGTAGGATTCACACTGATTATCAGATTGCCCATTGGTTAGATATGATCATATAGCTACTAGTATCTAGCATGGATGAGGATATTGACCTTGAGGCCCAACAACTACTTGGCCAACATCAACATTGCTGGGCTCTCATTCTTATAGCCATGTAATTGCAAATTATGAACACCTACCAGCTTTTGTTCTTATATCCAACTGTCCGCACCCCATACCATACTTCCATTCTTACTAGTGAGGCATGGGTGTACAAGCTTATTAACGGTCATCCTGACAGGATCCAGCACAACCTTGGTGTTGATTGTGATGTTTTCAATATATTACTGCACATTCTCCATTGCAATGGTGTATCAGTTGAGGAGCTGCTTGGCATCTTCCTATATACATGTGTCACTGGATTATCATCTCGCCTTGTTGGGGAGATATTTCAGTGCTCCCCCGGCACAATCACAAAGTATAATGGTCTCCATATCATTTTTCAAGTGATGTAATCTACTCTACAAGGTACTTCAAATGGATGCTTTTCTTCTTCTCATCAAATCCATTTTATGGCTCCCAGATCATATTTCCGACTCACGAGACCCCAATTTCTGAAAAGATTCTCGATGATCCTTGATTTTAGTTCTTTGATCAGTGTATTGGCACAGTAGATGGTACCCACATCCAGGCTTTCATACCGGCAGAGGAACACTTTCATATGCGCAACCACAAGGGTTTTTTATCACAAAATTGTCTTTTCATCTGCAAGTTTGACTTCAACTTTGTGTATTCACTTTGTAGATGGGATGGTTCTATTGCCAATGCTGCTCTGTGGACAGATGCCCATGTAAACGACCTATGAATTCCTGAAGGTCAATACCTTCTTGCAGATGCAGGTTTCAGTACCTCTGATGCCCTTGTTGTTCCATATCAGGGTGTCCATTATCATTTGAAAGAGTGGTGACAGGCCAATGTCAAGTAACCTTTCCTTTTTATTTTAACACATTGGTATTGGGCTAACCTGGATCTCTACACAGGCCGCAGAACACAGAAGAGCTATTTAACCACCGTCATTCAGCACTTCGCAATGTGATTGAACACATTTTTGGTGTTCTGAAGTGTCAATGGGGCATCTTGCAATATGTTCCAGGGTATAGCATGGAAATTCAAGCCCAGATCCCTGCAGCACTATGTGCCCTGCATAACTTCATTCGGAAATACCATCCCAATATCTTTGACCTTGACTCTGACGGAAACCTTCTTGAAATCAATCAGAATGTTGCATTAGGTGAACTGGGTGATGGGCCAGCTGATGCTGCAGAACAGAGAAGAGCAGATCAGTGGCACAACAGAATTGCGAGGGAAATGTGGGTTGACTATCCCAACGAGCATAGGTGATGAGGACTTCCATTACCAGGCGCAATGTAGTACTACACAATGGTTTACATATGTAGCATCCTACAAATATACAAGCGGTGTATACTAGTCCATATCATTGTTATTTGCAGCGGCATTACTAGACTTCAGCTTGTGAAGCATTTTCTCCAACCAGGCAGCTTGCATTGTCTCCAAAAAATTAGAAAAACTACAGCCTGCACCTTGTCCCTAGCAAAGTAGTCCACAATCTCGAGAGAATCCTCCTGTGTAAGCATCTTGTGTTCTGACAATAAGATAATGGCATGACCAAGGGGCCCATCCTGAGATGCTGTAGATGAAATGGCACCCTGAACCTGAGGGGAAGTTGTGAGGAAGTCCTTGATATAGCCAGCAAGTTCCTTCATTGTATCAGACCCATCTTTCTGTGCTTGTGCATGTACAGATAGCAGCCATGTACGTTTCCATGTGCTACCACCTGATTCTGATTCCATCCTGTGCTTTGCACTGCAGCTAACACTTGTCAACACAGATGAGGGGGCTGAGCTATTAGTGGAGGAGACAAGGAAACTGGAAGGTGTCAATGGTGCTATTGATGAGGGACCATGAGTCATAGCGTCTAATTTCAGTGACATCGAGCTACCACTTGCTTGTGCACCGGCAATGATGTCTTGTGTCACAGAGGAAAGCTGGCTGAAAGTAAGAGCATCTGGGAGACGAGCAGCCTCAGGCTGAGGTGCTGATGTCTGAATGGGATTGGTAATGCAATAAATGTGTGAGCCTTTCACGATCTTGGGCATCATCTGCTCGATAGCAGAGAAATGTTCAAAGCCCTTTGTTTTGAATGGTTGTGCTCCAGGGCGCCACTGAGAAATTATGTTATTAGTAGGACATCAAAGAGCAGTGGTAGGTGCTTGTTCCCTGATATACTGATACCAGACATCATCTCTCTTGTTGACTATTCCAGCTCCATACTCATCACTCCATATAAACTCTGATGTATTCTTAATATCTACAACAGCATTGTAGGCCAATTTAAGCTACAAAGTGTAAGCAGAAAATAGAAAACAGAATCATGGTCATAACATACTGATTGCCACTTGTTTTTACAAGCATCAGCAGTCTTCTCTGCCCCAGATGCATTTGGGAATCTCTCCTTTAGTTTGCTTGCAGCAGCGTTGAGTGTTGATTCCTTGCGATTTCCATTGCCACTTGCAGAGAACTCAGATAACAGAAAGTTCACAAAAACAGCTTCTTCGTCTGAAGTCCAGACAGCAGCAGGCTTTCATTTCTTCTTCTTTGGCAGTTCCACTGGATTAATGGCACCATGAGAATGAAGGGAGTGGGTAGATCCATTACTGTGGCTTGATGTGTGAGAGGGCATGGTGATCACACAAGCTTGAGGTGCACTGTAGGAAGGAATCCAGGATCTTCCAGATTACATTGCGACACATACAGTTGACTTTGAATTTTTATAATTTGCTGTCCAGACTGGCACTAAGACTTGGAGTTGGACAAGTATAAGGACTTGGTCCGGGGAGACAGAGATGAATAGAATCTAAGATGATATTCAAACTGAGGAAGTATGGAGTGTTACAGGAGTTTATATACTGTAGGTATCATAATGGAAGGTCAGTCAGCGAAGTCCAAGGCTATGTACAAAGCATATGGAAAGCTTATTAGTAAGTTAGACGGATCATCATAAATGAAGTCGGAAATGAAACAGAGGAACAGATCAACTAGTACTACGGATGAATGTATAACTGGAAACTGGAGTCAGGAGAGAATCTATATGGAGATATACAAAAGGAGAAAGGAAACGGAGATGAAATGGAGATTAGGTATGGAGATGGGATCAGAGGTAGAGGGTCCAGAACGCGGAATATGACAAGGCAGATGAACATGGACTATGCTTTGTGTGAGGCATTGAAACACAACACCAGCAGCATTCAGCATGCACTGACATTTTATGATGTTAACTGCCAGTATCACAAGTATCTCAGGGATCGTGTATCTGACAGCCCATTCCTAGAGCTTGACCAAGCACTTGAGATTGTGCCAGGGATAGGTCTTTGGCATGTGCATGGCCACCAAGACAGCTGCTATGTAAGATATGCCTCCAACTCCATCACCAGCGCTGCATAAATTGATGGTGAGATCATGGAAACATTGTGGGCACCATTAAATATCATCTCTCCTTTGGCGAGGGGAATGGGGACACCCCACCAGAAGGAATGCCTGGACTATCAAATGAATGATTGCAATTTCATGAAGATGGTCAGGATGAATGGGTGGCTTTTTATGTCTGACAATTACATTCCACTCACCAACAAACTGCAGGCAAGGCCCTTTGCCGAAAATTCAAGCAAGCAGTGAAAGGAGTCGCCAAGAGCACCGCTGCATTCCAGAAGCTAAATGAGAGCACTGATGTGGTGAAAGTGATAGAGTGGGAGGAACTGTTACGACCATGCACACCAAAGGTGCATAGGAGTAGGATGAACCAAAAAGGGCTTGGCTTCAGCTCATGTGCTGCACCCCTTGACCAAGTACATGCCCTTGATTTCAGACAGACTAGAACGGAAGTCCAGGGTGTTCCAGAAACAAGTCTGGGTTAAATAGCAGACTTGTCCAGTGGAGATCCAGAGTTGGGATAGTGAAGGAGAAACTGGAGTCAAGACTACCATTGGTAGAGGTGGAGATGCAGTTTCTGGGATGTAAGTCCAGGAACTCGAAGGGGGTGACTAAGATTATTCAACCAGAGGTAATGACTGTGGGTAATGAGAATCCTATCCAGTATGGAGTCCAGAATAGGTGGTACAACAGAGGTGGGTCACCCTATGGGTAATGGAGGGAAAGTCACAAGGAGAGTAATCCTTAAGACTCTAGAGTAGGAGCAGTCATGGGGATCCAGTCCAGTAGATGACAGAGGGGAATAGGACCCATAGGGTACAATAATATTTGAACTGAGGATCTACTAAGTTTTACAGGGGGCTTATATACTGTAAGTAAGCAGTGTCAGGATGAGTAAGGAAGAGACTGGAGCTAGGAGCGGAGCACATGGAGGAATGAAAAGGCTATGTATGTGACATATGGAAAATTAGATAATTAGACAGAACAGAACAATCAAAATGAACTCAGATATGAATGGGAAACAGATCAGTTGAATCAGATGGAATATACATAACCGATAACTAGAGAGACAGGGGTTTCCTATATTTAGAAGTGGGCGGAGCTCTATAAATCCAGGCAGGAGATTAAAGAGATGACTGGAAGCAGAGGCACAGCCTGAGTGTAATCATACAGGAATAATGAAGGGAGAGCTGGAAATGGTAATGACTGTAAGATAGGGGTTGTAGAGGCAGATGATGCATGCAATGGGTGGAGACTTGTATGGCCGGCAGAGTACAGAGATTAGATAGAGCCAGAGTGGACAGAGATTAGATTATCTATAGGACTGGACAAATGGAGATGGGTGAGGCAGAGTACAGAGGTATTGAGGGGTAAAGGGGAGTGGTATAATATCCATTGGTTCTGGTGGAAGTAGTACCAGTCTACAGGAGGTTCTGGAGGTTCGAAGGATTGGAATAGGGGCAGATTAGATGGGAATTGAATACTGATTAGAGAGTTAGGGTTGAGAGAAGCACTGATTTGTGCATGGAATATGACAGGAACAGGAAAGGCTTGCACAGCAATGTTGCACCATTAATCCAAAGGCATGGACATATATGAGGTCCAACTACATAGAGGTGTGCAGCAATATTTAATCATTTTTATCAGACTCACTCCCAGCTAGCGCCGACACAAAAGGAACAGGAACTGCAGTTGCTAGGGGTGAATGGTTGGTGTGTTGGCCCAGCACGACTGCGAGACATGGTGACATGGCTGGCTGAGGGCCTTTCAATTGAGGAAGCACAGCTGACACTCCAGATGGATCTTAGGAGATTGGGGTGGCATCCCACCGAAAGCCAGTGGTTGGATATTGCTTGCCAGCAGGAGAGACTCCAGGGAGACATTGATCGGTGGTTGGCACAGGGTCTGAGGTTCCTCGATGATAGGATAGGGGATGGCGACATCCAGGTGATGGAGAATGAATTGTTCATGCTTGAGGAAGACCAAATGGATGAGACGGCGGAAGAATTCAGACTATTCAAGCCAAAAAAGATGGTTCTGCCCATGCCATCCATCCTTGGCCCAGAACGGTGTCACGCACCAAACATGTTTGGTAGCAAGAACATGGTTTTTTTAATTTTATATCTTCATTTCCCATAACATTCCTTATGCACCATTTCATTTGTTTCCCTTCCTTTCCCTTGATCTTTCGATTTTCCAGCAATTTTCAACAGTATTATGGCATCCCACATTTTTACAGCATTTTGCATTCAACAAGGTTGATTCACCTTTCCCCCATTCACATGCTTCCAATGCTCTCCCATCTTCACCCACTACTCTCCCAGACAACCTCAGCATCAGCCAGACCATGCCACATTACACCAATACATCAAAAACTGTGTCTTTATTCATCCTGTCCTCATCTCTCTACCATTTCCAATCCTCTTCAGCGGCTTATATTTGTCGAACCATCCAAACCATTATCCACTCACACCTCACCTCCATGATCACTGTGGACACCATGCCATTCCATCCTTATGCTCACCAGAGATTGCAAACAACCAAGTCCCTATGCAGATGACCAATCCCTTTATCATGTTGGGGAAGTGTCTTACAGACTGTATATATCCCATGATCTCTGCATGTCAACATTCTGCACCAACAACCACATGGCATCTCTGCAGCAGAGCATTTGGATCATCACACCATCATGGCATCATAGCATCATCACTTCATTCCATTCTCCACTGCCCATATGCTGTGTCATTGCTGTGTCACAGCTCTTGCATCATCACTGCATAGCACTTTGTCATGCTTTATCATTGCCTTTTCATTCTCTGACTCATTCTTTGTCTTTATGACTCATTCTCCATTTTATGACTCATTCTGCATAGGATTTGTTCTATTTTTCGAAATTGCTCAGTAATAGCCTCTGAAGTGCAGCACATTCATTCCATTCCCCCCTTTCATTGCCCTCTTCATTGCCTTACTCATTGCCTGGAGCATTGCTTTGCATACACAGACATACACAGACACTCTTCTATATATAAACCCCTGTACTTTAGCTACAGAGAAATCAACTTCTCCAGTTCACATTTCATGTCCATTCCCCTCTGAAGCCTCAGATAGGCTTCGCATTTTTCAGTCTCCAGTCATCATTCCTCTTTGACATTGTTCACCTGGAACATTGTCACTCTGCTTTCGTCTATTCCAGCCTATTCATTCCAGTCAGCTTCCCCATGTGCAGCTTCGTCTATTCCAACTCTCACTCACCCAAACCTTCAATCACTTGAAGTGTTTGGAGTACTACTAGGGTCAGGCCACCTTTTGAACAACTACTGAACCAGCCTAGAATCTGAGCACAGGAACTGCTGACCAGTAGCATTGTTTGGTTTGTTATTTTTGTTGAAGGTTTTAACAGACCAGCAACAAAGATCAACAATGGTGTGCCGAACTTGGTGCCAACAATATGATTCATCATGAACTGGCACTTCGGGAGGGACAGGCCAATGATGCTCTTCACAACATCAGAGTGCACCTGGCAGACAAAGCTGTTATCTTTTATACCACCATCAGAATGGCGAAGTCCCAAGCCACGCCCACCAGAGCTTGGGCTCAAGTGCATTCAGTGGACATGGCAGTAAGCATCAATGCAAGCATTTACTCCAAGTGCCAGACACAGCTGGCCAACCTCAGTGCCAACAATGAATTCCTGGAAAGATATTTCCCCCTGCTAAAGGCGCATCTCAAGGTTAGCACAGTAGTAGCTGATCCAAATGCAAGAGGACAGAGAAACAACACATTGGCCTGGTTCTGGTCAATGGATGTGGTGGGGGATTCTCATAACAGTGATTGGCTGAATGAATGTGAGTTAATTATGCCGGTTGGGTGTGTGGCACTGACATTGCACAGTTTACCATGTGCACTGGCTTCATGCCAAGGCATTAAAAGACTGGTGGGAGGAAGAGCACCTCCTAGTGTGGCATGAGATGAATTGGTCATGCAATTTTTTCATGCATAAGGCAGAGGAGTGGATATGGTGTGAGGAATATCCTCACTATACCATGACATACCACCATCCCACAAGTATACCACTCACCTTCAGTTCCATCTGGTGCACCCAGTGACTTCCGGCGACATCCATCTCTCACTCTGATAGGTCCATCCATTATCCGTTGGTCGCGGACACCCACCAGACCCGCTGTCACGGGACAGAACCTACCTTGGTCCTAGGAAGTCGTCCACCCATGTCCTGCCTATGTCCATCCTTCCCCATTGGTGCGTTATCAGTTCATATTTTGCTTCTCTGATCGTTGGCAGCCCATTTACAAAGTGCATTCCCATGCACGAGGCCGCTTAAGTAGTTTACATATTACAGTACCAAGTGCTCGCATAGCACTTCCGAGTTTGTATGGACTAGGATAAATAGCCGTGCTGGACTCCCCAATAATCACTTCCTGTTACTCCCTTGGACTTAGCGTTTGAGTTGGCGTGAGTTAAAGTCACCGCTAGATATCCGTGGTCATTAACGGACCTTTGCACCACTTTGCATTCCATCATCGTATTACCCATGCACCACTTTGATCTCATCCGCTCCACGGATATCTACCTGTTCTCATCCGGACTTCGTTGTTGGACCCAGAACAGCTCCTGGCGTCTCAGAGCACAAGTCTATGTACCTGTTACCCATTAAACCCGATACCTAGACATACCCGGATCTACCTCGACGTTCTTTGACTCATCCGGACCTTTGGCTATCATCTGTTTCATATCTGTTACACTTCTGTAACACACATCCATTGCCGTTCCTTCATGGACCCTTAGTTTCCGCCGCCGGACTAGTTTAGAGTAGGCTGCTCAGATCGTAACTCCGTTGGTCTGCCTCCCTCATATCTTACTTTCCGAGGAAGTGCTCTTAGTAGCAGTCCCCTTGGGTCCAGCAATTATACTCGCACTCATCAGGATTGGTAGCCTATCACTATAGCCTGCACTCACGATTCCTTTCTCACAATGGCTGGGTGCCCTGACAAAGGACAAGGTTGGACACCTTGCCTATGCAGTGTGGCAGTGCAAAATGTATCAATGTTTGTGTCAGGATGCCATGGATGCATTCAACAAGGCAAGGGATCCTGACAACAGAAGGGAGATGTTGCCCAAGGTAGAATAGCTGTAGAATAGCTACTACTGTGAATGTATGATCTTGTGATATCCAATGCCATACTGACCACCACCGCACTGACCACTGCTGTCATGAACATTCTGTCCACAGCCCTGCAGAGGCCCATATCACGGAGTACATCAAAAGCCCAGTAGTCTGGATGACAGACTAGTCATTCCCAGTCATCTCTGATGCAACCCGCTCAAACCCAATGCTTGCCTGCACTCTCCGACCCTTGGACCTGCCGGACTATCATCGGAGATGTACTGGACCTGCTTGCATACCTTTGGAAACCCATCCATCCTATGTCCTGTCTGTTCCGTCCATCCCCACTGGTGCATAGTAGCTCATTTCCCATGACTGATGCAGAAGACAGTGTTATTACCTGTGTTCTCACACATCTGCAGTGCCTCATGTCAGTTTACATATCACCGGACCCGATGTTTTCCTATTTCTGATATTCCGGATTTCTATGTAGTTAGTTATATAGGACTGATAGTACAACCATGCACGCTGAAGGTGCACAGGAATAGGATGGACCAAGAAGGGCTTGGCTTCAGCTCGTGTGCTGTGCCCCTTGCCCAAGTACATGCCCTTGATTTCAGAACAGACTAGAATGGAAGTCCAGGGTGTTCCAGAACAAGTCCAGGTTGAATAGTGGACTTGTCCAGTGAACATCTGGAGTATAGATAGTGAAGGAGAAACTGGAGTCGAGACTACCAATGGTAGGGTCTCGAGTAGAACAGAGGTATAAAATGAGAACAGAGGTATGGCTACTCCCAGACAAAGTCTGGAGTAGAAGAGTAACGAAGGTAGACTACCAGGAGGTAGAGGCAGAGATGTAGTCTCCAGGACATAAGTCCAGGAACTTGGAGGGGGTAACTAAGATTATTCGACTGGAGGCAATGACTGTGGGTAACGAGAGTCCTATCCAGCACAGAGTCTCGAATAGGCGGTGCGATGGAGGTGGGCCACCCTATGGGTAGACGAAGGGAAAGTCATAAGAAGAGTAATCCTTAAGACTTCAGAGTAGGAGTGGACATGGAGATCCAGTCCAGTGGATGACAGAGGGGAATAGGACCCATAGGGTACAATTATATTTGAACTGAGGATCTACTAAGTTTACAGGGGGCTTATATACTGTAAGTAAGTATGTCAGGATGAGTAAGGATGAGACCAGAGCTAGGAGCGGAGCACATGGAGGAATGGAAGGGCTATGTATGTGACATATGGAAAGTTAGATAATAGACAGAACGGAACAGTCAAAATGAACTCAGATATGAACGGGAAATGGATCAGGTGAATAAGACGGAATATACATAACCAATAACTGGAGGGACAGGGGATTTCTATATTTAGAAGTGGGCAGAACTTTGTGAAACAGAGTGGAAGACTAAAGTGAAGAGGACCAGAAGCGGAGGCACAGCCTGAGTGTATTTGTATGGAATAACGAAGAGAGAGCTGAAAATGGTAATGATTGTAAGATAGGGGTTGCAGAGGCAGATGATGCATGTGATGGATTGGAGACCTGTATGGCTGGCGGAGATTAGATAGAACCAGAGCAGACGGAGATTAGATGATCTATAGGACCAAATAACCGGAGATGGGTGAGGCGGAGTATGGAGGTATTGAGGGGTAAAGGGGAGTGGTATAGTGTCCATTGGTTCCGGCGGAGGCAGTACAGGTCTACAGGAGGTTCTGGAGGTTCGAGGGATTGGAATAGGGGCAGATTAGATAGGAACTGCATACTTATTATAGGGTTAGGGTTGATAGAAGCACTGATTTGTGCATGGAATATGACAAGGTGGGACTTCCCATCTACTTGGTCACATACCTGTCCTTACCTGTTACCTTGCTGAATATACCTGATTCTCACCCGTTCCACACCCATTCCACACCCACAACCCTTGTCACTTGTTTTCCTTGCCATTCCCTTGTTTCTGGACATAGTCTGACACTTTCTGTACCCATTCCCTTGCTATTATCCATACCCTGACTACCCGAAGCTTCAGACCCACATTCCTGCACCTCAGACTTAGTAGTATACCTTTGGACCCAACATTTTGACCTCCGGACTTGATCTGCATACCTTCAGACTTGTTCCCTGACCTTTTTGCGACCTCAGACACTAACTATCAGACTTATATCAGTAGCAGACCCCTTTAGGGTCGAACATTCTTGTCTTGCAAGAGAAGCAGCAGGCATAGCAAAGACCCAACATTATATCCACCTACTGTGGAGCAGTTTCCCACACTGCCACACTGACCGCCACCACACAGCCTGCTGCCACAGTGTTTACCAGCATTGTATGTTTGCAATCTTATTCCTTATACCATCCTACCTTAGGTCTGGCACCAGCCTTGTTTAATTCCATCCCCATTGTCATTTTGCATTGGGGGCACTAGTACAATTACAACTACTGTTAAGACCATGCACGCCAAAGGTGCACAGGAGTAGGATGGATCAGGAAGGGCTTGGCTTCAGCTCATGTGCTGCGCCCCTTGACTGAGTACGTGCCCTTGATTTCAGATGGACTAGAACAGAAGTCCAGGGTGTTCCAGAAACAAGTCTGGGTTGAATAGCAGACTTGTCTGGTGGACATCCGGAGTTGGGATAGTGAAGGAGAAACTGAAGTCGAGACTACCATTGGTAGAGTCTCATGTAAAACAGAGGTACAAGCTGAGAACAGAGGTATGGCTACTCCCAGACAAAGTCCTAAGTAGAAGAGGAACAAGGGTAGACTACCTGGAGGTAGAGGTGAAGATGCAGTTTCTGGGACGTTAGTCCAGGAACTCAGAGGGGGTGACTAAGATTATTCAACTGGGGGTAATGACTGTGGGTAATGAGAGTCCTATCCGGTACAGAGTCTGGAATAGGTGGTACGACAGAGGTGGGTCACCCTATGGGTAATGGAGGGAAAGTCACAAGGAGAGTAATCCTTAAGACTCTAGAGTAGGAGTGGACATGGGGATCCAGTCCAGTAGATGACAGAGGGAAATAGGACCCATAGGGTACAATAATATTTGAACTAAGGATCTACTAAGTTTTACAGGGGCTTATATACTGTAAGTAGATAGTGTTAGGATGAGTAAGGAAGAGACCAGAGCTAGGAGCGGAGCACATGGAGGAGTGGAAGGGCTATGTACGTGACATATGGAAAATTAGATAATGAGACAGAACGGAACAATCAAAATGAACTCAGATATGAATGGGAAATGGATCAGATGAATAAGACAGAATATACATAACCGATAACTGGAGAGATAGGGGTTTTCCTATATTTAGAAATGGGTGGAACTTTGTAAATTAGGGTGGGAGACTAAAGCAAAGATGACCAGAAGTGGAGGCATAGCCAGAGTGTAATTGTACGGGAATAATAAAGGGAGAGCTGGAAATGGTAATGACTGTAAGATAGGGGTTGCAGAGGCAGATAATGCATGCAATGGGTGGAGACTTGTATAGCCTGCAGAGTACGGAGATTAGATTTGTTGATAGTGACAGAGTGGATGGAGATTAGATTTATAGGACTGGACAAACGGAGATGGGTGAGGTGGAGTATGGAGGTATTGAGGGGCAAAGGGGAGTGGTATAATATCCATTGGTTCCAGTGGAAGCACTGGTCTACAGGAGGTTCTGGAGGTTCGAAGGATTGGAATAGGGGCAGATTAGATGGGAACTGAATACTGATTAGAGGGTTAGGGTTGAGAGAAGCACTGATTTGTGCACGAAATATGATGACTACATACTAACTAAATTCATCCTCCCTCTTCAAGTACCTCACCAGCCGCTTTGTTGCGGTGATGGTGGCACATACATCCTGGCCCAATGCAGTCTCCATCCTCAACAATGATGACATGACCAGCTGTGCCTCAAAAACCTTGTTCTCTAACAATTCAATGATATGGTCTCCCTCTTGCTTCACACTGGCGTGGATGGCAGCCAACTGCTGGGCAACTGGTGTGGACCTTACATCCACATATGTGGCCAGTGTCACAAGCAACTGGCCCTCTGGCTGCAATGCATAAAATGTCAGATTATGTGAGGATGAGGAGAAACATGACTTACCAATTGGGCAAAGTGAGAATCTACCATTTCCCTGATCTCATTAATGTTGGGGAGGTTGCCAGTAAACTGGTTGTAGTTGGTGGTGTCAAATGCTTGGGTCCACCAGGCCATTGGATATGTGTTGACTACCTGGCCAGTTACCCATGCACCAGAAGGCGATGCCAGCATGCTCATGAATTTGTCATAAAACTCATTGTAGTTGAGGAGCTCCATATGGCTCATGCTGAGCATGCCAGTAAAGAACTGGAGGTTTCTGGAAAGGGGTGGACTGATCCCCATGCCTTGGCAAATGTTCACCCAAGGTGAAATAAATGCCTGTTTAGTCAGTGAGCAGTCTGTATATGTGAGTGTCTGGCAAAAGAACTTACATCACCTTCCCACATCAGATACTTTGTTACAATGTATTGTACTTTGGACAATGTGACAAGCTTGGTCGTCCCAAGTGTCATCTGGATGGCCAGCAATCGGGATGTGTTAAGACTATAATCAAATGGAGGAGATGTCCGGAGGGCTTGGCTTCAGCTCGTGTGCTGCGCCCCTTACCCGAGTACGTGCCCTTTATTTCTAGGACAGAAATCCAATGCAAGTCCAGTCTACAAAGTAGAGGTAAGTCTGGCAGACTTCTGGTGACTTGTCGGGAACAAGGAATAAGACTACTACGGACAAAGTCCAGAGTAGAAACAAACAGAGATAGACTACCCTAAGGTAGAGCCGGAGTTGTAGTCTATAGGACTCAATCCTAAGACTCAGAGATGGACAAGTATAGGGACTTAGTCCAGAGAGACAGAGATGAGTAGAATCTAAGATGATATTCAAACTGAGGAAGTATAGAGTGTTACAGGAGTTTATATACTGTAGGTATCATAATGGAAGATCAGTCAGTGAAGTCTGAGGCTATGTACAAAGCATATGGAAAGCTTATTAGTAAGTTGGACGGATCATTCTAAATGAAGTTGGAAATGAAACAGAGGAGCAGATCAACTAGTACTACAGATGAGTGCATAACTGGAAACCAGAGTCAGGAGAGAATCTATATGGAGATATACAAAAGGCAAAGAGAAATGGAGATGAAATGGAGATTAGATACGGAGATGGGATCAGAGGTAGAGGGTCCGGAACATGGAATATGACAGGATGCAGCAAACTCAAAAATGTTGGCCACATTGGTGAGACCCACAATCCTTTCAGTGTGCAGGTAATGTGTGGTGGATGGAGAGTGTGACATGGTGAATATGATGATCAATTATAATCTGAAGTCCCATATATGTTTGATGAAATCAGAGTTTGAACATTTGTGAACGATTTTCTGAACCTGGAAACAAGGACAACATGCAATGCTCATTTGTTGTTTCAGATGCTTGTAGTCATCCCTCCTTTTCATAATGTGCAGTGTTACCATACAGATATATGTACAATGTATAGTAGTTTAAACATTTAAATGATAGCGAGGTTGCTGGACCATGGTGTCATCTTTGTCGGTGCAGACATTAGTGTGTGGTGGCATCAATACAGTGGCATCAATGCATCAGTGACACCCTGCCTGGAGTAATGGTCCAATGCTCATTCCATGTTTTGTGATGCTGCATTCCTCCATAATGTACATAATGTTACCATTCAGACTTACAATGGCATAGTTTAAATATTTAAATGTTAGTGAGGTTCATACCAAGGTTGCAGGACCAGACAGCAGTGTTGTCAATGCTGGTGCTGCATGTCACGACATCATCAGTACCAGCACTGCAAGTTGTGGTGCCCAATGATATCAGTGCTACTACAGGGCCATGTGGTGTCAATGTGGTGGCATGAATTTAGCACCATGGAAGTAGTGGCATCAACTTGCCAGCTGAGATAATTCTACATGTTCATTGACATTCTGCACTGGTCATGCATCTCAGTTGCTCATTGACATTGTGGACCACTAATGAATCTTACCATAACAAAGGCAGCTGTTATGCCACTGACAGCTGGTGGATGGACCCACTATTGAACACTGTGATCAATAAGGAATTCTAGATTACATAAGCAGCAACCACAGGTCCAAATGTCCACATCACTTGTACTTAAATTCAATCACATCTTGTGCTGGGGACAATTGCCCCATTGGGTGTTGCAGTATTATTACAGCAACAGTGCCCAGTGAGATTGTATATCATTCTGTGGCAAGGTTCACTGCCACTTCGGTGGGTGGCATATGTGATTTTAATCCTGCCCCAGTGTACACTGCCATTATGCTTTCATGGTGATGCATGTATTGTCAGGAGCATTATTGTGGTGTTACAACAATGTTTATTGCCTGCTTTGACATTCACAAAACCATGCATGCACGAACTAAGTTTCCAGGGAACAAGGTGTCCAGCCTGTCAGTGGCAAAATTGAACATCATGTGCTGCAAATTTGTCTGGCATGAGTGGCATTATATTTCCTGAAGGATGTTATATTGATGTAAGCATCATCGGTGAATTCTCCCCATGCAAGCATACTCAGCAGCATCCCAGGATACACTGGCCAATCCCAATACACCACAACCAGTGCATTCCCAACACCATTTGCCAAACCTATTTTCTGCTGAACCTGTTTTCTGGGGGTGCAGCCCCTGATGCTGATAAAAGCTGCCAGTACTCATTTGCCAAACCTATTTTCTGCTGAACCTGTTTTCTGGGGGTGCAGCCCCTGATGCTGATACAAGCCGCCAGTAGTCATTCCTGATATTCACCCATCCAGCCCATGTCCTTGTAAATACTTGCTGGGGAGACAATGTCCTGTCCCCAACCCATTTTTCAGCATCCATTTTCCAGCATCCATTTTCCGGCATCCACTCGCTGATCCAACCATAGGCCCACCCAAGATTGGTGAAACATTACTTCGGTGGGCCCACCCTTCAATTCAGTCAACAGTTAATCCTCACACTCATGGGCCCACTCCTGAACTTAGAGGCTAATCTAGTATGGGCCCACCCATGGACTTGGAGTGACATTCTAATGTGGGCCCATGGTGGGTTGGCCCAATACTTAGGGTGCATTGTCACCATGGGCTGTCCTATAGTATAGGGTGAAGTCACTGAAGGGGCTCCAGGTGCTTCATGCCTGGTCCACTATCTGTGCAAAGTGGGAGAACTTGTCTGGACTTTGCATTAAAATCTTCCATTTGGACAATGGGGGCAAGTTTCTCAATGATGCTTTCACAGACGTATTAGAGTCAGCGGGGATTGAATGTCAATGCTCTGTGCCTTATGCACATCAGCAAAATGGCAAAGTGGAATGTGTTATGCACACCATTGAGGGCTGTATGTATGCCATGTTGGATCACACGAGGTTGCCTCAAACTTTGTGGGGATAGGCAGTGTTTACCACAGCTTACCTGTTTAACAGATCAGAGTCTCATGCACTCCACCCTGGCTGAACTCCATATGAAATTTTAACAGGGATACAGCCTACACTCACTCACCTCCATTTTTTCAGTGCTCGCTGTTTTGCACGAATCCCATCTGAGTTGCAGGAGAAGCTGGGTCCACACTCACGTGAGGCCATATTCATGGGATATCCCCCTGGAGTGAAGGTGTGGCATTGCAGAGACACAGTGACAGGTGCTTTCTTTAATTTGCAAGATGTCATCTTTGACAAAGGTTTTTGAATCATCCTTTCCCTGATAGTGATGATGATGATGATTCTATCATCTCTGCACCTGCACCTGCACCATCCTCTACTGCCATTCCTGCCTCCACTCTCCTGCCAGCAGCCCACCAATCATCTCACATTCTGATGCCCACTATGAAAGGCCAAGCTTACAAAAGCCACCTTGTCACTGATCAGACCCAACTCACCCATCAATGTGATATTCAGGAGGCAAAACTGTGCAGAGTCCCTCCCCCACCAGCATCCTCTGACGACCCTTCTGTTGCTCACATCCCAACAGTGCCTCCTGAGCCTGTCAGTGCAACTCCTAAGCCATCTGCACCTAATGACCCTGATGCTATTGTCCCCGACAATGAAGAGATCAGGTTTCCATAGGTTATTGCAAACCTCATCGCCATTGAAGTAGCATGTCTCTCTGTTCGTAGTGACACCCAATGGAATCCCCTCTCACCCAGCTACAACTTAAGGGTCCCTCCAGCAACCTACAATGAGGCAATGCATCGCCCTGATGCTGACCATTGGCTTGCTGCCATGCACAAGGAAATCAATCTTATATCAGAAATGAGTGTGTATGAACTTGTTGTTTTGCCAGAGGATCATCATGTGATTGGGTGTGATTGGGTCCTCAAATTCAAAGATGATCTCAAGGGTGGTTCTGTGTTCAAGGCAAGGCAGGTCACACAGGGATTTTCTCAAATTCCCAGTGTTGATTTTGGCAAGATGTTTGCACCTGTGGCAAAATTGGCATCAATTCATGTTGTTACGACCATGCACGCCGAAGGTGCACAGGAGTAGAATGGACCAAGAAGGGCTTGGCTTCAGCTCGTGCGCTGCGCCCCTTGCCCGAGTACGTGCCCTTGATTTCAGAACGGACTAGAACGGAAGTCCGGGGTGTTCCAGAACAAGTCCGGGTTGAACAGCGGACATCTGGAGTATGGATAGTGAAGGAGAAACTGGAGTCGAGACTACCAATGATAGGGTCTCGAGTAGAACAGAAGTATGGCTACTCCCAGACGAAGTCCAGAGTAGAAGAGTAATGAGGGTAGACTACCGGGAGGTAGAGGCGGAGATATAGTTCCCAGGACGTAAGTCCGGAAACTCGGAGGGAGTAACTAAGAGTATTAGACCGGAGGAAATGACTGTGGGTAATGAAAGTCCTATCCGGCACGGAGTCCGGAATAGGTGGTGTGACAGAGGTGGGTCACCCTATGGGTAGACAAAGAGAAAGTCATAAAGAGGTTAGTCCTTGAGACTACAGAGTAGGAGCGGACATGGAGATCCAGTCCAGGGGATGACAGAGGAGGACAGGACCCATAGGGTACAATAATATTCGAACTGAGGATCTACTAAGTGTTACAGGGGGCTTATATACTGTAAGTAAGTATATTAGGATGAGTAAGGATGAGACTGGAGCTAGAAGCGGAGCACATGGAAGAGTGGAAAGGCTATGTATGTGACATATGGAAAGATAGATAATAGACGGAGTGGAGCAATCGAAATGAACTCAGATATGAACGGGGAACGGATCAGATGAATAAGACGGGATGTACATAACCAATAACTGGAGGGATAGGGGTTCCCTATATTTAGAAATGGGCGGAATTGTGTGAATAAGGGTGGGTGACTAAAGTGAGGAGGAACGGTGTCACGCACCAAACGTGTTTGGTAGCGAGAACATGGTTTTTTTATTTATATCTTCATTTCCCATACCATTCCTTACTCACCTTTTCATTTGTTTTCCTTCCTTTCCTTTAATTTTTCGATTTTTTAGCAATTTTCAACAGTATTACGGCATCCCGCATTTTTACGGCATTTCGCATTCAACGAGGTTGATTCACATTTCCCCCATTCACACACTTCCAACACTCTCCCATCTTCACCCACTACACTCTCAGACAACCTCAGCATCAGCCAGACCATGCCAAATTGCACCAATACGTCGAAAACCGCGTCTTTATTCATCCTGTCCTCATCACCCTACCATTTCCAATCCTCTTCAGCGGCTTATATTCGTCGAACCATTCAAACCATTATCCACTTGCACCTCGCCTCCATGATCACTGTGGACACCATGCCATTCCATCCTCACGCTCACCAGAGATTGCAAGCCACCAATTCACCATGCAGAAGACCAATCCCTTTATCATGCTGGGGAAGCGTCTTACAGACTGTGTATATCCCATGATCCCTGCATGTCGACATTCTGCACCAACAACCACATGACATCTCTGCAGCAGAGCATTTGGATCATCATTCCAACATGGCATCATTGCATCATCACTTCATTCCATTCTCCACTGCCCATATGCTGCGTCATTGCTGCGTCACAGCTCTTGCATCATCACCGCACAGCACTTTGTCATGCTTGCATAGCAATTGGTCATGACGACTCAGGTCATGAGTCATGGTTTGTAATGGTCACAGCCCTGCTTTATCATCGCTTTTTCATTCTCTGACTCATTCTTTATCCCTATGACTCATTCTCCATTTTATGACTCATTCTGCATAGGATTTGTTCTATTTTTCGAAATTGCTCAGTCATTACCCCTGAAGCGCAGCACATTCATTCCATTCCCCCCTTTCATTGCCCTCTTCATTGCCCTACTCATTGCCTGGAGCGTTGCTTTGCATACACAGACGTACACAGGTACTCTACTCTATATAAACCCCTGTACTTTAGCTACAGAAAATCAACTTCTTCAGTTCACCATTCCATGTCTATTCCCCTCTGAAGCCTCAGATAGGCTTCGCATTTTTCAGTCTCCAATCATCATTCTTCTTTGACATTGTTCATCTGGAACCTTGTCACTCTGCTTCTACGTCTATTCCAGTCGAGCATCTATTCCAGTCAGCTGCCCCGTATGCAGCTTCGTCTTTTCCACCTCCCACCCAAACCTTCAACCACTCGAAGTGTTTGGAGTACTACTAGGGTCAGACCACTCCTTTGAACAACTACTGAACAGCCTTCTGAGCACAGGAACCGCTGACCAGTAGCATTGTTTGGTTTGTTATTTTTGTTGAAGGTTTTAACAGACCGGCAA
This sequence comes from Suillus lakei, assembly GCA_016628065.1. Classification (NCBI taxonomy): domain Eukaryota; kingdom Fungi; phylum Basidiomycota; class Agaricomycetes; order Boletales; family Suillaceae; genus Suillus; species Suillus lakei. The sequence goes on from JABBWA010000049.1 coordinate 258,121, forward strand.
CGAAGATTGACAATGGGATGGAGGACGACAGGTGAAGGGAGGTCACAAAAGAATCAGAAAACCAGCTTTGGAACTCGAAACGGATGGGGATGGGATGCCCTTGCTTCCAGACGTCACTGAACCAAAACTCGAGGTGAAGAAGGCCATAGTGAGGGCCTTTCTTACATTGCACTATCATGAGTCTATTGTGGCAACATCAGAGAATTTGTTGAATGCATGGACACAGGGATCTGTTCTGGGATTGACAAGGCAGTCGTGCCATGGAGTGCCATCTTACAAAGTCAGGATGACTTTGTGGCAAGGAAGTATCTTCCGGCGGATGTGGACCTGAAGGAGCCGTTGAAGTTGCAAAATTGGGACACGACAGCCTTACTCAATTTCTGGTATGCTCAGCAGGAGACAGGCGAAGGTCCAACATTCCTGTTCAAAGCATGGAAGAACAGAGATGGAGACATGGTAGCATCAGTTGTATCTGGCAGGTCACCTTCTCATCAGACTCGGAAAGTCTGAAAGCAGATTATTTGAAAGCCTCGGGAGTCATTGACCAAAGCCAAGAGTGATCCCGAGAGTGACACTCATCACACGGAGGATAATGCTGGTGATGACACAGCCAATGGTAGATCCCCGCAAAAGAGACCCCGAAGAGTGCCAGGTCCTTCATCAGCACATGAAGTGACAGCAGTCCCACGTTCAATTCCAAAGCCTCGCCCTGTCAAGCCGGTGAAAACTGGTGCACAGCAGACATCGCGAATGGGCGACCTCCTGGTGGGTTTGACTGATGCAGTCACCGGGGATTCTCTGGAAGATGTTGCAGTGGAAGGAGGGAACACGTCGCCGGCACCGAAGAACATGTGGGGAAAGAAAGCGGTGATTGAGCCATCGGCGAGGACAACCCGGAGTAAGTCAACATGACAGCCATTAGACAGTACCACTCGAGTGACTAGAGCAAGGGGAAAGAAGTAATGGACTTATACTACACTGCCTGCCTTTATGTACATGTGAATGTTCGACACTCAGGATATTAGTTCTGATGGTGTTCCCATTGCAGATGGCGCTTTGTCTTTCATGATGGAAGCGACTTTCCAAGCAGATTGAGCATTTGAACCCTTGAGCTTTTGTAGACGATGCTCAGTCATGTCTCCAAACGTCCACATACCATGAGTGATGCCTCGTGCCAGTCCAAAAATAGTTCCCCAAGGGAGTTCATGTTGATCGAGGACTACCTGAGCCATTTTGCAGTGGGCAATGTGCTTGATATTCAACTCAACACCAAACTCGGGGGAACTGTGGTTAATTTCCCCAAGGGAGTTCATGTTGATCGAGGACTACCTGAGCCATGTCGCAGTGGGCGATGTGCTTGATATTCAACTTGACACCGAACTCGGGGGAACTGTGGTTATGGCTTTGTCCAAACACTCGGGACTCAGTGAGCGAAAGCAAAAAGTGAACTTTGGTGTTCGACACTCGGGATTTATTGATCCTCAGTAAATCAATTGGAAATGGCAAAGTAAAATATCAAAAATTTGGTAGTGTACATGATGTGGGTATGTTAATAAAAATTCGGAAGTTTACATGTTATTTGATGACTATCAGAAATTTGGTAATGTACATTTCAATTTATTCCTCAAACTCATCAATCAAGGATTCAACTACCTTGAACATTTCAACGGTCATCCATTCAGCTCTTTGCATCCGCCGGAGGTCCTCATCAGCTCTTCTGAGTTTGTCAGATGTGTCTGCCCAAGCTGTCCGGAATGGTTGCTCGGCCTCAAGTAGTTGTGGTATGGAAGGGTCAGGAAGATTTCCATGACAGTGTTTGTAATCACTGAGTCGGTCTTGAATAGATTGCACTTGCAGAGAAATTAGCACAAAGATAACTGATCTATGTCAGATACTCACATCCTGTGTGTTTGTATGACCTGAATGGTCAGAAGTCCCAGACCATCGAACGTAAATCTTTGTTAGCAAGGTCAGGCTGGTCTGAATGAGATTTGGTAGATGTTTCATCTGCTTGAGAGACACATTAAGTATCGATAATCATCTGAAATCAATGAACTCACATAACATTAACTCTTCTGGTGGAGCCGGAGCATCACACCCGGCATCAGCAATATCCGGCATCTCATCAACGTCGATAACATCATCCTCAGGCCCAAGGTACAAGTCTGGGTCGATCGCCAAACCTGGTTGATCAGCTTGAGCCGGAGATGATCGATCTGTGAGCATGAATGGTAATACTTGATTCAAATGAATATATAAACTTACTGGGTATTGCAACCAGCACATCCGGTGGTCCGGGTGACACAGGATGATACTCTATGTCCTCATCCGGCCCAAGGTATAAATCATCTAAGAGATGTCCGGTAAATGGATAAAGGACAATAGAGAAAATACAATATACCTAGTGATACCCGGGACACTGATGAATCATCCACATCCATTGAATTATAGTTGGTCACCAGAGGCTCATTGAATTGAACGGCTGGCAGAGAGTTCATGTTGTGTGAGGAACTGATTGACTGATGGACTGATAACTGATAACTTCGAAGTTCGACATGAGGCCGGCAATTGCCAAAAATTGAACCATGACCAAACAAAGACAAACAATCAACAATCATATAGATCGTCCATCAATTGTCTTGTTTCTTTTGAAACTTCATCCTTGTGATAACTGATTTCAAACTGATTTCAAGATCTTCAACTCTCCCATCTCAATCATCATGTCTACTCCAGTTGACACCACTTTGACCGGTCTCAAGGCACTCACTGCCCAGATCAAGGCCATCATCTATGGCGCCCGGCAAATTCCCCCAGGTCCCAGCCACTATGCTCTGACATCACAGGTCACTGGACTTGTGGTATGTAGCACTGTCTTTGTGTTCTCTTTTGTGTTCTCTAACATCCAGGCAGGCTCAAGTAGTCAAGGACCATGGGGATGGACCCCTGCCCGGCATCATCCTTTCGTGCTCCAAGGAGCTCATGTGAGTCCGGAACATGACTCCCCAGGTCTGGCCCAACTGGCACAGCATCGGCTATGACGACCCCCATCTGTTGAGGCACCCCTGGCGCAGCCAGATCGTCGCTTGGGAGGAGTTAGGTGACAACTCCTTTGATCTCCCGGTCACTGCTCCTCCCTCAACAGGTCCAATTCCAGTCGACCTTCCCTCCCCACCTGTCCACGCCGGCAATGTCGCAGGTCCATCTACCAACCCCACCACCAAGTACCAGGACAAGGGGAAAGGTAAGGCCATCTTTGCTGACCTGGAGGCTGAGGCGGAAGGGAGTAGGAAGAGGAAGTCTCCGATGATTTCGGAACCCTCCTCCCAACCTCCGAAGTTGGCGATGAAGAGTCACAAGCATACGAGGTCGACTCATGCTGTGAAGTCGAAGCCCTTCATGGAGTCGGAAGATGATGATCAACTGATGATCAAGGTATGTCGTCTGGGTCGTCTTTTCATTGTCTCACATTTTTTCATAGCCGTTTTCAGGTGGGGTGCCAGAGGTCATCCTTCCCCGGCTCTCCACAATTATTGTAAGGACTCCCAATTCGCCTCGCTCACCCCGGGTTCCGACGAAGCAACCCTTTGGCCCTGCCACAGTAAGTCTCATTTATGCATCTGGGACTCGGGCGTATGCTTACAATTTATCAGGCGATTGCTGGCAGTCGCCTGGCAGGCGTCGAACCCCCCCAGCAGACTCCCAAAGCCCCGGTGCAGGCACCACCAGTCATCAACACAGGTGCTATTCTCATTCCCAGACCGGTGAGTACTTTGATTTATCTGAAGTGCATCCATACACTAACACAACCAACAGAACAACCCATGCCAGGCTTGCAACAAGCAAGACTGGCCCTGCGCAACTCGGTTCGACAAGAGGACCAAAACCCCGTGCATGTCATGTGTCTACTGCACGACAAAGAAGATCAAGTGCATCTCCGCGACTCTGGGATCCCTGCCCAAATGCTCTCGAGCTCCCTCTACCACCCGGAGGGCAAGGTCCAAGACACCTTCCAAGGCTCCCTCCAAAGCTCCCCCCGCATCACAATCCACGGCCCAAACTCACAGTCAGTCTCGTGGCGCATCTGGAACTCCGGGTGTCCCTGCTGTGACAACCCCCAAGACATAGACACGGGGTTGCAGCAAGACCATTACTGCCGCCAAGGCACCTGCACCTGCACCTACACCTGCACCTGCACCTGCACCAGCTTGTAAGTCACCCGAGTATTCTTTCATCACCATCTGACCTTATTTCTCCTGTGTAGCACTTCCGTCTTCGAGTTCGGCAGTCCCTCGTGCAGCACTTGACGTGCCAATGCCAGATCTCCATGCCATGGCAATCACGATCCAGGATGGTGCAGCTCGCATCGCTCTTCTCGAGGCTTGAGTGGCAGAGCAGGATGGTAGGTTTGATACCCTGCAACACCTCCATGAAAGCCTTCGACGTGAAATCGTCGACCGGCACCCCTCATTTCCACTTCCCAACCCTCCGGCCAATGTTACAACAATGTTGCTTGATCAATCTGTCTCTGTGTCCATGTCACCCCCCAAATCCGCACTCCCTCCTCTCATTGATCTGTCGATGGCAGGGATGGTGCCCACACCCCCGACACCCGAGGATGCATCTGCCATTGAGGGACTCGTGTTTGAGGACAACGAGGTTGTTCATGCAGAGGATCAAAATATGTCCGGCAAACATGTGGACCCAGGTAATCCGGGCAACCTTGTCCCAGAGTACGATTCTGCTGATGACATGGATGTTGAGGTGAAGGTTGAAGCGTCTTCTGAGGAGACTGACATGGCTACCTAAGTGCATAGTGATAGATGTATATGCAATTTGTTTGAATGAATGTTACCTCTTCCAGTCCATTTATTGAATCACCGAATACCGAATGCCGAGTACCAAGTACTGAAGCCCAAAACTCAAGACTTGAAACTCAAACCTCGAAACTCAAACCTGTCTTACAAGCCTCGAGTCTCAAATTAAGACAATACACATGTGAGATGATATGCATTTTTAAGAGTTCCGAGTCTCGTCTCAAATCACCCGAAACCCGAGATTCGGTACTCGGTAACTCAGTACTCGGTACCCAAAACTTGTACATTGTTACCCATTGTGAGTCTCCAGTCAAGAAAATACAATTTTAAGCTGATATGCTATGCATGTTTATGGGTTTCGAGTTGTCTCGAATCACCAGTCTTGAGTACCAAGTACCGAGTACTGAGACTCGAGACTCGGTACTCCAGACTCCAGACTCAAAACTCAAAACTCAAAACTCAAACCTTTGAATACACATTTTTACGAGGTTCTTTCAAATTTCGAGTCTCGAGTACCGAGTCTCAAGTCTTGGGACTTGGTACTCGGTACTCGGTATTTGGTACTCGGTACTTGGTATTTGATACTCATTACTCAGTGAATGTCAGACATTGTGTATTCAGGCTTTCGGGTTTCGGTGGTTGATGGTAGGTATATGCACTCATATATTGGGTGTGTACTCCATGTCTTCGATTCTCTGGTGCCTACATCAGCAAACTGATTTGTTTGTTATCCAACCATCTAAGCCCAGTTATGTTTATGTGAAAACAACTACCCCCTTACATCTATGGACCGTCTTCCTCGGTATTGCTGGATTCTGAGTCGACAGGGCGCTTGGCTGTGTTGACTTTGATCGACATGGACAGGGTTTGAGTCTGAATGTCATTGATGACTCGGATCAAAACTAGTGCAACAGCATTGCTCATATGTCCATTAGTATACCAATACCTCAGCCCATATGTCTATATGATACATATCTGGGCCCACCTGTCTATATAACATCCCCCTACGTCAGCCCACCTGTCTATGTAAAATACCTTATGTCGGCCCATCCGTCTATGTAATGTACCCCCATGTCGGCCCACCCGTCTATCTAATATACCCCTACGTCGGCCCACCTGTCTATATAATAAATATTTCACCGCACTCTCAGCCCACCTGTCTATCTAATCAATTCTTCACCTCACTGTTGGCCCACCCGTCTATCTAATATTACCCCACGTCGGCCCACTCATCTATGTAAAAAACCCTATGTCGGCCCACCCATCTATGTAATATACCCCTACGTCAGCCCATCTGTCTACAAAATGATACTAATATGTCGGCCCACCTGTCTATATAATAATATCTGCTATACATCTCTCTTCAGCCCAGCTGTCTATAATATATGTCCATCCTACTCTACATATCACCCAGATGGGCCCACCCATCTCCATCAGTAATAATATGTCTCCCAGCCCATCCGCCATTGTCGAGGATATATATAACATCGGCATAGATGGGCCCACCCGTCTCCATCGGAAATAATATTCCTCCCAGCCCACCCGTCAACATTGAGGATATACATAACATTGGCCCATAGTCCGCTGGCCCGTCTTATACGGGATATTATGTAGGTCAGGTGACCCGTATAATATGGAGTTTGTCACTGAAGGGGCTCGCATGGCGCCGGCAACTTCAAATTTATATATTTGCAGAGCTGATGGTGCTTAAGTTGGCTTGCAAGATGAGAATGCTGGAGTGTGAAGCTTGTGTTGCCCTATAAGACACAGAAAAGTAAGAAGTGAGGTCATGTTCTGTGGTATTGGTGGAAGAACTCTGGAGGACAGAACATTGTTTGAGAAAGTCGTCATGGAGGTGACAGCCCTCATCAACAAGGGCATTGAGAATGTATGGGGTTGAGCCCTTGTGCTTTGATACTGTTTGGCCCTCAACTGTGATGTTCGCTTTAGATATGAAGATGTACAAGATGCAGAAAAGTAAGAGTGAGGTCACTGTCTATGGTATTTGTGGAAGAACTCCAGAGGACAGAATATTGTTTGAGAAAGTTGTTGTGGAGGCGATGGCCCTCATCAACAAGGGCATCAAGAATGTATGGGGTTGAGCCCTTGTGCTTCAATACTGTTTGGCTCTCAACCAGTTTGTGATGTTCACTTTAGATATGAAGATGGCGCCAATGGCACCGGCAACCATATGTCAACCAAACAAATTCATTGGCACTAGTGTATATGAAAACTGCATATGTCAACTGTAAATTCAACCAATGCTGGTGGAGCATAGTATATAGGACCATATCTATCTACTACTGGCTACACCTGAGGTTGTGTCTCTGCCAGTACAAGAGCTGCCAGTGATGGTACTAACAGATGGCCCAGCAGATGGACCACCCAACATGGAGCCAGTGGAGATGTTGCCAACTGATGATGGCAAGTTGAGATACATGCCTTCCATGGCCTGAATCTGACCCATGTTGACCAGCACCATGCTTTGACTGCTGCCATACATATGGTTTGCAAGATACATGGTGTTTGTGAATGAGAAAGATGGAGGTTGTGGCTGTCTGGTCAGACATTGATGGATGGCATTGTAGGCATCTTGAAGGATGGTGGTGGTACATTCTTGATGTCCCAATTGGTCTTGAGCACACTGAAGCTGCTGATCCCTGGTGGTTGATTCCTCTCTCAATATCTTGACTTGATCTTGCAATACCATTACCTCCGCTTGCAGGCCTTGCAACTCAAGGAGGGTGGCATCCTGAATGGTGATCCTGGCTTCCAGTGTTTTTAACTGCTCTGTGGCAGTGGTGTTCTCATCATGGAGCTGGGCAATGTTAGCTCGGAGGCTGGCGGCGCAGTCTTGAAGAGCGGTATTCCTGGTTCTCAAATTTGCCAAGTCTTACATCACCTCCAATGTCATTCCCTCCAACACTTTCATGAGCCCTTCACCAGAATCGTCCACATCCATCTGTTGCAGAGTAGTAGTGGAAACAGATCCAATTGGAGGATCCTCTATGAAGGATGCCAATCGCACAGATGCCGGTGGGTCATCCTGTAGGGACAGGGTTGTGATTGGTGGGACAGAGGTGGCTGGCACCGGCATCATCATCAGACACCACAATCTCTGCACCAGGTCAGTGATATTGTAAAATCAAGATTGTCAAATCACCTTCTGCCATGGGCCAGTGGCATGAGTGGGTTTGTTTTTGGCCTTGTGCACCAGGTCGGCTTTGGCAAGCGAGCATTTAAATTTTTGTTGGGAGCAATGGCTGCAAGCTTGAAGTTTGGCACCTGTGGTGCCACACCCCTCATGACAAATGATATGTCTTGTGACATGAAAGATAAATACATGACATTGATAAATGACTTGAACGACCTACAATTTAATGCAACCATCGCATGGTGGAATAATCTCCTAACTATCCATGTCCTATATGTTAGCATATGTTGAATCTTGCCTGAATCAACTCACTGCATTGATATCCTCCTTCGGTGCATTGTCCTTCAGCGACACCGTCTCTGAAGTGACTTTAGGACACTTTGAGGTCCTCTTGGTCTGTCTGGCACAATTATATATACATTAAGATTAGGAACACCAATTACTTACCTGCTTTGCAGTGGAGTTGGCAACTTGGTGTTTCATTGCGCTGCTGGCAATGGGCGGCAAACTGGTGTTTGAACCTTTTCTCTTCTGAACTCGAGTTGCCTGACCCTGATTGACCTCAATGGCTTCATCCTCATCCTCTCCTGGAACGACTTCTCTCCCCTTACCTTTCTGAGAAGAGGTATATGCCAGCAGTGACTTCTCTCTGGTACAGCCTGTTTCATTTCCCTTTGACTCCTGAGACTCATGTGCTGCTTTCATCCTCTTTGTCACCGGCTTAGGCCTAGGCTTCACCTTCACCAGGGCCAGCATGCCAGCAATGCTGGCAGCTACATTCGCCACCACCACTGGCTGGGACCAGACGACGGTAATGCTTTGTGCCTTGCCCTTCAATGGATGTTTCTGGATTTGGGGATCATCACTTCGGATGTTGGCCCATACAGGCACAGTGACAAAAAATGCTGTGTCTCATCCAGGTGATCCAGTATCTCCATGGCTGCTGAAAGCAGGATTGGCAGGATGATTGTCACTGATAGACCATGGTTTTCAAATACTGGGGACTAGTTGCAGTCAACACATAACTCTGCCCTGCTATTAAAAGAACACTGACTATCACACAGCCAACTTGAGGTGGTCGGGATGACCATCCCTCAGCTTCACTGCCTTCTCCACAAAGTTCATGATCTTCTCTGCAGCATCGCCCATGGCAGTGTTGGAAAATTCAGCAGTAAATTCAGTGGTGGACATGGTGTGGAAAATAAGTGCAAGATGGATAATGGCACTAATACTATATCTATGTATATGAAGGAATGAAATTTTGAAGTCAGTCACTTTTCAGCACCAAACATGCAGCAAGCATGTTTAATCACATCCTGGGTCTCACCGATTCTCAAATCTCAGCACCGAACACATGGCAAGGAAGTGTGAATCATGTGTTCTGGGTCTTGCTACCAGGACAATCCATTGTTCAGGTGCAACTAATTCAACTTCCATGATTCACAACCACATCAGATATATAATCAGTTGGATAGTACCCTCTTAATTCTCCATTGTTAAACATCACATGTCCCATCCTTCCAATCTCCCATGGAAACTGACAAATCTTTGTACAGCAGCGAGGCTTCAATGCTGGTCAATGTCCATCACACTTGTGAGTTGATCTTTCCCACTTTGGCAATGCACTGTCCTAACTTCATCAGTTTTCAATTTGGGAATGTCTCTCCCCATGGCACAGCCACCACTGGTGCTGAGGTTAAACTTAGGCATGGATATTGACATCCTGGCTGCTCCATCTGTGCCATCTCCCAAGCTGAAGTACAACTTGGGAATGAACCTGAATGTTTCTGGCACTGTGCTACCTTCATCACCAGCGGTGCACACCCAGCAACTGTTCAACCTTGGGTTCCCCCTGCCTGCACAGCAGCCAGCCCCCATGCCATTCAACCTGGGCTTCAATTGTCCAGGCCAGACCATGGGTACCTCACTGCCAACTACACTGCTGCCAACCACATCAAATCCATATAACCTTGGCTTTGGTCTCCAAATGGCAGTCACCCCGCCAGCAACAAACTCTGGACAGGTGCTGGTCCAGGAGACAATGAATGTTGGTTATGGACTCAACAATATACGTAAGTGACATAATCACCTCCTAGTCAGTATTGACCATCTTTTATAGCATTCCGGTTTGAATGTGAACGTCCCTCCCCCATTGGGGAGTGGCAACCAGAGCTCATTCAGGTACCACAACCTTTGCCGCCTGTTGCCTCACCATCTGTTACCTCCTTGCCATCTGCTGCCTCCTCACTGCCTGCTATGGCAGATGCAGTACTAGGACCATCATCTGTGCCTCATCCATTGCCACACACCGGCAGGCATCTGGAATGGCCCACACTGAAATCTTTGGTCAGTGACACTGAGCACACTGCAATTGATATTGTCAACTGCCTTGGTGGGCAGGAATGTAAGTATTTTATTGAGACAGTAAGGTGCATGCTGACATTTGTTAGTTGATCATCTGGCACAGATGATGGTTGGCACCACCTTGGGGCCAGGATATGATATCTGGGATCCCAAGCCAGATGAAGTGTTGGAGACTAATAGGGTCATCCTCATGGCATTCTTGGAAAGCAGAGACTGGCTAACAAGCGTCTTCAAAGATCTTATTAGCCTACATCACCTTGCACAGGTGCATGAACAGGTTCTTCCCTTGTTAGAATCCTTGTTGATTGAAGTTGACTAGGCAGAGGCACAGTCTGGCAAAGACGCTGAGTCTGGTGAAGAAGATGAGTCCAGCAATGAAATTTAGATACCTCAATACTTGTAATTTCTGCCTCCCTTTGATGATACAATACAAAGTGCTCAGTTATCAGGCCTACATATAAGAATATTTGTTGAGGTGGTGGTAGATGTTCACTAGCAGTGCATGATGCAGGCTTACCGGCACTGTGCATAGCCTTGAGTGAAGTGCCAGTTCCATTAAGCAGATTTAGATTTAAACACTACTTCTACAAGGCATCAGTGAGTGACCAGTACTCAGAGTAGCCTGCTCTTGGGATATCCACAAACTCATGAACATCATCCTTCATGTACCTGACCCAAGCTGTTCAGTCACTGTCGGCCATATCCAATCCATGCCTAATAATTCATCCTGATCTGGCAACCATATAACCTGCCAGGTAGGCAATTTCAATGCCCAGATTTGGCATCTTCATGCTTGCTACACCATAATTGCCAAAGGTGGTCATGATGTCAAACCATTGGGGATGTGACAGGATCACAGTGCAATGGTGAATGCCGGTTGCACATGATAGTGAGTGCAGTGAATACCAATACCCACTCTCTAAGATGATCTCCCATTTCATCCCATTTCTTGTCAGCTGCCCAGAACCCCAAGGCTAGCTTTATTACAAATGATGACCAATAGAGTTTTGGGTGCATGACTCTCAATGCAGCAGCGATGACAGCCGCTGGTCTGTACATTGCCTGACTGAAAGACCATCCATCAAACTCTTTATGAGTCACCAAAACATGAGGATGAAATTTCAGTGTCTATAAGAGTGGGAATGCATGCTGCTAATTATGAGGTGTGAGTCACTGGTGACCTTGCAAAAACCATGCAGGGGACAGATTGATACACCCCGAAGTGCCCTCACTTTGACTTGGATAAAAGTTTGAAGAATGGGTTCTCCAGTTGTCATTTGTGACAGTGCCATGCATCACACTTCTAGCCAGTGGAACTGACATCTTTGCAGTAGCTGCCACCATGTCATTCTAATACAGTCAATATAATCATTTGGCAATGGAGGCCAGCTTACCTGTACAGGCAGCTCAATTGCACTGGGAAGATACCAGAAGATGATGATACCGAACTTGTCACACACAACTGTTGGCCAATCAAGATGGATCTGGGCTTCAGGTGGATACCAGGCAAGAAGGCTGTCTCCACAAGCAGGGTTGATGCCTTTTTCTGTCATGTGCAGAACATCTGCATACCTGGCTACATCTAAGTTGATAATAATTAATATTGATGGGATTAAGATCACACAAGGCACCGCCGAAAGAGTCATACCAGGGTTCCAATAGGCATCAGTGAGGATACTGGCCAGTTTTGAGCATGCCATGAGCATGACAAAATCTAGTTCGAGTGGGGGAATAGCATTGGGCCATCCACTGATTAGTGCAAGGAACTGGCGAGAGACATATTCACTAGCAATATGGGTTGTGGCCAAGGCCCAGTCAGGAGGAATATGAATCATGGCTTCCACATAACATGATAGTCATTGTACTTATATATGTCTGGCAGCAAATTGGTTACATAAATACAACATCAACAACATGAGGATCAATGTAAGGAGGCATGTGTACTGCACATTGTCTTGACCTAAAGTCCCCATTATGAAATCGCCGAAATCAGGTTTGCCGAGCCAGTGTTCAATGCAGAAAAGGTCATGGCGCAAACACTGCCACTATTAGTAGACTTGGTATTGCCAGCAACTTTATACTCACAATGTGATTCATCGCCAGATATATTGCTCTGCATGTTGAGGAAATGGTGTGCCACACGCTGGCTTTCACATTCTGGAAGACAGCTTAAGTGCCATTAAAGTCTTATGTCAAGAGAGCACACTGGGTCTGTGATCCTGAAGCATGGCACTGGCAACTTTATATTTATATATTTGCAGAGCTGATGGTGCTTAAGCTGTCTTACAAGATGTGGATGCTGGCATGTAAAGCTTGGGTTGCCCTATGAGATGCAGAAAAGTAAGGAGAAGTGAGGTCATGGTCTGTTGTGTTGGTGGAAGAACTCCGGAGGACAGAATATTATTTGAGAAAGTCATCACAGAGGCAATGGCCCTCATCAACAAAGGCATCAAGAATATATGGGGTTAAACCCTTGCACTTCAATACCATTTGGCCCTCAACTGTGCTCTGTTCAAGAGCAACCATGTAATAAGGTTTGCAGTTCCCAGAAGCTGTGAAAGCCGGCATGCAGCGCACCATTTCCTCAACATATTCCTTGCCAGATATTCATGCATTGGTCAGCCACTGCTGGTGAGAATCCATACCCTGTGGTATTATGTTTGGCCTTGTACTATGTCACCGGCATGCATGTAGAAAGTGAGGTATTCTATGGAAGCATGGGGCAATCACCTCCAGTGACAATCTTATACCCTGCAGCATTATGTCCTGCATTGCCACAGGCCATGTACTATGTCGCCAGAATGTAGTGTTTTATGGACATATCTGACTATTCTTTTATCCCACCCCCCCTGCTGTGATCCCAAAATATGCAACAGTGTGGGCAAGTGTATATGGTCCTGAAATATGCAAAGGTGTCGCCAAGTGTATATGGGCCCACCCCACACCATCAAGTAGCACCTACCAGGCTTAGCCTATACATCATACTACCACTATCCTATATATTTTTCTATTCCATAATGTATATACAGTAGGCCCACCCTTGAGCCTCGGTTCATATCTAACCCCTGGCCCACCTGTCATACTGGGGTATAATCCCACATGTGGGCCCATGGTGGGTTGGCCTGACACTTAGGGTGCATTGTCACCATGGGCTGTCCTATAAGTAGGGAGATATGTCACCGCATTATGTGGCACCTAATCTTTCATTGCCAAGAGCTGAAGATTCAGGATATGCATGTGATTATCTATAAAAACAATGAAGTATCGCTTCAAGTGGGGTTTCATGACAGGAATTGGACCACAAACATCAGAATGGACAAGATTGAGGAAGTGAGGTGTATATTCAGTTTCCGATGTGTGAAATGAGAGGTGAGGATGCTTAGCCATAATGCAGGATTTGCATGTGGAGAGGGGAGTGTTGGTGTCAAGAGTAACACCCTTTGTGACCTTTGTGAGATGTGAAACCACTTTGTGACCAACATGACTGAGGCACACATGCCAGAGATCAAGTGTGAGAGGAATGTGGGTGAAACCTGCAAATTCAGATTCATGTGCAATGGGAAGAGGCAACTCAGTGAAAGGGATGAAGTCAAGGTCGACTGCATACAATTTTCCCAACACAGGAATCGCTCCCAGATGATTGCCCTTGTAGGATATGTAGTTCGCATGTCATATCAGACTTGAAATTGATATCCCAACCTTTTGTATTCATGCAAGACACAGAAAGGAGATTGAGCATCACATTTGGTGTGTGTAAACAGTTGGATAAACACATAAAGAGACATCATGTTCCGATGGTGAACCACCCAATGCAAGTGCCCCACCCTGTCATCCCAAGGATTCCATAATTTCCAGTGTGAACTGGAGTGGATTCAGCCATGGAATACATGTGAAAGAATCTGTGATCTTTCACAAGCGTGATGGTGGTCCCAGAGTCCAAGATTGTTGCAAATGGCAGGAAGACTACACAAGACACATCAGTGTAGAGGCTAGTGAGAGCAGAAGATGTAACAGCAGCTGTGGTTTCTTTCTCACCCTCCTTCTTCTTATTCCACATCCAAGGTGCTTGACCTTCCATCTCGCCTCCCTTGCCATAGCAATGCTCATGGTCATGATCCCCTTTATTACAGCCTGGCATTATGCAGAAAATGCCCTGCAGATTATGCTTGTGCTTGTGCAGGCCAGTTATGGCATTGACATTGGAGGAGTTCATTGTAGATGTTGTAGCCGCATTAGCATACTTGGATCTGGGACATGAAGAGTGAATCGCAGCTGCATGCATGTGTCATGCAGCCTCTGCAGTAATATGGGAGATACAGCTCTCAACTGTGAATGCAGATAGCCTATCTGGGGTGGACATCATCACCTCATCATGCATACATTGCTCCAACATTGATCTGAATTGTTGCCATAACAGAATGGGGGGAAGCCCAATAAGGAGTGAGTGGATTGTGTCTCCATCTTGCAGTGGAGCTCTGGCATCATGAAGGCATTTGCACAACATGGCATGTTGACCAACGTAATTGGTGGCATCCACAGAGTCTTTCATGTGGAGTGTGTCAAGTCATTGCCAAAGCTGGTATTGCGCACTAGTATCTGTGTGGTTAAAATGTTCCACAAGAGTGTGCCAAGCCTTCTGGGCTGACACAGTGTGTGAATGTGAGATGAGTGCACCAACAGATGTGCTGAGGTGACAGGTAATGAGATCTTTCGCTTTGATACCACTTAGCAGCCATTCACGCATCTTCACCTTCTTGGCAGTTGTGATGTTGGCTAGATCAGCAGGAATGGGCATGAAGGACAGAGTACCAAGGAGATCTGCAGGATTGGACTTTGTATTGATGTGGCACCAAAGATCCTCACACACAAGTACATATTGCATCTTGATTGACCAACCAACATAGTTTTCCAACCCTAACAACTCAGGGATGTGATCAAACTTCCCCATAGCGATACTGCTGGATGAGAAGATGAGAAATGTGAGCAGCAGGCTAGCACAGTAGAGGCTGTTGTCCTGAGAGTTCATCTGATGGCTCAATTAAAGCCAGGGCTCATAACCTAATAGAATTGAACTAAGAGAATAATCTCAGCATCTAGGACAGAACTGCTGAGGTACAAACAAACAATGATGAGCAATTATAAGGTAAATTATGTAATGTGACCATGACAAAGAGAAATTCTAACTATGACAATTTTTTTAAATTCAATTTATTGTCCTTTGGGGTTGTAGACCCTATGTTTGACATAGCCCTATACTTGGGGGGCTTACTCCCACTATTCTAATGTATGTATGTATGGTATCTTGTTTGTATTGAATGGATGTATGTGTACTCTGTTGGCATGTTGTCAGGCAAAAGCCGATGCCGATTTCATACAAAGGGAAGGTGTCATATTCCGTACACAAATCAGTGCTTCTATCAACCCTAACCCTATAATCAGTATTCAGTTCCTATCTAATCTGCCCCTATTCCAATTCCTCAAACCTCCAGATCGTCCTGAAGACTGGTACTGCTTCCGCTGGAACCAATGGACATTATACCACTCCCCTTTACCCCTCAATACCTCCGTACTCCGCCTCACCCATCTCCAGCTATTCAGTTCTATAAAACATCTAATCTCTGTCTGCTCCGGTGTCACGCACCAAACGTGTTTGGTAGCGAGAACATGGTTTTTTTATTTATATCTTCATTTCCCATATCATTCCTTACTCACCTTTTCATTTGTTTCCCTTCCTTTCCTTTAATTTTTCGATTTTTCAGCGATTTTCAACAGTATTACGGCATCCCACATTTTTACGGCATTTCGCATTCAACGAGGTTTATTCACCTTTCCCCCATTCACACACTTCCAACACTCTCCCATCTTCACCCACTACACTCTCAGACAACCTCAGCATCAGCCAGACCATGCCAAATTGCACCAATACGTCGAAAACCGCGTCTTTATTCAACCTGTCCTCATCACCCTACCATTTTCAATCTTCTTCAGCGGCTTATATTCGTCGAACTATTCAAACCATTATCCACTCGCACCTCACCTTCATGATCACTGTGGACACCATGCCATTCCATCCTCACACTCACCAGAGATTGCAAGCCACCAATTCACCATGCAGAAGACCAATCCCTTTATCATGCTGGGGAAGCATCTTACAGACTGTATATATCCCATGATCTCTGCATGTTGACATTCTGCACCAACAACCACATGACATCTCTGCAGCAGAGCATTCGGATCATCACACCATCATGGCATCATAGCATCATCACTCCATTCCATTCTCCACTGCCCATATGCTGCGTCATTGCTGCGTCACAGCTCTTGCATCATCACCGCACAGCACTTTGTCATGCTTGCATAGCAATTGGTCATGACAACTCAGGTCATGAGTCATGGTTTGTAATGGTCACAGCCCTGCTTTATCATCGCTTTTTCATTCTCTGACTCATTCTTTGTCTTTATGACTCATTCTCCATTTTATGACTCATTCTGCATAGGATTTGTTCTATTTTTCGAAATTGCTCAGTCATTACCCCTGAAGCGCAGCACATTCATTCCATTCCCCCCTTTCATTGCCCTCTTCATTGCCCTACTCATTGCCTGGAGCGTTGCTTTGCATACACAGACGTACGCAGGTACTATACTCTATATAAACCCCTGTACTTTAGCTACAGAGCAATCAACTTATCCAGTTCACCATTTCATGTCCAGTTCTCTCTGAAGCCTCAGTTGGCTTCGCATTTTTCCTCCTTCCACATCTTCTTGGACCTTGTTCACCTGGAACACTGTCCCACTGCTATTCTATTCCTTCAGCCCAGTCCAGTATCCTTGCTGTCCGTGTGCAGCATTATTCTTTCTTCTTCCTCCAACACAGCTAGGTCATCCCAGACTTAGTTGTGCTCATCTATCCTCCAACCTAAACCCCTCACACTCGAAGTGTGTGGTGCACTACCAAGGGTCAGGCCACCCAACTGAACAACTACTGTACCCAGTGCTTCTCAGCATAAGGACCACTGAGCAGTAGTGTTGCTAGGTTTGTTGTTTTGTTGTGGTTTACAACTGACCAGCAACGAAGATCGACACCGGTGCTATCTAATCTCCGTACTCTGCCGGCCATACAGTTCTCTACCCATCGCATGCATCATCTGCCTCTGCAACCCCTATCTGACAATCATTACCATTTCCAGTTCTCTCGTCATTACTTCATACCACTACACTCAGGCTGTGCCTCCGCTTCCATTCCTCCTCGCTTTAGTCACCTGCCCTTATTCACACAGTTCTGCCCATTTCTAAATATAGGGAGCCCCTATCCCTCCGGTTATCGGTTATGTACATCCCGTCTTATTCATCTGATCTGTTGTAGGAAACAATCTGGCTACAGCCCTGCAGGACATCATTTCCCCATGGTAGTCAACCAGAGTACTCACAGTCCGAAGTCATTCCAAGTACTTGCGAACAGCTCCGGACAGTTGTGTCCGGTTACACACCTTCGTGTGACGATGCGGTTAGCCCCACATGCCCAGTTCCGGATTGCATCGCGTCGCATCTCGCATCAGTACTTCCCATCGTCCTCCCATCGTCCTGTCCATGTCCATCCATCCCCACTGGTGTGTTATTAGTCCTTACTTGTTGTCTATTGATCATTTGCAGGTTGTTTTACATACTTTTCCCATGCATGAGGCCAGCTTAGCGCTATTACATCTTGTATCACTCCAGACTCGCTTGTACATATGTGATCGCCTGCATAGTCCCGGATTCGTACGGACTCACATAAATACTCACCCAGGACTCGGAACTACTCACTTTTCTACATTCCCTTCCTCTGAGTCTGTGTTGCAGGAGTCACTAGCTTTAGTCTACCTCATTCTTTGTTCTTGCGCAATTGATTGCAGTTCTCACTATCTTGCGCTAGGCCTCTACACTCCTTGAGTGTTCGACCCTTGCTAGTTATACCTAGAAACCTTGTCGCATAAGTTCCGGAACAGATCCCGGCAAAACTTCGCATCGCGTCCCACATACCTGGTACCTTTACCCGTCATACCCGTCACCCGTTACCTGGTACCTGGACTCATATACCTGGCTCCCTTCTAGTTATATCTGCGCTCTCTTACTCCGCGTCTGCACCACACTCATCTCGCAACTCATCCACATATCTGCATCTCGTATCTTCTCCGCATCGCTTGTGGAATCCATCGCATAGATCATAATACCCAGCCGCACTTGTCCCTTTGCTCTTACAAATTTGAGGAACTGCTCTCAGAGCTATCCCTTTGGGTCGACTACTACTCTCGCACCAAACAGGATCGACACGCTATCACTATAGCGCGCTTGTACGATTTCTCCCACACCATTCCCTGTTCATATCCGAGTTCATTTTGATTGTTCTGCTCCGTCTATTATCTATCTTTCCATATGTCACATACATAGCCTTTCCATTTTTCCATGTGCTCCGCTCCTAGCTCCGGTCTCATCCTTACTCATCCTGACATCCTTACTTACAGTATATAAGCCCCCTGTAACACTTAGTAGATCCTCAGTTTGAATATTATTGTACCCTATGGGTCCTATTCTCCTCTGTCATCCCCTGGACTGGATCTCCATGTCCACTCCTACTCTGTAGTCTTAAGGACTAATCACTTTATGATTTTCTCTTCATCTACCCATAGGGTGACCCACCTCCATCACACCACCTATTCCGGACTCCATGCCGGATAGGACTTTCATTACCCACAGTCATTTCCTCCAGTCGAATACTCTTAGTTACTCCCTCCGAGTTCCCGGACTTACGTCCCAGAAACTACATCTCCGCCTCTACCTCCCGGTAGTCTACCCTCGTTACTCTTCTACTCCAGACTTCATCTGGAAGTAGCCATACTTCTGTTTCCAGCCTATACCTCTGTTCTACTCGAGACCCTACCATTGGTAGTCTCAACTCCAGTTTCTCCTTCACTATCCATACTCCAGATGTCCGCCGGACAAGTCCACTATTCAACCCGGACTTGTTCTGGAACACCCCAGACTTCCATTCTAGTCCGTTCTGAAATCAAGGGCACGTACTCGGGCAAGGGGTGCAGCACACAAGTTGAAGCCAAGCCCTTCTTTGTCCATCCTACTCCTGTGCACCTTTGGCATGCATGGTCGTAACAGAAGGATGTAGTTGTTGATTTGCTTGGGGAGGATACTGGACAGGGTTGTGCGCTTCTTGTCCTATTGTGTCGTCATGTTTCTCCCTCACTTCTCTTCTTCTACATAGTGGCCAGCACTGGTTTCCCTTTCATCTTGGAGTTGAATATATTATTTGTGATCTTCTTTATGTTCATGTTCTGTTACAATATTTGACATGCTTAAGTCATGTATAGTTTAAACTTTCAACATCTCACTGAATGTGGGTTTGAATCTTCCTGTGCTGTTGATGTAGCACATGAGTGGACTGATTACATTCTTGGCGGTTAGCAGGTAGGTGAGAGAATTTGCTTTGTGGCACAGGGCATTTGAGAGAATGTGATGTTCTCTAGCATATTGAGGACAGTCAAAGAGGTAGTGAGGGATGGTCTCGGTTTTCTCTGGACAGTATGGGCAGAATGGTGAGTCACTTTTTCCTATGCAATGCAGGTACTGGTTGAGGAGGGTATGGTTGGTGTGGTGTTGGGTGATTATGCCCATCTGTCGTCTTGGGAGGGTGGAGACAAGTTTTATGCACTTGTTGGATGGCATGGTGGGGTCAATGGTTAATGCACGTGTGTATCATGGTGATTTCTTCCATGTGTTAGCCCATTTCTCATTCAGGTCTGATTGGTGCCTTTGTTTCAGAGCTGATATGCTGTCCAGAAGTTTGTTGTCTTGGAGGAATGATGGTAGCCATCCTCATGTGCTTGTCTGTTCTTCCCCCTCTGCTGCTTCCTTGGCTGCAACATCCACTAACTCATTCCCAACTACTCCCTTATGTCCAGGGATCCATCTGACAGTGAGGTCGAAGTTGAGGCCTCTGTCATCTCTTTGTTTAGCTAGCTGTACTGTGAGTCTATGAAAATGCTCTACTAAGTATCTGCCTGAGTTCATGTACTGACTCTCACCAGATTGAATGGCTGCTTGGTTGTCTATGAATATTGATGATGGGTATGTCATGTTTCTTTTGGTGGCAATTAGTTTTGCTGCTAGTGAGAGGCCTATGACTTCTGCTTCATAGACTGTATGCTTCTGGTCTGAATCAAGATAGTACTTGAGTATCCATGATGCTTGTCCTTCTCATATCAATACTGCTGCTGTGCCTATTCCACCATTGTGCCCTGAGCCATCCATGAATACCTGAACTTCATCTTTCAATTCTTTTTGCTCCTTAAGAGCATCTTTCTCTTTCCTCATTGTGTGTGTGTGGTAGGCATTAGGTTCGTTTGATCTGTTGCTGAGGTTGAGCATTTCAACATCTTCTGAGTAGAGCTGGTAGGTAGCTAATAGATTATGGAGGGATGAGCGATGATGAGTGGTGTTTTGGTATTTGGTGATGTGCTGTAGCTGGTGATGTAGAGGGTGATGTTGTGGAAGGGTGGCTAAGTGTAGTGTGGCATGGTGACAGATCTTCTGAAGGAGGAGGGTCACCCCCCACATCAGGCCTTGGATCCAGGGTATGGCATGACATTGTCGTGAAATGTCCATTCTACCAGGTGTATCCTAAGGGCACACTGGCCAGTTTGGATTACAGAATTGGATGTTTTGCACTTACAGACAAGTTGCCCAAGTTATTCAGGGAAGCAAATGTCCTATACTGGGCAAAGGCTCTTTTGGGTCTCATCTACAATATTATTGACTGTGCTGTGGCAGGTGCATCTGAACCTCTGCCATTCAATATTCCCCATGTGCACTTTGTTGAAGCCAGTCTGGCACTATCATACTATCAAGATAGTAGTAAGCCTGCATCAAAGGCCACATCAGCATGTGCAGGTTTTCTCCTCAAAGAAGTTATCAATGGTGGAGATGAGGATTTCATCAAATATATTCATAACATGGACCCCAACCCATTGCTCAATCCAGATGAATTTGAGTATGACTTTGCATTGTTTCTTGCCTTCACACAACATGTGCAATATGTGAAGACAGATGGGCTGGTCTTTATCTCCAACTATCAAGGTATGTGCTTTGCATTGATATATTGTGCACCAGCAATTATGACATCAGAATAAAACAGGCAATACCAAGCTATTGACTGATCCTCAAATTATGACACTGTTACGACCATGCACGCTGAAGGTGCACAGGAGTAGGATGGACCAAGAAGGGCTTGGCTTCAGCTCGTGCACTGTGCCCCTTGCCCGAGTACATGCCCTTGATTTCAGATGGACTAGAATGGAAGTCCAGGATGTTCCAGAACAAGTCCAGGTTGAACAGACTTGTCCAGCAGACATCCAGAGTTGGGATAGTGAAGGAGAAACTAGAGTCGAGACTAACATTGGTAGAGTCTCAAGTCAAACAGAGGTATAAGCTGAGAACAGAGGTATGGCTACTCCCAGACAAAGTCCAGAGTAGAAGAGGAATGAGGGTAGACTACCCGGAGGTAGAGGTGAAGATGTAGTTTCTGGGATGTATGTCTGGGAACTCGGAGGGGGTGACTAAGATTATTCAATCAGAGGTAATGACTGTGGGCAGCAAGAGTCCTATCCAGTATGGAGTCCAGAATAGGCAGTACAACGGAGGTGGGTCATCCTATGAGTAATGGAGGGAAAGTCACAAGGAGAGTAATCCTTTAAGACTCTAGAGTAGGAGCGGACATGGGAATCCAGTCCAGTAGATGACAGAGGGAAATAGGACCCATAGGGTACAATAATATTTGAACTGAGGATCTACTACGTTTTACAGGGGGCTTATATACTGTAAGTAAGTAGTGTCAGGATGAGTAAGGAAAAGGCTGGAGCTAGGAGCGGAGCATATGGAGGAGTGGAAGGGCTATGTAAGTGACATATGGAAAGTTAGATAATTAGACAGAACAGAACAATCAAAATGAACTCAGATATGAACAGGGAACAGATCAGATGAATCAGACAGAATATACATAACCGATAACCAGAGAGATAGGGGTTTTCTATATTTAGAAGTGGGCGGAAATTTTGTAAATCGGGGTGGGAGACTAAAGCGAAGATGACCAGAAGTGGAGGCAAAGCCTGAGTGTAATTGTACAGGAATAATGAAGGGAGAGCTGGAAATGGTAATGACTATAAGATAGGGGTTGCAGAGGCAGATGATGCATGCGATGGGTGGAGACTTGTATGGCTGGTGAAGTATGGAGATTAGATAGAGCCAGAGTGGATGGAGATTAGATTATCTATAGGACCAGACAAACGGAGATGGGTGAGGTGGAGTTTGGAGTTATTGAGGGGTAAAGGGGAGTGGTATAATCTCCATTGGTTCCGGTGGAAACAGTACCAGTCTACAGGAGGATCTGGAGGTTTGAAGGATTGGGATAGGGGCAGATTAGATGGGAATTGAATACTGATTAGAGGGTTAGGGTTGAGAGAAGCACTGATCTGTACACGGAATATGACAGACACACCCTCCAGTTAGTGACAAGAAAGATATCTTTGGGGGGGGAGGTAACATCAAGAAGGCAGTCAGTGAATTTGAGACTCACCACATTTGCAGCCACTTCTGCAAATGGCCAGGGTTTGAACTTCAAGAGTTTGAGGCCAGAGTAGCTTCAATGATATTAGGTTTCATTCTGCATATGTTTTTTGGATGGTGTTACAATGTATTACAGCCTTTGGTTTTCATCACTGAACTTAGATTCAAATTCGCAAGTAGGTTTGCACTGATCAACACAAGCAAATACACCAGCACGGTGCTCGAGGTCTGATTACCATATGAGGCCATTTTTGGTTAATGATCGAGCACGAGTGTCTGGCTTTCCATATTATAGATGTTATCTAATATTTATTACTTAATTCAAGGTGAAGATGTCTGCGAATATATGAAATGTTTAACCGCACAAAATCTCAAGCAGAGTTTGAAGTATTGTCTTCACATTTTGTACAACATTCAAAACACTCTTGAATATCGATAACCCTGATGTGTCATGCATAAGGTGATGTGATGTAAGTACAGATGCAGGAACTACATGAAGCTGTCATGAGATGTGGAAAGCGTGATGGATACAGGCATTAGTATGAGAATCGGCCAATAGTTGGCATCAGTGCGAAATACGGAAGCGGAGGTGAATATGAAAAGTATACAAAAGGTGTTTCATCGGTCGAAGAACAGTAACGAGATGGTCCAACCTGATATCTCAAGCCACAACTAATCTAACTGGATCTCTCGAGTACGATGCCCAACGTCCTGGTTGTAAGTAACTAGAAACCCCGGCGGCAGTAGGGCGATGTTCTGGGTCACTCCAGCACTTTTCGATAAAAATCCATAGAGAATCTTCAATGTGTGGACTTTGGGGTCGCCTTGCAGGCTTGTTACCCTTGAGTATCATGACAGGGACTTCATGATCGTTCTCTATATCTGCATAGGGTAGTTGACCTGTCATAACCTGCGAAATCTCAGTTGTAGACCAATGAAGGGGAGAATGTGAGATACCTGTAGAATGATGCATCCGAAGGCATGAATATCGCTCGCCGGCATTGGAGTCAAACATTCTTCATTTTCAGGTACATCGAAGAGCTCTGAAGCAGCCCACCGCACGTTGCTTCTGATGTATGAAACGTCCGAGAGCTCAGAACACATTGCGAGGATCCCATGATCCGCTACATGAGCAGTGCCGGTAGAATCCATCAGAACATTGTTCTACCATTCCAAAGCTAGTCATGAGAGCTACAATGAAGGTATCAGCAAATGACGTACGGCGGTAAGGCCACCGTGAACAAGGCCTTTCGAGTGGACTACGATGCTGTGACTCAGTGATTCTACAATGCGGTCAAGATTCCACGTACGGTACTCGAGAGCTGCGGCCACTTCCTGTAACTAAATTTCTAATGAATATCATAGGCGAGCGGCATTGAAGATCGACTTACGATTCGAAGCTGAACTTCAAGAGTCAACTCTGTGAAATGTCCTTCCAGGTATGTGGTAAGCGAGCCGTTGTCCATCCAGGGGTAAACCATCGCTGGGAGTGGTCCGAAATCGTAACTAATGCCAAGTAGAGGCAACAGATTCTCGTGGACCAGTTCCTTCCGTGCGTGGTAATCGCACAAGACTATCTATGAAGTCATGAGGTGTGAGCAAGGACGTGATGCAAAGGGAAAGTTGCGTACTTGAGTAAATTTGGTGATTATATCTATGGAATCGTCGCCTGCAATGTCAATCCTTATGATCTTGACTGCTACCTGTCATGGATTCAGATCACTGGAAACACATCGTGCAGAGCGCTCACCTCTCGAGGGTCGGACACGGGATCCGGATAGACTTCACATCTCCACACATCCCCAGAACTACCGTGCGCTGTTGGATGGGATAATTTCTTGAATATGATACTTGTGAGGTCAGGTAGGCTATTTGACAGAGTCACTATCAACAGGATATGCATTGTCAGAGACTGCATGACTTACTGGTTGTCAGGGGACACCTCTACTCTCTTGCAGTCAGACCTTGAAAGAAGGAAAGGGTTTTTGCTTGGTTCTTTGCTAGCAGTTCCTACGTTATCAAGGTCCACCTCTCTACCAGCCGTACCATATAGACTTGGTATTGAAGATGTTAACCATTTGGGTAGCGTCAATCGTGCGAAGATCGAAAGAGAGCTGAGAGGGCTGAGATGGAGCCAAGACTTCCGAAGAGGACTGGGAAGGCTGGGATCCAAGTCTGAGGGTTCGGATACACTGGGATGGAGCCGAGACCTCCTTCTCGGACTGGGAGGGTGGGAAAGGTAGTCATATAAGTTAGGGTGTTCGATTTGAGGGCTGGAAAGGCTGGGATCCAAGTCTAAGGGTTCGGACACACTGGAATG
This sequence comes from Suillus lakei, assembly GCA_016628065.1. NCBI lineage: Eukaryota > Fungi > Basidiomycota > Agaricomycetes > Boletales > Suillaceae > Suillus > Suillus lakei. The sequence goes on from JABBWA010000049.1 coordinate 283,382, forward strand.
GAGCCGAGACCTCCGATAAGGACTGGGAGAGCGGGAAGGGAAGGCATATGACTTGGGGTGGTCAATTTGAGGGCTGGGATCCATGTCTAAGGGTTCGGACACATTGGAATGGAACCAAGACCTCCGACGAGGACTGGGAGGGCAGTGAGGGCCATATACATATGACCTGGAGTGTTCGATTTGAGAGCTGGAAAGGCCGGGATCCAAGTCTAAGGGTTCAGATACACTGGGATGGGGCCGATACCTCCTTCGAGGACTAGGAGAGCGGGAGGTGGATGCATATGAAATATTGGTGTGTTCGATTTGCGGGCTGGGATTCAAGTCTGACGGTTCGGACACACTGGAATCCGGGTCGGGAAGGCCAAGAAACAAGTTCATGGACAAGTCGCGTAAATTGAGAGGCATTCGCAAGACTTTGATCTTGTGAATGTAAGCACCAGGAATCGGATTGCCAGATTAATGGTGGAGGACTGTGGCGACGGTTGGCAACTTGGAGTCCATTTCCACGCCGCAACTGGTGTACAAATTTGTGTTTTGTTTGGTTGCACTTTTCCAGCCTCTCGGATTAGCCCGTTGGAAATGTATCTCGTCCAAGTAGCACAAATGCAATCTTTTGACTTGTAGATTAAGGCTACCTCGTTAGTCTGCTCGCAGTTTCAGCATGCATCCAGTGCAGTCGAAACCTCTGTCAGACTCGCAAGCCCAACATGATGGTGGGAGCGATACTTCTTAACCGCGAAGGCTGCTTGTTGTGCATCAAGTTCGAGTCCTTTACTGTTCATGGACCCAGGTGTGTCGTCTGCTTCAACCTTGCTCTCCCCACTAGCGCCCTCATACTCTGAGCCTGACCCTCCTTCTGATCGAGGTGATGGCATAAAAGAGCCAAATTTAGGACAGTCGGCTCGTTGCTTCTTCACTTAAGCAGCTTTCTTTGTCACAGGAGGCATACATGGTGATGTGAACAGGATCTGGGGGAGATGAACAGGGTCTAGGCTAGTAGGCCCTAGGGAGCATGGGGTATTTTTTTTCTGACAGGAAAATTTGAAACGAGATGGAATTTCGAAAAATTGCTTATTTTTGCTTGTTCCCTTATAGAATTTTCATTGGACATACTAGGAATCCGTACTATAGAGCTCTCTACGGAGACGGTACTCTTCTAGTGCTTCGTACACTGTAGCTATGATAATCTACGTACTTCAAGGTGGTGTTGTTGGCAGAACTCACGCGAAGGGAGGGTGGCAGAACTTGGTAGAACGACGACAGCCTACCAAACCGTCTTATCAAGCACTAGTACTGTGACGATCCTCTCAATTTTAGGGCACGCAGGGCCCAGGTGAAGTAGAGCACACAATCCACGCGGCAGTAATTTCTCAGTTGACACATTTGAAACACTCAGCAAAATTCGTGCAAACATTTGACACCACAGCATTGTAAAAGCGGAGACTGGGAAGTCCACCTGCCGTCAATATGCTCACATGCACACTCGTGAAGAGGTTGGCATTGTTGTCGAGACTGCACATGATCTTGAAGCATCCTTCGCATGGGCACCTCCGCTTTCGCCTGAGCCTCGTGATGCAAACGACCTTCCTGCAGGCCCAGAGAGTATCTCGCCTGACGACATTGCTGCTGAATTTGCGGCTCTCGAAGAGTTGAAGAGGACCAAAGAAGTTCAGAGCATTGACGAAGTTGAAGTGCTCGAGAGTCGAGGGAAATGCTTTTAATTTTGGCGAGTTGGATCAGGTCGAACAAAGAGCCATTCCACAGGCTATTCTAGATGAGGTTGAGGTGGTTAATCACAACGGCGAGGATGAGAGATGGGATGAAGCAACATTTATGTCGTAGTTAGGAATGTCATACACATAGTCCACATAGCCTAAGCTTTAGAGTTTTCCTAAAACAACCGATCTGCCGGTTATAACCGGCAGAACTGACCCCAAGTGGTTCTGTCCCACACTACGTACTTGTCGACACAATCGTTCGTACGCCACTATTGTATAGCTGAGCATTTGAGGATCCCCATAGCGGAGTCGGGGTTTTTGGCGCGTAATCGCCGGTTCTAATTAGGGTGGGCACGTGGGAACTACAAGTGTAAAAATACAACCAACCCATATGGGGGAACTTCTTGGGGGGCTATGTATCTTTCAAGGCTGTGTTAGTATTTACGGACAGCAACAGCGAGCCGCCCTACTCTCACCTATCATCTCGCAGCGCTTCGTATCGATATGCAAACTGCTGTGGTGAAGTTTCTTGTACGCCGAGTCTACTTCTACGTCGTTGACCAAGCTCACTGCTCACTCTCAGTATCAGTTTATCTTAGGGCGAAGTGATCAACTTGAAGTATGTGATGTTGCTCAGGCTTCTGATCATCGATTCGACGCAAGCACCTCTACTGTCTATACCAACGACACCAAAAGTAGACGCCATCACACCTCCGAGACATATGTCTCTGCGGTTCAGAGCAGGACATTAACCTTCGTTCTGGACCCGAACATCGTGATTAGACAAGCAAATTTCCCGATCGCTTCGGGTGGTCTTGGTGAAGTTTACAAATGTATTTTGAACAGAGGCGCAAGTCCAGAAGTGGTATCTCACACATCCATATTTGTTATGCGCGGGCTCACTCTACGCTCAGGTTGCAGTCAAATCTCCACGGTTTCCGAGTCTGAGTGACGCTGAAGTTGCGAAAATAAATCATGTACGTTTTGATTTGCATTTGAAATCAACCGAACTTCATTTTCCTTTGAATGCAGAGCCTCGACCGCGAGATTGCTATCTGGACAGTGCTAGAACATCGATATGTATTGCGCTTGCATGGGACTGTAATGGGTTTCGGTCCATTTCGTGCATTGGTTTCTCCCTGGATGTCGAATGGGACGTTGAACTCCTACCTGAATCGCGCTTATGTGACTCTCATGACGACGGACAAGCTTCTCATTGTGAGTTCTATTTAGGATGTCCATTACTGTGGTTTACCCATTTTATCAAAAGCTTACCCAAATCGCGGAGGGGCTCAAGTATCGTGAGTAGTACATTGCCCATAAAAGTGACCAGCAAAATTTACAGCCTTTTGGATAGTACATGACAACCGCGTGACTCATGGTGACCTGACCAGTGTAAGTTTGCATACACTGTGTATCCATGATCCTCTAATCATGATTGTAGAGCAATGTCCTGATTGATGCCGATGGGTCCGCTTGCCTTGCAGACTTCGGTATCTCGAATCTCATGACGGAGTCCAACCCGACATTCTCTTACCACCTTGGCGCAGTTCGTTGGGCTGCTCCCGAGCTCTTCGTCAATCCGGATGGTCAAGTTGTCCAATGCGCCACAAAATCCAGTGATATTTATTCTCTAGGGTGTATCATGCTTCAGGTCGGTCCCATTTGTATTTATTGGTGACATCGACATGATGCCTGCAGGTGCTATACGGGAAACTGCCTTACTGGTGGAGCAAGACCCCGCTGCAAGTTGTCGGATTGAAATTCGCTAATAAAGAACCCATCAACACCACCCTGCAATTTCAAGCACATCACCTGAATTTCATGCGGCGGTGCTGGTCAATCAGCGAAAACAGACCATCAGTGGAAGAGGTGCTGGACTTTCTTGAGGAAGCGATCTCCGACGAGGCTTCATCGAGGTACATTTCGTACGGTTCATGAATCACCTCGCATCAGAACACATTCATCGCATCTTATACTATACTCTGCGTACTTTAACTCAATAATATGTATTGCCCCGTTGTGGAGGTAAATCAGAGGTTCCTGATTACCATTTGTACGGCCCCAAAATACTACGCAATTACGAGCCAATTAAGCCTCGATACTCGGTTTACTGCGCATGCACCGTCTTCAAGCGTCACACCGCATTATGTCTACCCTAAATCATAGCCTAGCGCCCAACTAGTTGTTTCTCTCTCTTCATACTGCGGTACTACCGGGAGGACTCAGGAGCCACCAGTAGCCGCGTCCGAATTGGATATATGTCATCAGTGTTTGAAATTCCGTGCGGGTTTCTCTGCCTCATAGTTCCTTATAATATCACTGAATATGGGTCTCAGTTGTATCCCTGATCTGACTGACCAGATCATCAAGGACGCACTCATCCCAGTTGCAGGGGGTGGTTTTGCGGATATCTACAAGTGCTGGTGGAACTCGCCTTCTGAATCTTCTCAAGTATGTCCATACTGGTGGACAACCAGCGCAAGCTCATGATATCAACAGGTGGCAATCAAGGTCATTAGGGTGCAGCATGATTTGAGCAATCTGAATGCAGCAAGCAACAGTTTAAGACGAGAAATCAAAGTATGGGGAAGACTTCAGAACGACCATATTTTGCCTTTGCTGGGGCTTGTTCGAGGATACGCCGGGCCTGGCCCATTACCTGCTCTTGTCTCACCTTGGATGGGCAATGGAAATTTAATCAGCTTCTTGCGCGGACGTCACAGTACCTTGAAGCGCCGAGAACATCTTCGCCTGGTAGGTTTCTTTGTTATGATTAGTCCCACATAAAGTTGAGCATCCTTAGCTGCAAGATATTGCCTCGGCGCTGCAGTATTGTATGTCGGCTTGCATACGAATTTTTTTGGCCACTCTCAAGCTTCTTTATTTTTACTATAGTGCACGCCATCGCAGTGGTTCACGGAGATCTAAGCGGTGTAAGTTTTCGCTGAAATTTGGGCATCTGACTTATGATTAATGTGCCGATGTCAGAGTAACATTTTGGTCGACTCACATGGACGTGCTTTTGTCACGGATGTCGGGATTTCCATCATGCTTGACGACATCGCGGAATCAGAGCCGTCCCGTCGAGGTACTATTCGCTGGACAGCTCCCGAGTTGGCGGACCATTCGGAGAACAGCCTCCCCACATCCAAGAGCGATGTGTGGTCTTTCGGTTGCAACATGATCCATGTAACTATTCATCTCGTCTTTTGATATTCGTACCACTATCTGACAGTGGTCTTAGATACTTTCTGGGCAAGTGCCTTGGTCGGCAATTCGGCCAGATTCCTATGTTCTCGCCCGTCTGCTTCGTCAGCATGTACCACCAGTCCCACAAGAGATTAGCAAGCAGGATTTGTATTTCCTCCAGCAGTGCTTCTCTCTTCGGCCAGCAGATCGCCCTTCCGCAGATCAGATTCTAGCCTTTGTACGCGGAGAATCCCTGCATTGTATACCCCGAATGCCACGGATCGTGGAAGCTACCGCGGTTTGTATACTCAATTTATGTTCGTGTACAAGCTGATTTCTATACCAGCATAATTCTCGCAATGGCATTCCTGAAGTTATGTCCGAGTTCAAACGACATGTCTCTGATCGGGTTCCATCACATCTCATCTATATCCCAGAGATGAAATTGATCTCGCGGGATGAACTCATTGCAGTACTGAAACCAGAGAGGATCACGGAGGAGGATATCTCCAAGCATGAGGGATGGTCGAGGCAGTCCATCATAGAGTTGAAGTTGGTCCCCGACCTGCTCAAATACGCCATTCTATCACACCGATGGGGAGAATCGGAGCTGACCTTCCAAGATGCGAAGTCTGGAATATGCGAAGGGGCGGGTTACGAGAAGTTGCACGAGTTCTGCGGGAAAGCAAAGGAGAATGGTTGTCTTCTTGCATGGTCTGATACTTGCTGCATTAACAAAGAGAGCAGCTCGGAGCTCGACGAAGCCATCCGTTCGATGTACAGATGGTATCGTGATGCTTACATATGCATTGTGCATCTGGCTCAATCGCAATCATTGGAGACGCTGGGAAGTGACGAGTGGATCCTTCGTGGTTGGACGTTGCAGGAGCTCCTTGCACCTCTCAGAATGAAGTTTTATGGTCCTAGGTGGACACCCCTTACGCAGAACGAAAACGACAAGGATGACGCGGCGGTCATTTTGACTCTTTCCCGAGTCACCAAAATCCCCCCGAATGACCTGTGCGACTTTCGCCCTGGGCCAAATCGTGCCTGGGAGAAGATGACCTGGGCAGCGAGAAGGAAGACAACCCGTATTGAAGATATTGCCTATTCTCTCACCGGTATCTTCGATATCAGTATGCCCATCGCATATGGAGAAGGAGATCGAGCATTCAAACGATTCATCGCAGAACTTATTCAGAGCTGCAAGGAATGGCAGATTCTTGTGTGGGCCGGGGGTCTCCCTGGTTATCCAACAGACCCTGCCTGTTATTACACCGCAAACGAGGCGGTGCTGGAGATGCTGAAGAATCGCCAAATCTCGTGGTGGGGAGAGGGTCGCGGTGATTCCGATTTCTCAATCACAAAGCGTGGCGTGCAGGTTCGACTACTCATGGTTCCTACTTCCGTTGACGAGAGCCTTGAGCAGTCGACTTTCCTTCACCGACCTGCGGGTCGACTTGAGGCGCCACCACTCGAGAAACTGGTGGTGCCATTTCACTTCTTTCCACCAACATCCACGACAGAGTGGGCGATCGGGATCGTTAACTACCATGACCATCGCGATGTTGACAAAGGAAAATTAAAACGGGGACAAAGTTATATATGTTTCCTCTTCACTCGGTCTCGTCGCCCTGGTGTGGACACCATGCGCAATTACTGGAGGAGGGAGGTTACGGAGGATATTATGACTGTTTCGTGTGCAAATGATTTGGAACAAATTCTAGAGACCGTCTGGTTGTAGGCGATGAAATAGTGGTCACGGATTTGCGCTAGATCTTGAAACATGTAATCCTGTTATATCGATGTGGGATCACACTAAGTGCGAGCTGCAAGATACTTGCTTATGTCAGCAACAAATACACTTAGCTACTTATACTGCAGCCGCCCCGAACGTTGGACGACCTGCGAGGAACAAATGCAATTGTCACGTACTATGTATTCCTACTACACGCAGCTCAGAGCGCTCAGACCTCACGCCAACATTTTCAAATCAGAAGTTCTCCCTCCGGAGCATATTATACACGTGGAGAAATCCAGGAGTGCAACGGCACTCCACCAAATTCGATCGAGAGTGATTGGGAGGGTCCGGCACGTCCTGTCGCCTCTAAAGTACTTACCTGTAGGGCAGCCCTGCTCGTACCCAGCCTGGCTTATACTACCACGGATGCTTGAGTGGCGTAGCCACAACATATCAGAAAGCACTCGGAAGCAGAACGGTTGCCATTTGATGACCTGCCCCAAACGTAAAGTTTGTTGCTTATTTTTCTTCCCTTCCGAATCCTGGTGATGTCATGTATATTGACCGCCTTATCGCGAGCGCTCCCGATAGGTAATGTTGATATTTTTATTCCTATGTGGCCCTCCACATGCTCAAGCTGCGTTGTTCAGGGCTCCATATACCTATAGGGTTTTGCATAAGATCATCCTATATTTTAGGTGTGAAAGTTAGGTCTGCTAAGATCCCATATTTGACCGCCGCGGAGTCGGTGGCAGAACTTCGCGCTAACTTCTGCTCAACGTTCGATGTTCGACGTTCAACAGGAGGAGTGCCATTGCATTATGGGGTGCAGCACCAGCCACCAGCGCCTCCCCAGGACACTTGGGTTAAAGTTGGCAGAGCCAGTTTGGTCCCTTCCTGAAAACCTTCAAGATTCGAACTTCCTCCACGTTGAAGCCTCAGATTCTTCTCAAACTATAACCGTGGTGGATGACACTTCGTTGCTTGCTAGGTCAAGTTTGGCAGAGCCAATTTGGCCCCTTCCTGAAGATCATCAACGTTAGGAGCTGCAAGTTGAAGTCTCGGATCCTTCTAAGGCCGTGACCACACCGGTTGGGATATTCTCACTTCCAACAGAATTGATATGTCACATTCTGCTCCTCCTTCATTTCAAGGACCTTTCTCGCTGTGTATTAGTCCGTTCTTTCCTGTGGTTCCATGATTTTAGGCTGACTTTTGGATTATGCTAGGCCTGCAAAACCTTCTGGCGTGTGGCCCAGAATTCCGTCGACATTCAATGCCTGTTCGAGCTTTATGCTCAGGGCTTTACAGAGACTCCTACCGTGGACTGGGTCGACGTTTCCAGCAAGATGCATTCACTCAAGAGATTGGCATCCCTGTGGCGGTCTGACTTCCATTTAAACACTGTTTTTGAAGAAGCGGTGGCTGTTGACATCGTCAACAACTCTTTCCGTGCACAATCCGTGAAGTGTGGGCTTTGGTGGATGTACGCTGACCGTAGACTCTTCATTCGGGGGTGCGACAGAAATACCAGACTATCACAGACGTGGCCCATGCGGAGCTTTGTCTTATCGGCAGACGTGTTCTATATGAGGTCAGTTGTCATTGACCCTCTGCGGGATCTTGCGGTCGCGACGTCGTGCGACACCAGTGATGAGCAGGATCGCCACGTCTTTTCGGTGCATTTTCGGTTAGCTTCATCGCGACGTCCACACCCATAACCTGCATGCACTTCCTTAAAGTGCAAGCATCCTTATTATATGGCACCTGCCATTACCCCCCACTTTGTGGGTCAGCCTGCGATATGTGGGGATCGTATAGTGATACTCTATTACACGAGCGATATCAACTTACTGGGGAGAATATCAATGTCCAACATCTTCATACAAGTGATCGATTGGAGGAAAGGACATGCGAAGGGTGTAAGTTCACTCTATTCTTGAAAACTCTGCCACTCAGCATAAGCAGTATCCCTTATACGAACTAGGTGGGAGAGGCAAATTTCCATCTACTTGACGAGCAAAGGATCATTGTCATCGGCCCGGATCGCCGTATGGCCTTGTACATATTACAAGAACTCGATGGCTCGCCTCAGCGCCGAATAGCGTATCTCCTTCCAGATGTGCGACGAGTTCTTACTTTCTATTTCTATCCGGGACAAAAAACTGTCAGCCCGCTCTACGTTATTCATGCCTCCCCATCGTTCCATGGTGCAGCAGCTTGTCCAGACCTTATGCCTGACTACGTGACCTCTCCGGAGTCACAAATTATGGTTCTGGAGGTCCTCTCAGGCTCATTGCAGGTGATTTTAGTCATCGGTATGGCCATCTTCTCAGCCGAGGCTGTACACTCAGAGATACCTGTCGAGATTCCGTGGTCAGAGTGGGGACCCAAGTATGCGTGCTGCTTTCCGCATCATCCAAGCCACAAAATCAGTGTCTTTGGCAGCAAAATGGCCTATGCCCTTCCTCTGGATTGTACCCCTGAACCGGGACAAAGATTGGAAGAACTCCCTTCAGAAGGTTCCTTCTACGTGCACATCTGGGACTTCAATAGAGCCATTGCTCGTTCAGAATGTCCCGGCAATATCCACGACCGCAATTCTCCAGGTCGTCTTATCCGCAGGCCCGGTCGGCTAGGACAGTCGTGCTTCGACAAAGCCGATGGAGATCTCATCGTGAATCATCCTTACACTACTGCTGTTTGCCCCATGGGTTTTTCGACGCATTACTTTAACCAGTTTTTCTTGGAGCAGGATCGACTTACTTTGATATGGGTAGGCGTTCTTTGAATGAATACAGTATTGGTTTAACGTGACGAAACTGTAGACCCACCCTGACTCGGTTCATATTCAGGTTGTTTCTCCTTCACCAATGGTGTTTGACTTGGACGTTGGACAGGGCCACGTAGCTCACAGCCCAGAGCCACAGCAATCAAATCAATTGCAGTGTCACTACAAGACAAACATCCTGTTCTACATATTGACTAAGCTGCGGAAATGGTCCAGAAACCCTGAATAGACAGTCCCTGCTCTGGCACTTGCAGTCGCTCGTCGCAGACGAGAGGGATTTTCAGCGGCCATGGGCCGCAAGGCTTATGGAGTCGCCGAATGCTGGGTGTGATGGATATCCGCTGAATTACAGGCTCCATCTATCTCAAGCGAGTGGACGGGGAGGGCCAAGGCTGTTGGACGGCCCCACCAACCCGTCAACTATCGAGTATACCCTCTTTTCTTTTGTCTTTCAACTCACGCTCCCTACACCTCCGTACATTATTGTCATATGTAGTGTGCATCTTTCTCCCTGTCTCTTGCATATACCATTCGCCACCCTCATGCTATTTTTCCCTCCTTCCCAATCTTTTACATGTCACTGGCGGCGAGTCATCACTATGACACTCGTTACTGAACTAACATCTGTTTAGTCATTCACTTCCCAGACTCAAAACCGTCATCTACGCAGCCTCTGACTACCGATGATTGTAAACCTTCCCTCTTTCTATGCCAAGCCTGCATGCACGAGTAGCATATCCTGGGCCAAACAGTGATGTGACGCTCGCGTCCGGGAAAGGATGTATTACTGTTGCTCAGTAAGGACAGTACTGACAACAACGGCGTTTCTGCAGTGAACTCTTGTAATTGCATGAGCTGAATCAGAAGCTTTAAGAGTTGAGCACTACAAATATTTCCACTTCAGAGCGTTGATCAGCTTCGGCTGTAAAGTTGTCGACCAAATCTCGTGGTAAAACATCCAGAGTCATTCGAGACAATCATCCGAACAAAACACTGTTGCAAGGGAATCAAGTGGGTAGTGAGACTAAGTGCATACAGTTGTCCTTAAGTGGAGGGCGGCGATAATCGATATCGAGTGGGTTCCGGTAAACCATTGAAGTGATTTGAGTGATTTATCAGACCTCCAAAGAAGACGGTAAACAATTCCAGCTCCGTTTATGCTGGTGTACTTGTATGCTAACACGACCTGGCTGTGGTTGGGCTGGATCGAGCGTATCTTGGAGTGGAATATTTGAGTAGGTGGAGCCGCGGGGAGGGGGGACAACTGTTCACGAATTCAATCTTATCAGACATGATTAAAGGGAGTGGCGGACGGGTGCAATCGAAAATGATGTGTATAAACAAGTCCGAGCTCGTCGTTAAATGAAAATGAAATCGAAAGAAGAGAACAAGGAAGAAGCAACACTAGTCCTGAAGTTCCTTCTGCTGGACGCGACGGTGGTGCCGGAAATTTCCGGTACTTTGCTAATGTTTCTCAACAGCGCTTGTTTAATATTCCTTCTATTTGATCTGCCTACGGGGGACTAAGTGACCCTTGAAAGGGCACGCGTGTATTGAAATAGACCACGTACGGAGCAACATCGATGTGGTTTGTGGAAGTTGAAGCCGTAGATTTACCCGAAGAACGCTAGTGGTTTGCGGAGAAAGAGTTGGCAGAGAAAGTCTTTCTCCTCACAGTGAGTAGACATTTCTTGCTACGTCAGCGATTAATGACATGAGGCATGATGGGACAGACCCAATGACACTGCAGTATCTGCTAGTATCTGCCAGATAGAGTCTTACGTATGGTCCAGGCTTGCTGCAGTGTACAGTGCACATGGGAAGCTTATCTCGTCCCAATTTGATAATACTCACTCGTGCCCTCTATTGTTCACCCGGCATCGATAAGAGTGGTGGATTGATTATTCAATGCTCGCCCCTGGACTATTGGAGGACGATATCAATCAATAGCAGGAGGACATTCACAATCTCATTATCCCATCAGAAAATCAATCATGTCAGTGCAAGATATGCATAACTCATGCCTCAGGTCTCAGGGTTCGCCCCTGTTTCCGCATAGTTCTGACCCTGACAGCCTCGTGGTCTTCGTGCCATCGAAGAGGCTCAAATATAGGTATTCATGGCATTCATTTAATCATGCATATAAGGTCGAAGCTACACTATCATGATTGTACGCCGTCGACTCTCGCACTAAGGATTTTACCTCAAAATGTACAACTCTGTTGTAAGCCGATCTTAATTTCGCGCTCATCTAGTATGCATCATCAATACCAATTTATTAACCTGGCTGCAGGAGAGCAATTGCGTCGTCGCGTTCAAGCTCGAACCAAACATTATTCCTGCGACAGCCATCCGAAGACTGGAGCGGTTTCCCACTGCTTCAGGATGGCTTGGCGATGTCTGGAAATGTTCCATGTCTACACAATCTGAGGCCCGTCCTGTACGTTTAAAACAACGGAAATTTGCAGTGTTATTTATCGCAATCTAGGTCGCAGTTAAATCGGTTAGGATCCCCACTGGTGCGGATGGAGAATTAGTACAAAAAACAGGCAACGTTAGGGCATGAAGTAGTTCACCGTTCCATTCGCTGATTTTTGAACTCACCAGAGGATTCGTCGCGAGGCATATGTTTGGATTCAACTGTCGCACGATAATATTCTCCCTCTTGAGGGTGTTACCGAAGGATTCGGGCCGCTTCCCGCGTTTGTTGCTCCATGGATGGAAAATGGAACGCTGAATGACTATTTGAGACGGGAAGTTGGTCTTCCAAGAGAGAAGAAGTTAACCATGGTATGCATTTCAAATATGGGGAGACAGACTGAGCCCTGATTTGAAATGTCAGGTAAGGGAGGTAGCAGCCGGTCTTCAGTATTGTGAGTACTGGGGTCTTGCACTTTGGTTGACTAATCTCCTGTAGTGCACGACAAGGATATTGTCCATGGTGACATGACTGATGTAGGTTTTGTTCGCCACCACACTCCAGGCAAAAATAATATTTCCGTGATTTAGACCAACATCCTGGTCAGCAGTGATGGGAGGCTATATCTTGCAGACTTCGCTCTCTCGATGATCCTCGCAGAATCGGACAACACTACATTTAACTCCTGCCACGGGGGCAATAGCCGGTGGATGCCGCCGGAGGCAATCAGCATGCCCCTTGAGGGAATGGAACAGCCCGAGGGTAAGCCAACCAAGGCCGGCGATGTTTACGCATATGGCTGCATTATGATGCGGGTGTGTCGCGTGTTCTCTTTGGATTCTATCTTGCTGATATCCTCTGATATCATGTAGGTGTTTTCCGGATATCAACCTTATCACCGTATGAAGGGTGCTATTGCCATTATGGGAGCTGTATTACGGGGGACCGAACCATTCTCCCAGTTGACTGGTATCGACGAAGAAATCCAGCAGTTTGCACAACAATGCTTATTGAGGAACAGTGAACATCGCCCGTTGATTGCCCACATCGTGGAGTTCTTGTGGTCACAGACAAACGTCACGGAAACTATTATGAAGATGATGCTGTCGAAACTTTCAGTGACACTTATATTGAAAGCAGTTCTCAGGAAGTGTGACTACCATGCCAATGATTTGGACGTCTTCTGTGTGACTTTGAAATGCAAGTGGGTACATGAGTCGAGTGAGACCGAGGTTAGTGCATTTGTATTGATCCACGAAACTGTTTGTAATGCATCAATCAACAGGTCGCAGTCAAAACTTTGAGGGATGATGTTAACAGTCAAAACGACATGGATAAGATATGTAATGTGAGTAAGCACGCAGTTCAGCATCACTTTACAGATAAATCGTTACTAAATCATGCATATTGCTCGGCAGAGGATTCGTCGTGAGATGTTTGTTAGAGAGGGGTTGAGGCGCGACACCATCCTTACCCTCTATGGAATGACGACGGGTTTTGGAGTTCTCCCCTCCTTTGTATATCCGTGGATGGCAGGTGGTTCGTTGCATGACTACCTGCGACGAGAGTACTCCAGTTTATCTGCGCATCAAAAGCTCAATATTGTAAGTTGATGTTTCGTGGCGTGGACAAGACTTTCAGCTCTGATCTCGAACGGGCAGCTACTCGAGGTAGTGGATGGGATTGGATATTGTTAGTATCCTGTAGCTGCGCATGCATGGAACTCATACGCGTTCTTAGTGCACAAGAAGGATATTGTGCATGGCAATTTAACAGGCGTATGCTTCAGCTATTCACGTACTCACTAAAGGTTCTCACCACATTTCTAGGATAACGTGCTCATCGACGGATCAGGCCATATACGCATCACAGACTTCAGTCACTCCGTGATCCTGGCTGAAGCTAGTAGTTTGATATTCAGCGAGCAGCTCCTGGGAGATGCGAGGTACATTGCACCTGAGTTCATTGTTCGCGCTGGCCGGCCGGGAGCATCAAAGCCAACCAAAGCCGGAGATGTGTACTCGTATGGCTGCGTCGCGATTTTTGTGCGTTCTGGAGTACATCAACCTCTGATGTGTTTTACACCAGTATTCTCCAGGTGTTGTCAGGAAAGGTGCCATATTGGTGGATTTCTGAAGAGAGCCAAGTGCTTTCGGAAAAAAGAAAGGGCACGGAGCCCTTTCGTCTAACCTTGGAGGTATGATCTTTGCGAAGTTTATCTTACACAGGTCTCAACAACTTTGAACTCGAAGCTTGGTGAAGTGCACCTAAACTTGGTGCGACAGTGCATATCTGCGGAGATATCCCGTCCTTCAATCGAGAAGGTCCTCTACTTAGTCTTAGTTCGAAGTTTTGGGTGAGTTACCTTTGTTGCATACTGTTGTTTGAGCTCATCGTCTCCAGTGCTGTTGATCTGACGAACGCAGTCCGACGGCTTAACAAGGATTACCATAACTCCGGAGGATTTGCATATGTTCACAGATGCAAGATCCGTCCAGGAGACATTAATGCGAGCGTCCGACGAGTGATTTCCCGCCACCAGCTCCCTTCCATGACAACTTATGTTGAGGTAGGTGCCTTGTACATCAGTTCGTTCTGCTGTCCTCACAGCAATCAAGGTCGCGGTCAAGGAAATAATTTTGAGGAACGATGCGGACATGTTGACAGTTATCAATGTCGGTAGGCTACCATGTGTTCTGCCTTCCTTTAACTGACTCTTGGTTCTTCAGCGATTGTACCGAGAGATTAAGCTATGGTTGAAACTTGAGCACAAAAATATTGTTCCTCTCTGGGGAGTTGCAGATGGCTTTGGCTCCCTCCCTGCACTTGTCTCGCCATGGTTAGAAAACGGAGCCCTGACCGGATACATTCATCGTGAGCACGGAATGCTTTCTTACAATAAGAAGTTTGCACTGGTTCGGTCAATCTTTTTTTCTCGATATAATCATCACGCTAAGGTCTCATTAGCTCGATAACGTTGCTCGAGGACTTCAGTATCGTATGTCCACTGTTTTATTGTTTGATGTGAAAGCCAACTTACGCTGAATTGGGCAGTCCATTCACAGTCAATTGTCCACGGCGACTTGAGCGGCGTATGTGTGCATTGATGAAATTCATAATACTAATCTAAAGAAGCATTCTTAGAATAATGTTCTCGTTGACAAGAACGGAACAGCAAGCCTCACCGATTTTGGTCTCTCTGCCTTCCTTCCTGACAAAATAAGTCAAGCTTTGTTTCCTACCAACCCTACGTGCACCGTTCCGTATATGGCGCCAGAATACTTGACATCCGATGGTGAAAACAATTTGTCACCGAAAAGTGACGTGTACTCTTTCGGAGGGATCATGCTGGAGGCGCGTGATTTCTATTATCCGCTGAACCAGCTCATCTCCTTCTATAGGTTCTGGAGGGCAAGGTCCCATACTATTACATCCGCAATCAACCAGCTATAATTAACTGCATATCACGAGGAATAAGACCCAAAAGGCCGCCCGCATCTGTTGTCATCGAATGTGACTGGGATTTCATTCAGAGATGTTGGTTAGGAGATATGGGAGGTCGACCTTCTGACGAAGAGATCCTGGAATTTGTGGAAAGACGGGCAATAATTCAATCATAGTTGATGTCAGTCCCTCTGTACTTTGTCCATGGTTTGTAGATCAGAACTTTCAATGGCGCCTACTACTTAGCGATATCCGATCTGTGAGTAAACCTGTCAACCAATACGTATGGCGTCTCTGCTAGCAGCTCCCTGCGCTCCTGCGCTTCATCTTACGAAACCACTACTGGACGATGGAAATGGATATCGCCCGGAGTCTAGAACACGGATTTTCAGCTCATGCATGAGTGGCATGATCATATCTGCACTGGGAGGTGTGTGACAAATCCAGAAGACTTCGCGCATACAGCTGAATTGAACGTTTGCAGCATGCAAATCATAACTAACCTATACATCATACATGCCTCCAAACTTGAGCTCCATCACTGCCCCAAGTAGGCGTTGTCAATATTACCCAATTATCGAATGTACGAGATGGTTGATTAATGATTGGCTGGCGCGCAGAATCCTGTGACAAGAGGCGACTCGTCTAGAGACGCTTGCCTGCCTTGGTCCTCGTGGTCTCAGCATGCAGGCAGTGACTGAGGCACCCACGAAATTTGGCATCGCGGTCAGATCTGAGATGAGGTGTGCACCTCAATCAGATCATTTACATAATAGTAATAATATTAAATTTCACGATAATGTTGATTAGTCCTCCAGTAAATCTACCGCTTCTTGAGCTCTAGCGTAGTGATCTAATCTAAGAAGCTCAAAACCTCATCAGCTGAGGGTCGACGTCCTGTATCGCTCCAGCATTTCTCAATGAAATCCCAGAAAGGATCAGCGATGTGTGGACTTGAGGGTCTTGCGGGCTTCTTACCCTTGAGTATCATGACAGTAACTTGATGATCGTTCCGTACATCTGCATAAGGTTGTTGACCAGTCATAACCTGCAAAATGTTTGAATCAGTTGCAAACAAACACAACTACGAACGCAAAATACCTGAAACATGATGCATCCGAATGAATAAATATCACTTGCTGGCTCTGGAGGAGTCGACGGTTCTTCGTTCTCGGGAACATCAAAGAGTTCTGGGGCAGCCCATCGCACGTTGCTTCTTAAATATGAAGTATTTGGGGACTCGGGACACATGGTGAGGATCCCGTGGTCAGCTACCTGGGCGTTGTGGTTTGAGTCGATTAGAATGTTATTCTGCCATTTCAGATCAAATGGTCAGAGCTGCAAAGTGTGATTCAGACAACTACGTACGGCAGTAAGGTCTCCGTGAACAATGCCCTTCGAGTGGACTACGGTGTTGTAAGCCAGTATTTTTCCGAACTAGTGAAGATTCCACGTACGGTAGCTGATGGCAGCAGCGACTTGCCACAACTACGGTTCCAATGAATATCATGGCACGTGGTAGCAGCACGGAAAAACAACTCACGATTCGAAGCTTAGATTTGACGATTAACCCTGGGAAATTATACTGAAGGTAGGTGTCAAGTGTGCCGTTGTGTATCCAAGGAGAAACCATCGCTGGAAATAGCCCGAAATCGTAACTGAAACCAAGCAGAGGCAAAAGATTCGGGTGTTGGAGTTGAGTTCGTGCATGGAAATCGCTCAAGAGTCTCTGTGAAGCCATGATGTATGAGCAAGCTTGATGATTAGATGTAATGGAGAAGCAACGAACGTACTTGAGTAATTCTGGCCTTGGAAACGTCGCCTGCGACGTCAATTCTCATGGACTTGACTGCTACCTGTCAGGGATTCAGATCGCTGAACATGGCCATGCACACCGGATGCTTACCTCCAGGTGACAGCTGGGTGTGATGTAGATGCATTTCCGCACATCCCCGAAACTACCGTATGCTATGGGATCGGACGGCTGCTTGACGATGAATCTTGTGAGATCGTGTAGGCTCTCACTACCGCTGGTGGTAGTTGGTGACAAGCCTAACTTTCTCACGACCTTTCCTAACCACCTGAAAAACGACGAGGGACGCATGTCAATCACAACCGTTGGTTAGCAGTTCTGGTTAGTTATCTTGTGGTCGGCTTAAGATTCGTGTGCTCTTTTAAGATATTACAAGCATGAAAACCTCGCGATCAACGAGCGACTCCATCATGGCCTTGAAAAGGTGGTCAATTTCGACACTCTTCACAACGTTCACATCCACGCTTCAAGATGAGTCAGACTCATGCTCATTGTCTGTCATACTAATCAGAGGCACAAGTTGGCACTTAATGCCTGTAGATTCACGAGCGTTTTTATGGAGGAGAGTATTTATGTCAATCTCACTTAAACATCTACAGGGTTATCTCGACCCATAACAGTCGTGGCGTGCTCAATTGATCAATTGGACCTTATGCAGTCTCTACTCCCGACAGCTACTCAGCGGTGGGGTCAACTTCGCAATGTTGACGTACGGAAGCGACCACACACAAGACAGCCAGCAGTCCACCGGCGCCAGGGAGGCAGAGTACCCCACTTGATTTTCCCATTGGCATGCTCAGCCGCCTGCAACAAGTCTTTGGTCTTGTATATTTTGTTACCATGTACGTGGAGTCGTCGATGTCATTTATCTGACTCTGAGTAAGAAGTTGGCCGGCCATCAAATGCCCCAGATGATCTCATGCAGCCTTCTGCTAGTGCTATCCTGCAAGCCAGTTCCCAATTACCGACACTTCCGGTAGAACTTCTGACGATCGCATTCCCGGTGGATGGTGCCCAATTTCTGACACAGAGGACTGGTATGTTATTTCTTCATCTCAGGCTCGCCCAGGCCTTTGTCAACATCGAACTGAACTAATGCCTATACTTTGGCAGTCCACGATAGAGACGTAACACATGGTGACTTCAACAATACTGTTAATCCATATATGTTGTGCGTCCGTAATCCTCCTATTGTAATCGTAGAATAATGTTCTGATTTCTGTTGCTTACGTTGCCAATAGATCCCCCCGCTTTTCAGACTTCGGAATCTTGAATTTCATGGTATGATCCAACCCACCCTCTACTACCATATCCGCGCTGTATGTTGGGTTGCTCGAGATTCTTCGACCCCCAAAAATCAAACCAGACACAAATCTAACGACATATACGCCCTTGATGATACAAACTTCAGGTGATTCTCTCGTTGGCTTGCTAGAGACACTGACACCCCGCCTGCACTGTGCAGGTCCTATATGGGAAACAGTCTTAAGAGCGCTGTACACGTTGAACCTTTTTGTAAGATCCAAATACCTTGAGTCTATCAACTCCATAAAATCCAGCCCGATCACCTGGATTCCATATGACAGCTGTGGTCGATCGAGAGTAAGGTATGTCAATGAGTAGAGGAGGTATTGCAGTACCTTCAAGGGACACTGTCGAATTGCTCCATCTGTGTAAGGTATCGGTTTTGAAGCAATCCTTCGTCTTATTTCTTCTTTATGTTAACTTTGTGCCCTTTGTACCAACAGACCTACCGCATGCAACACCGAGTCCTCGTGGCATACTTATGTACACAAGCAGTGGCAAACTAGGAAGCACGGCACAGACGCCATTCCCAGTACACAGCACCCTTGGATCTATTCATTGTATTTGTCGCTCTGTTCCCAAGTATTCCTCTGGACTCTCCCCTCGTCAATCTCTGGAGTTAACAGATAAACAGTTCAACGAATATCCTTGTACCCCATGTCAATGAATCAGCGGAAAGGTTTTTATTCCTGCGACTTTTGTGCGATAATATGAATCGCTTGTGTCACCCAGCGGTAAGGCAGGCACGATATCAGCAACATAACATAAAATGGGGGACAACGCTCCTGAACCATGACGCACTTGACATAACAACCGCCCCTTATTCAGGAATAGATAGAGTTTGGCAATTCCGCATGGATCATCAAGTCTGCAACTCATTGCATCGCATTAGTTTGTAAATTGTCGAGTTGTCGTTGATGCACGCGGTGGACGTGTGGCAGGAACCGAAGAAAATATTGATACACTGCGCTTTACACGATGTTGTACACACGAGCCTCATAGATAACACGAATGAGTATGCCTCCTGGGTTGAGCACATTACGTGCATTGTGATCGGTCATTATCCGGCGTGTTATAAGATAGGGAAGATAAGTGACTGAGATAGTATTGATACCACGCGCTTGAAGCATGATATCTCCAAATGAGGAAGAACACCGCCGATACATTGTCTTCATCATTGTCCAGCTTCGTCTATCGTAGGGCTACTGAGAGGTCAGACAACATAAACACGCGCACCCATCTACGGCCCTTCCATTACGTAATGCCTAGTGTTGCCCACGCCCACAGATGCTAACCTACTATGCTCAAGTTCAACCTCCTGCTGCCCACCTCGATCTCCTGCACCCCTGGCACTGCCCCTCTACCCTCTCGCTACACGGTGATCACCCATGACTGCCAACAAGATCTCGTGATCCTGTCAGTATCCTGTTTCTGCCCTTTTCTGTACCTTCCGTCTCCCTCCCTTCACACCCATGCTTACACACCTTTGTAATTCTTCCTAATGTACTTTATTACCCACGATAAGGTTAGGTACATGAATATAGCGATAATGTAATATCTCGAGCAGCACTGACTGCTCCGAGAGTGCTTGCTCGGTTCCCACATAATATCCGAACTCGCGCATTCAAGAATGAAGGCTTATGAAGTTAGAGTTATGTAAGTATATTTCAGCAAACTATGATTGCTAGGCTACATGGTACGTAAGGGATGCCGTCAATCTTACCTTGAACGTTCAGTTTGGAGGTTGTACGGTGTTATTTGAAATTCCACGATGCGGAGCAGCGTGTTGGTTCTAACCTCGTGTAACGTGGGAAGTTATGTAGTGGAAGGACAGCAGTCAGCGTGGATCTCATTGTTTCAACGTTCATTCATGGCAGTTAGGACTGCTGTGCCGTAATTTGCGTTCCCCGGAACTATCGTAACGATAATTTTCCAACTTCCCGATGCTAAAAATTAGCGCAGTACTGTAGTTCTTGCTTATAAGGCGGGTCACCGAAGTACATCAGCATTTCCTACCGATATGTTGACTCCTGTGAAGAGTCTGATTCATCGAATCTCTCTCTACCTTCGTCGACCCAGCTCACTCTCCGCATCTAATGTTGCTCGGGCTTTTGATGACCGGGCTCCCAATAGCCTAACCTCCCTTGGATATGCCCCTGAAGATGGCCAATGTGGACGCCACCCTATCTCTGAGAAAGAGGACTCGCAATCTGTCTCTTTAAGCCAAATCACGACTCCTCAGATATCAACTCGCGGTTCTTTTGTTGTGGACCCAAACAGCGTCATCAGGCAAACCAGTTATCCGATGGCTTCTGGTGGACTTGGAGATGTCTACAAATGTACATGGAACAGGGGCGCAAATCCGGAAGAGGTATTTCAGACATCCACCTTGTCCATGCTTATGCTCACTCTATTCTCAGGTTGCAGTCAAATCTCCACGGTTTCCAAGACTAACAGAAGCCGAAGTTGCCAAAATAAACTATGTTTGTTTGAGTAGCTTTTGAAAGTGCTACTCACATGTCTGAACTTCATTTCTGTTGTACGCAGAATCTGGACCGCGAAATCAAGATTTGGACCGCATTGAAACATCAATATGTGTTACCTCTACATGGCACTGTGACAAGTTTCGGTCCGTTTCGCGCATTGGTTTCCCCCTGGATGCCGAACGGGACATTAAACTCTTACCTGAATCGTGCGCATAAAAACCTCACGACACTGGGTAGACTTCGTATCGTGAGCTCTTTTGTACGAAGCCGATTTCAAGAGCTTACCATTCCTCAAAGCTTAAACAGATCACCGAGGGACTGAAATATCGTGAGTATTGAGTTGGCTATGGAAACGACTGGCTGAAAATAAATGACGGCCATGCCTTGGGCAGTCCACGACAACGACGTGATTCACGGTGATCTGACCAGTGTAAGTTTACATACACCGTGTATCCGTGCTCTGATCATGATCATAGAACAATGTCTTGGTTGCTGCCGATGGATCCCCGCGTCTTGCAGACTTCGGTGTTTCGAATATCATGGTAGAGTCCAACCCGGCATTCTCCTACCAAACTGGCGCAGTTCGCTGGGCCGCTCCAGAGTTGATCGTCCTTGAGATTGGCCAAACTGTACAGTGCGCCACGAAATTCAGTGATATATATGCTCTGGGGTGTATTATGCTTCATGTCAGTCTCTTATTTACGTTGTTCATGGCACCTGATACCATTTCTGTAGGTACTATACGGGAAACTGCCTTACTGGTGGATTAAGACTGCCCTGCAAGTCGTAGCATCAAAGTTCAAACACCAAGAACCGGTCGCACAGTCCATCAATAATATCGTGCAAATTCCAGCGCATCACCTTGATTTCATGCGGCGGTGCTGGTCAATAAAGAGCGACGATCGTCCATCAGTGGAGGAGGCGTTGGACTTTCTCGAGGGAGCGATCTCCAAAGCATCTTCATCTAGGTAACGTCTCCGTTTGGGAGTGGTCTCTTTCTTTTCGTGTACAGGTCACACGAGCGTACATATGCATCATGATTAGGTTGTTGTTACGAGCGATCACCGGGGCAGGTCCCTAGTAGGTCGGGAGACGTCGATATGATGATAACGAGTTGTCTGTTGTATGTAGCATAGTAGTCTTCCCTAATAGAAGGAACGCATATGTTCCTTCTTTATGATTTTGCCCTGCTTACCATAGCTTAACAACCCGATCTCGGTAAGTTCCATCCTCTGCATGAGGGTCTTCATTTTGGCTCCTGACTTATGTAGAAACTCACCAGTGTTTGCATTCTTCGGCATACTCGAGGCGCAGATTCATCTTATCTTCGACCCAACGTAACTCTTCAAACTGATCAGTGCATGACCTTTCATACCCTACCATGACATCAGGGAAACGTAATTCACTACAGAGTGCTACAGAGCGCTCTGTAGCATTCTGTAGCACAATCCAACCCGCTGATGCATATGTGCTGACGATAACTTCCGGCAGAACAGTTTCTAGATATTATGCCCAAGCAGGGGGCGGCTGGCATAGATATCGAGAGCTGTGCGGGACTCAACGAATGGTGTGCAGTCCAATTTGAGCGGGGGCGGGTTGGAGTGGTGCAGTGGATACCTGGTGTCACGATGCAACAAAATACTCTCGAAGGGTGTTTGTTGAGGATCGAGGCAGACCATGTACGTACAGTGCAATGCATGCAGATATATGGACAGAAGGCTGTGAATCTAGGAGACGTATTTCAAAAGACACTAAGCAGAACGTACTGGGTGAGTCCTATCATGGGGTGTAAGTTCAGTAACGAGTGTATATCGACAATCGTGTTGTATGACTCAATTGAACTCGCATACAAGAGACTGGGGGACAACAGGGAAATTGAACGGGGATGGTAAATCGTATGTGCAAGAGATTAAAAGAAAGAGGGAAAACGAGGGCAGCGTACGTGGAATTAATATGCGTGATGAGAATCTACGGAGATGCAGCGAATGTGAGTTGAAAGACCAAAATGAAAGGTATGCTCTATATTTGACGGGTTGATTTCCAGCAATATTTGGCCCCCTTCGTCCACTTGCTTGAGGAAATAGACGGAGCCTTAAACCATCCACAACGCCCATCATTTGCCGACTCCATAAGCCTTGCCACCAATGGGCGCTGAAAAATTGCCTGATCCGTAGTTTTTAAATTTTTGTTTAGTCCTTTGGGGTCGTAGACCCTATGTTGGACATAGCCCTTTTCGCGGGGGGCTTACTCCCGCTTATCTATCGTAGTTGGTCCGTAGTTTAGCCAGTAGGCTAGGATGTGTGGTGAGACTACATTCACCTTGCTTCCTGCGGCTCTGGGCCCCGCGCTACTCGGTCCTGTCCAATGTCCAATGTCCAAGCCAACTTGCATCGGTGAGGGAGAATCGACCTGGGTATGAGCCGAGCCTTGGCGGGCCTGCAGTTCCATCACGTTAAACCAATACTGCATTCATAATAAAAACGCCCGCTCATATCAAAGTAAGTCGACCCTGTTCCAAGAAAAACCGTTCAAAGCAACGCGTCGAGAAACCAGTGGGGCAGACAGCAGTAGTGCAAGGATGATTCGTGGTGAAGTCCACATTATCCTTCATCTAAGTACGACTGAGCTAGCCGACCAGGCCTGCGGATGGGACGATCTGGAGAATTGCGATCGTATATATTGTCCGAACGTTCCGAGTGAGCAATAGCTCTGTTGAAATCCCAGATGTGCACATAGAAGGAACCTTCGGAAGGGAGTTCTCCCAGTCTTTGTCCGGTTCAGGGGTACGATCCAGAGGTATCTCTGAGTGTGTCCTTTGCGGAGAAAATGGCCATATCGATGACTAGAATCACCCGCTATGAGCCTGAGGGGACCTTCAAAACCATGATTTGTGAGTCCGGAGAGGTCATGCAGTCGAGAATAAGGTCTGGGCGAGCCGCTGCACCGTGTAACGATGGGGAGACATGAATAACATACATCGGCAGCATGATACGCAGCGGGTGTCTCGGATGGCGATAAAATCAAGGCATCGTCGCAGATTCGGAAGGAGATACGCAATTCGGCGTGGCACACACCGCGATGGCCAGCGATCTATCCATGCTCGTTGATGGAACATGATTAGGAGAGCCGCTGACTTGAGTATCCTGAAGCCTCTGTATGGGCCTAGGAGGTGCAGGATGATACGCACAGTGGGTCCTGCCAGTGTGTGGGTTGTATAATTCGGAAGGCTGGTCAGTGGGTCGTGGCTATGGGAGGTAGAGGCGACGGGACATGCCAGACTCCTGCTCTTCCTGACTTCGGACTATATCCTCTTGCTTCAGAGCACTTTTAATTCGAACATGTTGATCAGTGAGTTATAGGCTATGTGTGATAGGCTGAACGTCTCAGTACTAGTGCTCGGCCCGGGAGTTGCAAGACGGGCCGTATCATACTTGCTTATGTCAGCAACAAATACACTTGGCTACTTATACTGCAGCCGCCCCGAATGTTGAACGATCTACGAAGAACAAATGCAATTGTCACGTACTATGTATTCTTACTACACGCAGCTCAGACCTCACGCCAACATGTCCAAATCAGAAGTCCTTCCCCCGGAGCATATTATAGCCGTGGAGAAATTCAGGAGTGCAACGGCACTCCACCAAATTCGATCGAGAGTGACTCGGGGGGTCCGGCACGTCCCGTCGCCTCTAAAGTACATACCTGTAGGGCAGCCCTGCTCGTGCCCAGCCTGGCTTATACTACCACATGCTTGAGTGGCGTAGCCACAACATATCAGAAAGCGCTCGGAAGCAGAATGGTTGCTACTTGATGACCTGCCCCAAACGTAAAGTTGGACTTTTATTTTTCTTCCCTCCCGAATCCTGGTGATATCATGTATATTATCGCGAGCGCTCTCGATAGGTAATGTTGATATTTTTATTCCTATGTGGCCCTCCACACGCTCAAGCCGCGTTGTTCAGGGCTCCATATACCTACAGGGTTTTGCATAAGATCGTCTTATATTTTAGGTGTGAAAGTTAGGTCTGCTAAGATCCCACATTTGGCCGCCGCGGAGTCGGTGGCAGAACTTCGCGCTAACTTCTGCTCAACGTTCGACGTTCAACAGGAGGAGTGCCATCGCATTATGGGGTGCACCACCAGCCACCAGCGCCTCCCCAGGACACCTGGGTTAAAGTTGGCAGAGCCAGTTTGGTCCCTTCCTGAAAACCTTCAAGATTCGAACTTCCTCCATGTTGAAGCCTCAGATTCTTCTCAAACTATAACCGTGGTGGATGGGACTTTGTTGCTTCCTAGGTCAAGTTTGGCAGGGCCAATTTGGCCCCTTCCTGAAGACCATCAACATTTGGAGCTGCAAGTTGAAGTCTCGGATCCTTCTAAAACCATAAGCACCCCGGTCGGGATATTTTCACTTCCAACAGAGTTGATATGTCACATTCTGCTCCTCCTTCATTTCAGGGACCTTTCTCGCTGTGCATTAGTCCGTTCTTTCCCGTGGTTCCATGATTTTAGGCTGACTTTTGGATTACGCTAGGCCTGCAAAACCTTCTGGCATGTGGCCCAGAATTCCGTCGACATTCAATGCCTGTTCGAGCTTTATTCTCAGGGCTTCACGGAGACTCCTACCGTGGACTGGGTCGACGTTTCCAGCAAGATGCATTCACTCAAGAGATTGGCATCCCTGTGGCGGTCTGACTTCCATTTGAACACCGTTTTTGAAGAAGCAGTGGCTGCCGACATCGCTAACAGCTTTTTCCGCGAACAATCCATGAAGTATGGGCTTTGGTGGATGTACGCTGAGGGTATACTCTTCATTCGGGGGTGCGACACAAATACCAAACTATCACAGACGTTGCCCATGTGGAGTTTTGTCTTGCCGGGACTGGCAGACGTATTCTATGTGGTGAGGTCAATTATCATTGACCCTCTGCAGGACCTTGCGGTCGCGGCGTCGTTCGAGACCGGTGATGAGCGAGATCGTCACGTCTTTTCGGTGTCTTTTCGGTTAGCTTCATCGCGACGTCCACACCCAGATTCTGCATGCACTTCCTTGACGTGCAAGCATCCTTGTTATGTGGCACCTGGCTATCATATTCACTTTGTGGGTGAGCCTGCGATTTGTGGGGATCGTATAATCATACTCTATTATACGGGAAACGTCGATTTCCCGGGGACACTGTCCAATATCTTCATACAAGTAATAGATTGGAGGAAAGGACGTGCGAAGGGCGTAAGTTCACTCTATTCTTGAAAACTCTGCCACTCAGCATAAGCAGTATCCCTTATATGAACTAGGTGGGAGAGAGGCAAATTTTCATCTACTTGACGAGCAAAGGATTGTTGTCATCGGCCCGGATCGCCGTATGGCCTTGTACACATTACAAGAACTCGGTGGCTCGCCTCAGCGCCGAATTGCGTATCTCCTTCCGAATGTGCGACGAGGTCTTGATTTCTATTTCGATCCGGAACAAATAAGCATCAGTCCGCTCTACGTTATTCATGCCTCCCCATCGTTCCACGGTGCAGCGGTTCGTCCAGACCTTATGCCTGACTATGTGACCTCTCCGGAGTCACAAATTATGGTTCTGGAGGTCCTCTCAGGCTCATTGCAGGTGATTTTAGTCATCGATATGGCCATCTTCTCAGCCGAGGCCGTACACTCAGAGATACCTGTCGAGATTCCGTGGTCGGAGTGGGGACCCAAGTATGCGCGCTGCTTTCCACATCATCCAACCCACAAAATCAGTGTCTTCGGCAGCAAAATGGCCTATGCTCTTCCTCTGGATCGTACCCCTGATCCAGGTCAAAGATTGGAAGCACTCCCTTCCGAAGGTTCCTTCTACGTGCACATCTGGGACTTCAATAGAGCCATTGCTCGTTCAGAACAGTCCCGGCAATATCCACGACCGCAATTCACCAGATCGTCTCATCCGCAGGCCCGGTCAGATAGCACAATCGTGCTTCGACAAAGCCGATGGAGATCTCATCACGAATCATCCTTACATTACTGCTGTCTGCCCCACAGGGTTTTTCGACGCGTTACTTTAACCAGTTTTTCTTGGAACAGGATCGACTTACTTTGATATGGGTAGGCGTTCCTAGAATGAATGCAGTATTGGTTTAACGTGACGAAACTGTAGGCGCACCCTGACTCGGTTCATATTCAGGTCGTTTCTCCCTCACCAATGGTGGTTGACTTGAACGTTGAACAGGGCCACGTAGCTCACTAGCACAGAGCCACAGCAATTAAATCAATTGCAGTCTCGCCACAAGACAAATATCCTGTTCGACATATTGACAAAGCTGCGGAAATGGTCCAGAAACCATGAATAGACAGTCCCTGCTCCTTGCTCTGGAACTTGCGGTCCCTCGTCGCGGACGAGGAGGATTTCAGCGGCCGTGGACCGCCAGGCTTATGGAGTTCCATCTGTTTCCTCAAGCGAGTGGACGAGGGCCAATGCTGTTGGACGGCCCCACCAACCCGTCAACTATCGAGTATACCCTCTTTTCTTTTTTGTCTTTCGACTCACGCTCACTACATCTCCGTACATTATTGTCATACGTAGTGATTCCATGTACCTCCTTGTCTTTCAACTCACGCTCGCTACATCATTGTCATACGTAGTGATTCCACGTACCTACCCTCGTTTTGCATCTTTCTCTCAGTCTCTTGCATATACGATTCGCCACCCTCATTCAAATTTCCTTCCTTGTCCCCAGTCTCTTACATGTCACTGAGGGCGAGTCATACACTACGACACTCGTTACTGAACTAACATCTGTTGAGTGTCTTTTGAAGGTCATTCATTTCAGTCTTCTACCCAGCCTCTGACAACCGATGGTTCTGAACTTTCCATCTTTCTATGCCTCTCATAACCAAGCCTGCATGCACAAGCGCCGTCTCCTGGGGATGTGACACTCGCGTCCGGGAAAGGGTGTGCTACTGTTGCTCAGTAAGGACAGCACTGACAACGACAGAGCTTCTGCAGTGAACTCTTGTATTTGCATGAACTGAATCATAAACTTTGGGTGTTGAGCACTAAATATTTCCTACGTCAGAGCGTTGAGCAGCTTCAGCCGTAAAATTGTCGACCAAATCTCGTGGCAAAACATTCAGAGTCATTCTCACTTGATGTGGTTCAACATTCGAGACAATCATCCGAACAAAACACTGTTGCAAGGGATCAAGTGGGTAGTGCATACAGCTGTCCTTAAGTGGAGGGCGGCGATAATCGATATCGAGTTACTGGGGGTGGGCTAACCATTGAAGTGATAGTGATTTGAGTGATTTGTCAGACCTCGGCCAACTCCGTCTATGCTAGTGTACTTGTATATACGCTGACACGATCTGGCTGTGTTGGGCTGGATCGAGCATAGCTCAGGGTAGGGTGGAGCCGTGGGGAGGGCGGGGCAACCGTTCAAGGATTCGATCTTATCCGATCAGACGTGATTAAAGGGAGCGACGGTCGGTCCGAGCAGGCTGCAAGACAAGCCGAGCTTATGTCAGCAGAAAATACACTTGGCTACTTTACTGCCCGCTCGATTCTATGCACACCACAACTATGTTTTTCAGTTCTCGGTCTCACTGGAAGTTGGTGAAATACCAGTAATGTCCCGCAGACATCAGACTCTTGCTCTTGTAGTCAATGGTAGTATTGCACAGCTCAGATTCGGATGTCTCAGGGTCGGAATGGCCGACCAATGTCGCAGTGCAGTAGTTCTCTAAGGGGACACATGTGTTAGATTTTATCGAAAGCCATACCGATGACTTCGCGAACATTATCTGACACTGGGGAAAATTGCCACGTACCAATGTGCACATGACAAGGAGACCAAGTACCACGAGACCATTAGCTCAGTCGAGACACTCAGCGAGCTGGGCATATATATACTCCTTTTTCATCCATGTTATCACACTAATCTCCCTCTCTAACAAGCCTCTCCAAATCTATCCCACAATAAAATGGAACCAACAAAACAGACCCTCCTAATCGGCGGCCTCCTCGTCGACATATACTCCCACCCACGCTCCACCTCCACCTCCCCTACCATCGACTCAAATATCCCCATCCACGCGCTCTTCTTCCTGCACGGCCGCTTTGGAAGTACACAACATAAAGATGTGGTTTGATACTGTTAAAGTGATTTTTGACGTGAATTATGCGGGGATGGGATGCGGGTGGGAGGGGAGGAAGAAAGGTCTTATCGTTGTTGCTTTTGTAAGTCATTCTTCA
>JABBWA010000490.1:0-30086 GCA_016628065.1 Suillus lakei
CTGAACGTTGAACGCTGAACCTTGTCAAATTTGATTGCAATAGACGGTTGAAAGAGATTAACACCTCACACGTCCGCAAGAAACGTCCCAGCAGTACAAATCGGCAATATCCGATGGGTTCAGTTTGTGCGGAGTTACACGCTTGTCATCCGTGGTTTAACGTTTAACGTTCACTAGAAAAGGCCGAGCTTCGCCGGCAGCAACCTTGTTCCACAAGTGTTATGTACTTATCGACACATTTTCGGGGGGAGGCATGGAAGGCATGTGGTACACTAATTGTACACCGGCAGGCTGCAGTGTGTTACATTCGTGAGTGGGAGTCATGACCAAGAAAAGCTGCGCAAACTTTGCTATCCGAATTACACAGATGGTTTTTGATATGTACAGCTACTTTTGTTTGTTCCTTTGTCTTGACGTGTGACTTCTGTCACACTTGGGCAATCATTCCAGTTTTCATGCCGCTGGGAGCTGGCAATGATTAATGAGTCGCCATCATGGACCTCTGATCACTCCCGATTGATGCGCCAGAATATGGCTATCTGGCGCTACAACTCCCAAGATCCGTTTACAACTGCAATCATTTCTGGTCTCGGCTTAAGTCAGACTGTCCATTATGTGGGGCTTTTATGTTCTGCAAGCTTGCAACAAGACGAACAAATGTGTCGCAAGTACTTCTGAGTCAGTCATATGTTACACATTCAAGGGTTTGAGATGTTCCTCTATTCGAAGGTCTTCATTGCTTCAAGTCGAGCAGCAGTGAAATTTGTTCGGAAGCAGGTACTCGGCAACGAACTACTTACATGCCGTGCCATCCGAGTCAACCACACTGCACGAAAGCAAAAGCATAAACACAACTCACTGTAGCTCAGCACTAGCCTAAGGGCCTTGGAGACACAACCAGATATATGCACTCTACCACGCCGGTGAGTCAGGGGGTTAAATCCTGGATGAAAACTACTCATACTCACACCAATGGGGCTAACGGTCTCCACGCACTCATAGTTAGGGCAGCAATCTGCGGTTGAGAGGCAATACTCTGCACATGCAGTTTCAGCACTGACAGACATAGACGCCGTCAATGCAGCAACAACGGCGAGGACGAAGGAGAGACGCATTATTTGTGAGATGTGATACGGGATCTCGAAAATAAATCTCAAGGCGCTGGGGGACAGTAGGAAGACGGCTTGCTTTATGTCTTGGGTGGTGTTTATGTCCTTAAATCATTACCCCTCTCAAACAGATGGCATTTGCAATACCAACAGATTGCCAGCAGACCTCAGATTTGACTTGCGCTGGAAGAACCCTAAATACTGGTAATGTGCAAATCCAATCCATGGTTTTATATGACCTACGTGAGGTGACACAAGGATCACGGAAGTACGTGTCCGAACCATATTACACCAGCGCCGTACCGACTATACATACGGGGGGAAGACGATGCAAATGACGAAACATGTCCAACATGGGTCTACGGCCCCAAAGGACCCGATCTGATGCAAAAAAAGAATTGTAGAAGCTGAGCTCAGGGGTCTCATGGATGCTGAGAGAACTTCAGAGTCTCATCATGCCTCGTGTATTGGGGAACGCGACATAGGACGCCGGGAGATCTAAATTCCAAAGGCGAGTACTTCCTAGGTATAATGTTATTGCCGTTGTCCACCAACTTTCATAGCGGATACAGACGTGGCACTAGACACGCTATACGTGAAGGAATGCTGTCTTCCTTCGATTGGTAGGTGAGATTATTTTCGATGTTTTTACCCGGTGTGTGGGCCCCGTGCGCGGGTGCATGAGGGCTTGAATGCGAGTTCTATGCGTTACGAAAAACAGTTCACTCAATTTGAGGTGTCATATGTACATACTGGCTTATCCCCCTGCGCGTAATTCACAAACCACTCCCACTGAAACATAAGTATCTGTTAATTAGGTCCGAGGAGTCGTATCGTCATACGCGCTTCTCCGAAGCCACACGCGGGTAACTTGGCCAAACGCATAGAAGTAGCTATTGAGCTTAAATTCACTATACGCAGTGCCCATAAAAGTGGTTACAAAAGGGAGTACCGGGACTTGAGTGTGAAATGGGGATGGCATTGCAGGAAGCACTTCGCTGCCAGCTTACTGAAAGCCAAGGGGTTAGTCAAGTGTCGGATAGTATAAGCGGCGATAAAAATGGAGTACGGAGCACTAGCCTGACACCAACGGATACCCTCCCATTAGTGTTGTTGGCAGAATGTCGGTGGCAGACTCCGGCAGAATGTCAGATTGCAGGAATCGTGGAGAAAGAACATCACCATAGGCTTATCGTGTATATACTAGTCCTATACGGGACTCTAGTTCACGATGAATATTAACCATATTTTCGTTCAGGAGCAACACAGCATCATCATCATGAGTGGATGCTCTATATCCACAGTCATCGAGGTCAATTTGTAGGAAGAGACAAAGTACCCAACAAGTCTGGGCGATATTTTCGGTCATGCAAACACTGCCCTGAGCCTTGCTTCTGCTCAAATACAGTGGACCTGGGGTGGACTGGGTGGTCACCTTTTTAATTCGTAAAATGGAGAGAAACACTTGAAGTGTACGTCCTTCCGAAGCTGCAGCGCTGAACCTTGTCAAATTGGATTGCAATAGACGGTTGAGAGAGATTGACACCCCACATGTGGACCAGTACAAATCGGCAATATCCGATATATCCAATGGCTTATGCGCTTGTCATCCACAACTTAACGCTCATGTTTAAGTGTATAGTCGCCTGAGCTTGAATCAGAGACCCCTGCAGGCCACTACTCATTGAGATGCCCGCGAAACCCGCAAAGACCCTGGTTTCATCCCCCACAAATGTTCAACACGCGTTCCTTCCATATGCACGGCACACCTCCGTCGTGGGCGTTCACACCAGCCTCGTAGCGTTCACAGCCCTCTTCCTACCCCAAACATCTCTCTTACTCTTGCCGACGCTCGCAGATCCCGACCGCCCTCAATCCCAATTTCAAGACGCACTGACAGTGGTCTAGTCATAACACTTGCTTGGATCGTAGCAGGCCTGGTAGTCCTCCAAGTATGGTGGGCGGGGTGGATCAGGCAGTGGTGTTTCGAGTATACTTCTCGCGGCGGAACGAGTGATCAGATTAAAGTGGATAGGTATCAGTGTGGTCGGGGGAGATTCTCGGTGCGTCTTCTCCTTCGCTGTTTACATTTCTCATCTCTCAGAAATTAGGAAGAGCGGTTGTTTTCACTTCATGTGTAGTCTTGGTGTTCCACGCAACCATAGTATTGTTCGGTGCTCCTTCTGCAAGGTGATAATCGACGTGTCCTATGAGATTTGTGCTGAATGGATGTAAAGCCACCTCCCTCATACATCTGGCGGTTGTTCTAGCGCTTCTATCCGCGTTCGCACCAGCCTATGCTCTGGGTTCCCCCTCTTTATCCTCCGATTCTTCGTCCCTCATCACCAGACTTAACTGGACCCGTTTATTCGCTGAGCTTTCGTAGGTAAACATCTCTACAACGTCACACTTTGCCTGACACTGTGCTAGCCCGCGAAATCCGATAGAAAGAGCTTTAGTTTATCCAGCTGTCGTGACGCTCCTTGGCGCTTGGCTCTGTGCTCCCCCCATCGCTCTGGACTGGGATCGTCCATAGCAGGTCAAGTTCTATCTATCTACCCCCAGGTCCGAACAAAATATCGGTGTTTAATCGATCCCCAACCATAATCGTACGTTCCGGATCGAATTTCACCCTATCATAAACGTGGGATCGTCGGCAAAAATCGCCATCATCCACGGTATATTCTTCTTCAACCGTGTGGATGCAAAGACCCTTTTGCTGGCCTTGCATTCAGCGTCTTGCCCGTGTTCGGGGCTGTTTTGGGAAAGCAATGGCTCAACACTCATAGGGCAGCTCGCGGACGATGGTATCTGAAGGAACGTAGCATCCGGATACAGAGGGAAAAAAACTGGATGGGCTGGAGTGTTTTCACCCCCAGACCGTCTTGCAGGTGTTCCTTATCCTCCTTCAAATCTTCTGCCCCTCTTTGGCTTCTCATTCAGTGCCAACATGTGGACCTAACAAACGACGGTATACAGTGATTGTTTCACAATCAAGCTTATCGCATGGCAAAGCCACGTTAACCGCAGCTGCAGTGTTCAAAATTAGTTCAAAACCAAAAAGTGGCTTTGGTACTGCGTTACCGAAGTGCTACACGTGATTATGTA
Organism: Suillus lakei; assembly: GCA_016628065.1. NCBI lineage: Eukaryota > Fungi > Basidiomycota > Agaricomycetes > Boletales > Suillaceae > Suillus > Suillus lakei. The sequence continues at coordinate 4,218 of JABBWA010000490.1, forward strand.
GTAGTAACTAACCACAGCATTGCTACTTTGCTACCACTACTGTTGGTACGGAGCGTTTAAGAGTCTGACCCCATGATTCGAGTTCTAATTGGCGCTTGGTGTGACACTTGGTGTGACACTTGGTGTCGCTGGCACTATCGTGAGTGCTACTGCCACTGCCCTGTACCACCCCGGCGGGTAAGAGCTTGGATCTCTCTCGCTGTCGAGACGTTAGTATTAATCGCACTTAACACATTGCATTGGCAGGATAACTGACTATAGGTGCACGTCATGGCTGGCGAGGTTGTCGTCACGTTTGGAAGTGACCTGTGCCAAAGTTGGACTAGGAATGCATTCAGTGGGTCGACTCGGTGGCTGTTTGAGAGATGCGTACGAGTTTGGAGCAGGAGCAGCAAGACCAGGGACAGTCGATGCAACGACTGTAAGAGCGACAAGGGCAGCAATGCGCATGATGATCGATGAGGAATAAAGTCGTAAAACTTTTCAAAATTAGATGAGTTTGTACAACGTTTTTCAAACTTGGGTGACTGAGGAGTTAGCTGAGATGTATGGCTTTTTAAATAGGAGAAGACTGTAGGCGACATACCATATTGTGCCTTGCTCCGCAGGTTGTACACGTTTCAGTGGTCAGATATACCCCTTGAAACTCACTTGTCATGGTGCTGCGTTGATACATGTGTCTGCATTCCAGAATGATGATATAAGTCGTCAGACAAAAGACGTGAATGAAAATTGGCACTTTGAAGAGATCGATGACGCCAACTAGAAGCAAAGACCGTCATTATTCCAAACTGTCAACGCATCCCATAGTACAATTTGAACGGTATTGCTTACCGCCCAAAATGTCTGTGGGCAACTTCATTAATCAAATCGGATCGGAAGGCGTGCCCCACATGATGATGATGATATATGGGGTTGGTGAGACGATGACCCTTTATTATAATTCAATGCATATTACATCTCAGATCCTTTGTCTGTTCCGGAGCGCTGCCCTTCCGGCACAACTCACAGGCATGGGCTCTCACTTCTATTTGCGAGCTGTTGTTGGTCTCTGCAACGCTCTGGGTCTTTTACTTCTTTGTCGCGGGACTCGCATGAGTCGTCTCCTTGGTCTTCAGGTGTGCCAGCCACTGCGCGGTGCCTTCTGGACGAAGGGATACTAACATGAGATTTTGTCTGCCTCCTACCACTGCAGTTTCGAAGTCGTTGAGTATAATTAGGCAGCGAGTGGAATGGACAAACTAAGTTATTCTTGGCCGTCTGGTAACGTACAGTTTCAGCTGGTGATATACGGGGCGGACTGGAACGAGGTCCTGGTATGGAGTGTTCATGCCGTTGGATGCTCATTTCGGCTTCACGTACTCAGACGAAATGACGCGCGGATTTTCAAATTGGCTGAGCATTGACCATCCAAAAGTTAAAGATGAAGTTCACTCAACACGAGTGCACCGCTGTTCTCCAGAACTTCTACTAGCTGCGCCTTCGATCATCCACCATGCCATGATACACCGTCGCCGTGGAACATACAGGTATCGTATTTGTCAAATAGGCATAATTGTGGTGGGGTGCATGCGTGAATGGCCAATGATTATCGATATGGCCATAGGAGGGTGGAGGTTCCGCTGAATCCTGATAGTTCGACCATGATACACGTGGGAACAACTATGATTGCCCTTTTGTTAGTCCCCATCATGGTTTTGGCAAATACCATCTCAGTTTACAAGCGCTACTTCTCGTCTCAGGCGATGATGGGAGGCACGATGACCGAATTTGCTGGTTGGTTTCTTCCTGCGGTTTAGTCTTATCCCTCCAACGCTCCGTCAGCACTTTCTAAACATCCTTGCAATGGCTACCTACTCCTCTGTATCATCTGTGCCTCATTCTCATTTTCTCTCTTGCTTCCTGGGACCGTCCGTGATATACCCATCAGTATTTCCGGTCGGAACATCTCACCACGTCAAGGCCAGTTCCCTCCTACGCACCACCTACAAATTTACTCTGAGCACCTTTTACACACATGGAGCGAATGTGTATAGGCGCGACGACTTGGACTTTGCCTTGCTTCGCTTCTCGGATTTCATTCTTAGCTCAGTAGGCGCAGTCGGTGTTGGCGATTCTTATTCCTCCTCTTTGAATGTTTGGGTAAGCTCAACTCCTTCCATGTAAGCCGTCATCCTCCCTTCTAAAGCGTGAATTGTCGTCGACTCTGCGTCGGCTGCTCATCTGGAGAAAGAATGAAGAGTTGTGCTTCGTACCATAGAGTGCACATGTGAATGGATTTGGTTTCAGGATATGAAAATAGCTGAAACATCCTAGGAACTAATATAATGTTATCTTGAAGCAGTGAAGCAGCGTGTCAAGAAGATTTGTCATTAAAACTAGGCAGAAATCTTCATGAAAGACGCGAAATACGTGTTAAGCTCTTCAACGTGATCCAGTGGCGCGATGGCTCCAACATAGCCATCAGGACGATCGGCAACCAGGGCGCCCTCAGGTCTCATTCCTCAATATGAGTATCCTTCTCCGGAGCCACCAGTGGCATCGGTGTCATCGATGAACACCCTAAGAGCACCTCGATCAATATTATCATACTTGACATATATAAATGAGTATCCGTGACCATCGACTCAACCCTCGCTTGCTGAAGTGGATCGCTGAATTCACCAGCAACGCTTGCCATCCGCTGTAGTTCATAACTGAGCAGTGACAGAGTGCTAGCACGGTACGTCGCACTGTGCCGCACAGCTGCTCGTCGTATTTCGTGTGTACATGGTGGACACGGGCCATAAAACAGCACGTACGATGACCTCGTCCTATCCGACTCCCTCTCAACTCCTCCCACAGTACAAATTCCTCTTCTTGTCCCATATATGCTGATCTCGTCTCCAAGCATATTCCTCATCTTACAAACACACAGGAAATAGTCTATGCAATGTCCTAGAGTACAGCAGCATTTTGAATTCCTCAAGGCGCCAGCCCCACTCCACGGTGCGTGCGTTGTGCTGACATACGCGACTTTGGGCTGACATGCCAATTTACTGAGTAGTCAGACTTCGTCGAGCTGTGGTTCCTGCGACTAGTTTCGAACATCTACAGTGGTTCATTGCGTGAAGTCATGTGATACAAAACTAATGCAAATGACCTCGGTAGATATCAAGTGTGTAATCAAGATCATCTAAAAAGCGAGGATTGTTGTTGTCTGTTACAGATATCTGAATAAAAAGGGAATCGCCAGTCAAGTCTTTGTCCTGCGTTAACTGTCGTAGCATGCTGGTAACTGCGTGTCCTTGATGATAGTCGAACAGACAGCTACAGACACGCCGATAAAGTTGTACAGTAAAGCGGATCTTGAGTCTAGCGAGTTTGTCATTTTTAGGGGAGTTTTGAAGCGACAATTTGCCCCGTGAAAGGTCAACCTCTAGGCTGGCGTAACTCTGCAAGCACAATGATGACGAAAGCCGTGCCTTGCTGAAGACAGAAACAACAACAGCACAAATGGGAATGAGGTCTTCATGACCGGCGGTGACTGCGCCTGGAAATTCGATGAGTTTCGATTTCTCTGTAGCATCAATGATCTTCCCCAAAATTCTGGCGTACGGTTGATCAACAGCAAGGGCCGCTGCTTCAACCTTGGGAAACCACTCTTTGTCTTTAACTCAGCTCCAAATGTCTGGATGGAGAGCCGCTGTCGCTGTCAGCCGTGCATTTTGCTCGAGGAGGAATGTGACAACATCACTCAGACGATTGTCAAGAGCAATGTGGAGTGCTGTTCTGGCAGTCCGATCCTGCACACGAAGATTACTGACGAGAGCTTTTATGACTGGTAGCCATCGGCTTGTATTAGATCCGGGCCTTAATTTGGTGAGTAAAGCGTGGATAAGGGTGGAACCATCGACAGTGAAAGTGACATCTGCGCCGCGTTGACACAGTTTGTGAATGATTTCGGGAGACAGCTGCTCGGACACGACGATCATGTGCAGAATGTCATCCGGTAAGCTGACTTCCGTTCTTGACAGCAATAACTCTATAGCCACGTTGCTTCTAATCTCAGCTGCCCACGGGAGTATAGGACCCTGAAGGAAGATACCCCTTACCGCACAAATCGGTTTGGATGGAAGAAGGCTTGTTGGGGTCGACACCTAGCTTCAGGAGATCAAAGAGAAAGAAGGGGTTCGAGGCTATGGCAAAAATCAAGGGAGAACCTGAACCACAAGCAACATCCACGTCCATGAGACCTGGATGCTCCCTGACGAGGGTTTCCACCATCCATGATTGTCCGAACCGAATAGGGATGAGTAGAAGTGAAGGGGAAGTAACACTCGGCTGCCCGCCGCGATCTGTTAATGGTCGAACTAGACTTTGAACCAGACTCTCAAGCAGGGGATGTTTCTGTGTTGTGAAGATACTCTAAGTGTAGTCGCTGCAGGGCAACTATAACACGAGAATCCCATCTGGTCATTGTCTTCATTTTCTTGCCTTCCTGTTCGTTTGGCAGAATGTTCTTCAGTTACACCTGTAATCTCGCGACTGGTTCGCCTTCGGCCATAAAATTTGAAAATGCAAGACGAAGGTTGTCTGGAAGAGAGGCACTTTTCTCGATCTCCATAACGGTGGTCAGGACTCCGCCGATTGAGCTGAACTCATTAAGCAGGCTCCGAGAAGACGAGTCGGCGTTGCGGACGGAAGCAACATATCCTAACAAAAGAGCTGAAGCTTGCGCTATCGTTTGAACGAGCTGAAGAATAGTGAGACCGCTGGTGATGGGATCCATCTCGACAGTACGAAACGAAACACCAACAGCATGGCGCCTTTAAATAAATCAAACAAAGGCGCGTAATAGTCCATTTGCAACGCTGAGGCTTGCGGTGACCCATTGATCGTGATCATTGATAAAGAACTGATATGAAGCACACGAAGCACTAGATCTTCTTTGTGAGTAGCCAATGAGTGAGCTTGCACAGAAAACTCACCTGAGTCCATCAACAAATTACTAAATACATTCTCGGGCTATGTAGCTTTTGTACTTGATTAACAAGACAACACCTGCAATAAGTTGAGCCTCTTGCGTATGCTGCCATCACTACTGTGGTATGTTAGTGGACCTGGGTGGATCGGGTGGTCACCTTTCTGATTCGTAAACGGAGAGAAACACTTGAAGTGTACGTCCTTCCGAAGTTGAACGCTGAAACTTGTCAAATTCGATTGCAATAGACGGTTGAAAGAGATTGACATCACGCATGTGGAAGTCCACAAGGTACAAATCGGCAATATCCGATGAGTTACCCGCCTTTCAGCATCCGTGGTTTACCGTTCATGTTTAAGTGTAGTCGCCTGAGCTCGAATCAGAAACCCCTGCAGGCCACTGCTCATTGAGATGCCCGCGAAACCCAAAGCCGCAAAGACCCTGGTTTCATCCCCCACAAATGTTCAACATGCGTTCTTCCCATACGCGCGGTACACCTCCGTCGTGGGCGTACATACCAGCCTCGTAGCGTTCACAGCCCTCTTCCTACCTCAGACATCTCTCTTACTCTGGCCGACGCTCGCAGATCCCGACCGCCCTCAATCCAAATTTCAAGACGCACTAACAGATAGTCCAGTCATAACACTTGCTTGGATCGTAGCAGGCCTGGTAGTTCTCCAAGTATGGTGGGCGGGGTGGATCAGGCAGTGGTGTTTCGAGTATACTTCTCGCGGCGGAACGAGTGATCAGATTAAAGTGGATAGGTATCAGTTCGATCGGGGGAGATTCTCGGTGCGTCTTCTCCTTCGCTGTTCAAATTTCTCATCTTCTCTCAGAAATTAGGGAGAGCAGCTGTTTTCACGTCATGTGTAGCCTTGGTGTTCCACGCAACCATAGTATTGTTCGGTGCTCCTTCTGCAAGGTGATAATCGACGTGTCCTATGAGATTTGTGCTGAATGGATGGAAAGCCACCTCCCTCATACGCTCTTGCTGGCGATGGTTCTAGCGCTTCTATCCGCGTTCGCACCAGCCTATGCTCTGGGTTCCCCCTCTTTATCCTCCGATACTTCGTCCCTCATCACCAGACTTAACTGGACCCGTTTATTCGCTGAGCTTTCGTAGGTTAACATCTCTACAACGTCACACTTTGCCTGACACCGTGCTAGCCCGCGAAATCCGATAGAAAGAGCTTTAGTTTATCCAGCTGCCGCGACGCTCCTTGGCGCTTGGCTCGGTGCTCTCCCCATCGCTCTGGACTGGGATCGACCATGGCAGGTCAGTTCTATCTACCATCTACCGAGGTTTAAGCTCATGATGTCTAGGCCTGGCCACTAACGCCTCTCTTCGGAGGCATCGCTGGCTATATATTTGGATCTCTCTCAGCACTTTCCGTCAGCGCACTACAGTGGCTGGCAGACGAAAACATCAGAAGAGAACAATCAGAGAAGCAGAAGACCACCTGAGGCGCCAATTCCAATTCCTTCTATTCAAATCGTGTTCTAGATATCTATCAGTCTCCCTTGTGGGACTGACCTCTTCTACGCGGGTATGAGGTATACTAAAACTACTGTTCGCCGACAACACGAAGATCTCCGATAGACTGAGTGACATAGTCAGGTACTATTGGTGAAGCGTTTGGGCCGGTGATGTCTTGCTTCGATGTGATGCCTGCAGACACAACGTTCATGCCAAGTACATGTCGGTTGATGAATTTGGAAACGCACCTGTCAAGACAAGAAGCGTTGCCAGACCCCCCGCTTGTCCGAACAAAATATCGGTATTCAACCGATCCCCAACCATAATCGTACGTTTCGGATCGAATTTCACCCTATCATAAATGTATCAACGACAAAAATTACCAAAAGCTAGCATTGGGCACTCACTTGGCTTGAATACAATCCAACATCGTCTTCGCAGGTTTCCCAATACTTATCGGATCTTTCTCCAGTGCAAAGCGTAACGGAGCGCTGATAGATCCTGCTCCAGGCAAGAGACCATCGGCGCTTGGGAATGTGCTGTCTTCGTTGGTGACTAGGAATTGGCAGCCGGGGTTTCGTGTGAGGTATTGGAATGCTTTTGAGAGTTTGGTATAGTTTACGCTGAGGTCTAGGCCGCAAAGGACGGCTTGGACGTTTGGGTCGAGTGTGAAAGATGAGAGGGAGAATGGCTCGAGGGTGCAGTCTGCTGGGTCCTGGGTGTGTATGCGTGTCAGTGTGTGGGTTTGGGTAGTGAGTGGTGGACAGGGAACGTACCGTTCCACCAATGAAAGAAACGCCTTCTTCCCTCAGCTCCTCCTCGATCCCTGCCATCCCGATCACATACACCTTTTTATCCTTTGGAAGTTTCATAACGGAAGAGATGTAAACAGCAGAAGCGTATGCCGATCCGTATATCTCTTCCTACAACCCATCGCATCACATCAATCAGGACTCAACAGCGTCTAAATCCACCAAGACACAACCCGAACGAATCACCCACCACACTTGCTTCCACGCCCAACGTATCAAACTTGGCTTTATAACTCTTCCTCGACTTGCTAGCATTGTTGGTGACGAATAGGACACGCTTTCCTTCATGACACCCATATCAAAAGATCGTTGTCGTCATTTTCGATACCAAGTACTATGCGACCCTAGCACGCACCTCGCTTCCGAAGGATCTCCAAAACCTCCACAGCTCCTTCGATTAACCGATCGCCGTGCCATAATACGCCATCGCAGTCGAACATCCATGTGTCGTATTTGTCGATTATGAGGGAGTATTCTTGGGGGGTTGTGAGGTGGGCGGGCATGGTGGGTATCAGACGTGGAGAAGAGGAGAGTGGGACCGGTGAGGGTGAGGAATGTGCGTCAATGGAACAGTACTGTGAGATCTCATGAAAACTGATCGATACTAGAATTGCCTTTTTGAGATCGAGCGATGTGAAGGCATGCGGGCTTCTTTCGAGTTCCACCATCCCTCCCACCTGCCTTCAACATCTTTATGTCCACCGCAGACCAAAACACGCAAAGCGGGCCATCACAACGCAGTTCCTCACCTGTCGACGCTGACCTCCCAACAAGCGAGTAAGTGGCAAGCTAGACTGGGCTGAATGTAACACCTATGGACTTACAGTGATGGGATCAAGCCACGTATAGCGAGCGAGAATTTTGCAGAGGCCGTCGAGGGAGGCCCTGCTAAGAATGTGTAAGTATCAACTAATCGGTACAGGGCAATGAAGGTCTGATTATATTGGGTCTTAGGTTAAAAACCAATGAACAGATTCTCAACGAACGTCAAGGGATTCCTACAGCTCAAGAACGTGACAAAGACGTTGATTCGAAGTTTTGGGCGACGTATGACAACGTTTCGACGGAATACGATGATGACTTCCTTGAGCGGGCGAATGGCGATATGGGCATCATCTTAACTTTTGTGTGTTCGTTTACACCTGTTTTAGGCAAATCTAACAGGTGATCTAGGCAGGTTTATTCTCAGCTGTCAACTCCACTTTTATCATCGGAATGCAGCCTAACCCGGGAGAGACCACCAACATTCTCTTGCTGCACCTCATCCAAATGACAGCTAACGGCACAAATTCCGTACATGACATCAGCAATCTTTCTTCGTCCACGGGCTTTTCTTCTCCGACTGTCTGGATGCAAACACTCGCATATGCCAGCCTCGCGTTCAGCGTCTTGGCCGCGTTCGGCGCTGTGTTGGGAAAGCAATGGCTCAATGCTTACAAGGCAGCTCGCGGAAGAGGGTCTCCGGAGGACCGCTGCATACAAAGACAGAGGAAACTGGATGGGCTGGAGTATTTTCACCTCCAGACCGTCTTGCAGGTGTTCCTTATCCTCCTCCAGATCTCCCTGCTCCTCTTTGGCTTGTCACTCAGTGCCAACATGTGGACCCAGCAAACGACGATATCCAGCGTCATCATCTGCACCACAGCATTTGGCATCCTCATCTATACAAGTACTGTCTTCGTGTCAGTGTTGCGTCCGGACAGTCCTTTCCAGACACCAGGAGTAAAGATAATTGGAACTATTCTCAAACAATTCCTCCCGGACAGATCGACTTTCACTCCTAGTAGCGCAGTCATTAAGATATCCGCCATCCGCTGGATACTAGAGACATCTACTCACCCAGAAGTTGTCGAAGCTGCGGCTGCAATGGTACCTCTCGTACAATGGCCGCGGGGCCTTGATGCTTCTGCAATCTACGCACGCTTACGCGATAACTCGGAGGCGTGTCGTGAAATGGAAGAGGTATTTGTGAAGTGTGGCAAGGCCATGGCTCATCTTTGCAGCCAGTCGCTGGAAATCCGTCTAGGCCTTCGTTACAAATTCATTCATATACGGGATCATTGGGGAGGCAATAGTCGTTTCGTTCGTGATGCGTTCATGGACGGTCGTATCGCCTGCAATCACCTCAAGAACACACAGCAAGAGGACGCTGGACCAAAGTATAAGGCTCACGCGCGCACCGCTATGAGAACAATAGTTGTTCACGGACAGCACTTTCAATTTTCACTCCCAGACGATGAAGACTTGATTTGGGATGGTGATCTGCGATGGCGTGACAGTGACGGGCTCATGCCCAGCTGTGAAGAATTTGACTGGCTCATTGACTACTTAACGGAAGAAGTAGACACCGCAGCAGATGATGAAACCGTAGGTGATACTCTGCTCGCGCTGAGCGCCATGCACGGACTAGGAAGTTCGGTCAAGCGACGCTCCTACATCACGGCGCTTATACATTGTATGGGCCCCACCTTGCCCCCCCGCGTCCGACATGCTGCACTGAGAGCTGTTGCTGATGCTCGAGAAGAACTGGCTTCTATCACAAACAAGTCGATGCCACGGGGTGTGGACGCAGCACTCCTGGACGAGTTTTCTTACGCTGTTTTAACTGCCGTACGTCCAAATCAAGACCAGGCACTTCACGACAGTGGACCCGACGCCTCTTTTCACGGTCAACGAGACTGTTGTTACCTCCGCCTCGTCTTTGCCCTGGCAATGAACGATGAGTGGCGTGAACGACTAACCCGCGATGGTCATCTCGAGCGTTGCATTTCTCTAGCCGAGGACGCCCTTGAACGCAGGTCTTGGGTTCTCGGATGCTACCTTGCTGGGATCTTCGCGTGTATCGATCCCTCAGACCAGGCTTTACCTCTCAGCCCTGCGCAGGAGAGGTGGCGGACTTTTATCAGGGAAAAATGGAGGGATGCACACTATTACATGTGGGTTGGCGACTACGTCAAAGCACTACCGGCCCTCGTGACGGGGACGAGGCAGGATTTGCCAGGCTGGGGTAATAGTGTTCCTAACAAAGAGTTAGCAGAACTCGCTAAGCACGTACATGACATTTTGGAATCATTGCAAAAGGAACAAGCTTACCATGTGAATCGTGGTCTAGATCAGGCTATATTTGATGCTGCCCTATCCTCTGTGCAGGGCTTGTATGACGATCTGTCTCGTATGATCGACAACCCAAACACCCCGCAAAGGGACAACATGTCCTTGGAGTCTCGAAGTAGACGGAGCTTTGTTGGTATCTAATGTATTTGTTATGCTACGTAGCCTAGTGAGTATCCATTATATCCTCTACTCATAACTTGTAACTTTATCATACCGCGGGGGATCAGTAAATTTATGCCTTCAAGTTGGTGGCGTTTGAGCAGTTTCCAGTACCGTACCTACTATTATAAAAGTATTTTTTACTCCTCCTCATGTCGACTGTTGAGTCAGGCAAGCTCGACTCCTTCTGAGGTTTTATCCTCCCCTATCAAAGTGTGAACTGTCACCTCGGCTGTTCGTCTGGAGGAAAGAATGAGTACTTAGTGCACTGTGCCATAGGGTGTGGTTTGTGGTTTGTAGATATGGATATTGTTGGGGCGGATTCGTACGACACTTAATTAATATTGTGGAAGAGGGATGGAAGAGCCTGAGGGGAACCCACGTTGATTCCTGGCACTTGGGCGGTCTCCGCAAGAGGTCAATACGTTCTGAAAGATCAACCGTTGGAACGCAACCTTGGTTGAGTCAACGTCCGCGGCTTCGTCGAATGCCAGTCCGTCGGCATCATCGATCCAACTCACTGGATTATCTATACATGAAAACATCTGAAAGCTGGACTGGTGTGGAGTTATGTAGAGCAGACTATATATCGACTAAGTGCACAGTCTGTCAGCCGTACAATGTCAGTTACCGAGTATACAAACAACGTATGAACCAAGAAATGTTATACGTAATTAAAAGGAGTCCGCTTGACGCTTAGTGTGGTTGCTGCTAGTACCAATCGAGTCCGTCGGGGTTAGAGGAGGACTCCACTTGACGCTTGGTGTCGTTGCAGCTGGTACCCTCTGTAACTCCGTCCCAACAGTTCGGGAAAACGACGGACTCCGCTTGACGCTTGGTGTTGCTGCTAGCTCCCTCTAAGTCATACAACGGGTTAACAGCGATCTCCGTTTGACGCTTGGTGTTGTCGGGGGAGGTAATATAAATGGGGTCCGATTGACGTTGGGTGTCATTGCTGCTAGCACCCTCTGATGCCAGAGTCCATACGGTGTTCCATGATCGACGCTTGGTGTCGCTGGCAATGCCCTGAGTGTCGTCACTGCTAGTGCCCTGTACGACCCAATCGGGTAGGATCACGGCTCTCTCACTGTCAAGACATTAGTACTAATCGCACTAAACATGCAGCATTGGCAGAATGACTGACTATGGGTACCCGTTAAGGGTGGAGTCGTCGTCGTCACGTTTGTGAGTGGCATAGCCTACGACCTCGACCGAGGATCTCTTGCTGTCAAGACGTTAATATTGATCGCACATTGAAGGCTGCACTGGCAGGATAACTGACGATGGGTACAAGTTATGGATGATGGAGTTGTCGTCACGTTTGGAAATGACGTGTAGGTGACTAGAAATTTATTCAGTGGGTCTGCTCGGTGACTATCTGAGAGAGACAAACGAGTTTGGAGTAGGAGCAGCAAGACCAGGGACAGTCGACACAACGACTGTAAGAGCGACAAGGGCAGCAAAGCGCATGATGATCGATGAGGAGTAAAGTCGTAAAACTTTTAAAAAATAGATGGGTTTGTAGGACGATTTTCAAACTTGGGTGACTGAGGAGTTAACTGAGGTGTATGGCTTTTTAAACAGGAGAAGACTGTGGGCGTCGTACCATATTGTGCCTTGTTCCGCAGGTTGTACACGTTTCAGTGGTTGGATATACCCCTTGAAACTTGTCATGGTGCTGCGTTGATATATCTGTCGCCTTCTGCATTCTAGAATGATAATATAAGTCGTCGGACAAAAAGACGTGAATGAAAATTGGCACTTCGAAGAGATTGATGACCCCAACCAGAAGCAAAGACCGTCGTTGTTCCAGACAGTCCAAAGCATCCCATAGTACAGTTCGAACGGTATTACTTACCGCGCAGGATGTTTGTAGGCAACTTCATTAATCAATCGGATCGGAAGGCGTGCCCCGCATCATCATCATGATAAAAGGGGTTGGTGAGACGATGACCCTCCATTATAATTCAATGCATATCACATCTCAGATCCTTTGTCTGTTCCGGAGCGCTGCCCTTCCGGCACAACTCACAGGCATGGGCTTTCACTTCTATTTGCGAGCTGTTGTTGGTCTCTGCAGCGCTCTGGGTCTTTTGCTTATTGTTCGCAGGACGGGCATGACGCGTCTCCTTGGTCTTCGGGTGTGCTAACCACTGCGCGGTTCCTTCCTGCTTTCTTGTTCTGGACGATGGGATGTGGGATTTTGTCTGCCCCCCACCACTGCAGTCTCAAGACCGTTGAGTATGATTAGGCAGCGAGTGGAATGGACACACATAGTCATTCTTGACCGTCTGGCAACGTATAGTTTCAGCTGGTGATATACGGGGCGGACTGGAATGAGGTCCTCGTGTGGAGTGTTCATGCCGGAGGTTTTTTAGTGACTGGAGCACTGGCCCGAGTGCTATATTCTATTGGGCGCACATTTCGGCTTCACGCACTCAGACGAAATGACGCGCGGATTTTCAAATTGGCTGAGTATTGGCCATCCCAAAGTTAAAGTTGAAGTTCACTCAACACGAGGGGCATATGAAGATTGTCAGAGTTGTCATTTTCATCGAAAACACAAAGCAATATGTGACCTGCGTACCTCATTTTAAATTTCCGCTTCCAAGGGATCTCCACTGAGGGGCACCACTGAACAAAATCAAACAAACAGTTGCGCAGTGAATTTCAAAATTTCACGATGCCGTATAACTACAAGCCATACAATCAATTCCACATGGCCTGAGACTAGATCCTTTCTTTGTTTTTTAAAAAAGAAGGTGGAGGCAATGACTCAACGTGAGGGAGAGCAAGAGTTGAGCGTTCGAGGGCAGGTAGTTCCAACATTGTGTTTCGTACAGGCAACCAGTTGAATATCCTGTCAAAGCTTTGATCACGACATATTTCTTGTCTCTACGGGAGTCATCAGAATAACTATGTACCTGTGCAACATGCTACTGAGCCTGCTCACCTACAGAAGGCCTCGGACAGACTCACGAAACTGACTCAAGCTGAGGCATGATGACATGTACAGGTGCCGGATAGCCTGCCGGAGTATACCGGCACCACACGTCCTGAGCGAATGTGCACTTTTCTTCTTCGTTCATTTTTCGATTGTCCAACAACGTCGAGTTCGGCATAGCTCGCGCATCCTCACTCGTACTTACTATCGTTCTTTGCTCCCACTCACCACTCCCCTTTATTAGGCACTGTAGTCTCTCGCTTCGTTTGAATCTCATTATTCGCACAGTATAATTTGCAAGCAAATTTATTGATTGCCTTAGCCTGTCGCTCAAGAGTCAACGCACGATCGAACTCGTAAGCAGGTTTTCCCGCCCTCCCAGCGGTTCCACCTGCTTGCGTCCCACCCCAAGCTAACGCTCGGACCAGCCCAACACCTCAGATCGTGTCACAGACTCTTTATAGCGCCAGACGAAGCTGGACGACTTTGCTGGGTGGTTTCTTCCTGCGGTTTAGTCTTATCCCTCCAACGCTCTGTCAGCACTTTCTAAGCATCCTTGCAATGGCTTCCTACCCCTCCGTATCATCTGTACCTCATTCTCATTTCTCTGTTGCTTCCCGGGACCGACGGACCGTCCGTGATATACCCATCAGTGTTTCCAGTCGGAACATCTCACCACGTCAAGGTCAATTCCCTCATATACATCACCTACAAATTTACTCTGCGTCTGCTCATCTGGAGAAAGAATGAATAGTGCGTCGTACCATAGAGTGCACAAGCGGACGGATTTGGTTTGAGGATATGGAAATAGCTGAAACATCCCAGGAACTAATGATATCTTGAAGCAGTGAAGCACCATGTAAAGAAGATTTGTCGTTAAAACTAGGCAGAAATATTCATGAAAGATGCGAAATACGTGTCAAGCTCCTCGACGTGATCCAGTGGCGCGATGGCTCCAACATAGCCATCAGGACGAACAGCAACCAGGGCGCCCTCAAGTCCCACTCCATAATATGAGTACCCTTCTCCTCCGAAGCCACCAGTGACATCGGTGTCATCGATGAACACCCTAAGAGCACCTCGATCAATATTATCATACTTGACATGAATGAGTAAGCACTCACTTTGACCAGTGAGAGCGAAGAAGCGTAGGGAATCGCAAGAGATCAAATCTATCCTTCCGGCCTTTGCTGATCGTGATGATGTCAAATCGTGAGTTTCCAGGCGCCGCGTAACGGTTCAGGAAGCTCTCGGGTTTTTGCATGTCCGTGACCATGGACTCAACCTTCGCTTGCTGAAGTGGATCGCTGAATTCACCAACAAAAACGAGCAATTTGAAGCGGAAGTCCGAAGGAAGAAGGTCCTGGATCTCGAACGGCCATGCATCTGCCGCACGCATGAATTTGTACGGAGGGATACGTTCGCCAATAACGAGACCACTAGCCAGCTCCTGGTTTCTGGCATTTACTGCAACTGATGGGTAATAATGTGTCCCAATGCCACTGGTGAAGTCTGTTTGGAAAGTCCTACAACCCCGCAGTATTAGTAACAAGACAAGACTGTTGTAGCATAATCTCACTTCAAGAAATGTTCGGGCGAAACCCCATCGTTATTCTGCTCAGTCAACGGCTTGCCAGAGAAAAGGGTGGAAAACGTTTTATCAAACGCGATCAGGTCTAATGCGAATTTACGGCGCTCTGATTCGTACTATCGGTGGGGCGTGAGCAAGTAGTCAAATAATTGCACAAGAGCTTGCCGTTGACAAAAGGGCCATGTCTGCCCACCCACGAAGAACTAGAGCAATTTTCCAAGCTGAGAAAGCAATTTAGCTCAATCAAGGTCGCAAGAAAGAAATATACCTAGATTGTGGCTATCGCTCATACTGGCGTTCATTCCTTGTCCTGGGAGTTCCATTGTAACCAGACCAGGGAAGGGGCCAGGTTTAAGACACTTACCTGCTTTCGGAGAGTGTGTGTGGCAAGCATCGCCGGCGATAAATACTCGATTTTTGATGGAAAATTTCGAGGCTACTCGTTGTCCAACTTGAGTAAAACGTCAAAAAAAACACGAATTCATAGCAAGCAGTCAGATGCCTACTAATATATATTGTCCACCACAAAAACCCGTTCGTCTGGATAAGCTTGTAAGGTTGAAACGATTTTTGGGCAACCTAAGGGAAATATTGATGGCTGCTGCTGCTGATATTGGATGGATACCGCTTACTTCAAGAATCTGCTCTGGACCCATTTTCTCCTTGTCCACTCTGCCTGTCACTGGATTGACAACATCTTTGTCCTCCAGTTGTATATATATGCGAATGCGATCATTTTCTCGAGGTACGAGAAGAGCTGAGCCATGGTTAGAATGTACAAGGCTCTTATTCCTAACATCCGGGAAGTCAGTGTCAGGTACTATGTCCACGACACCCCAGATGAAATCTATCAACCGAGACTGAGCTTGCCGAGAACTCTAAGTGATCTAGATTCTCACCGGACTGTTCTCCATCCATCGAAATGTTGAATTGTTTGCGGACCCATGAGTGAGCGCCTATCAAGGAAAACTTGAGTGTTGTCTAGAATGATATCTTCGAAACATACCATCACCACCGACAACAAATTTGGCGTAGACAGTCTCTTCCTGTGGTTCACCCTCGAACATGTCTAGTCTTTGGAGCACAACGCGAACCGGATGTGATGTAGGATCCGTCAACTCATTTTCATCCTTTGAGAGCTCTATCGAAATTGGTGTCGTCGATCGTTCAACCTCAACGCCGAGAGCTGTCATGGAATCTAAGAAAATGGCTTCAATGGCTCCTTGATGGAGTGTAGCCTTTATCTCATTCAGCTGTTATATTTTCGATCTAATTTATGAACACACCTCGAATGGGTATCTTGCAGACGGAGCTGTCACATTTGATGTTCTGTTGGTGAGCTAATGGCGGACATTCAGTGAATATCCTTCGTTAATAGCGGAATTTACGAACCTCGATACCACCAGTCGAAGAAGGGTTGTAAAAGGCCTACGATGCAATGAGTCATACATTCTGCAAGCCCGTGTTGAAAGGCGTACTGCTAGGTGGACCTGGCAAGACTCCCTTAGAAGGCGCTCTGCAAGTCCATAGCTCTATGTTCAACTTGTTAATAGCGAGTCTTAGCCACTAAGCAAAAAGTATTTTCACCTGCAAAACTTCAATAGTGCGAGGTGAAATTCCGTCACCTTGGCCAGAAGTCAGTTTGGCAGCCCTAACGGGAAATTAAGTTACATAACAGCAGGAATGCAAGCCATCGACCCGCTTACCTTTGATCAACGATCCGGACATTTATTCTCGCATTTGCCAGAGCATTTGCACACATGAGCCCAGCGGTGCCAGCCCCAATAATGAGAACATCGACTTCAGAGTGGCGTACGGGCATCACGAAATAACCGTGGCTCAACAATAGGGGGAAAATGAGTCTTGATACAGGGGGTGCAGGTCCCCAATCCTGAAGCAAGCATTCTTAAGGACGGCACAGTACTACTCACGGTAGAATAAATAGTAATCAGTCGTGCCCACAGTGCCACTAAAGATACAATGTTAGCTACTTGGGAGGTAAACGACACCCGCGCTCACCGAAGCCATTTGAACGCATTTCTGGAAGCGCCTAACAAATAAGTCATTGTATCCATAATGTCCAGAGTTCGTGAGAGCAAATGATGGACATTAGGAATCTAGTCATGAATATATATATGACCTTATCTCACAGTGGGTTGTGCATCACCGTGCCAATCCGCCAGCGAGTGAGAGGTCAGTATACGGGTGTGCACTGATAGTTCGAGAGTTCCCTGTCATATTTGATCGCGAAAACACATATAGCCCTGTTCTGATCCCGCAGACGGGGATTGGCGCATCCACAACTACAACAGGGCAATCTAGTAATGTAGTGGGTTTTGTGCATACGCCCATCCTATACCTCTTACTACAAAACAGAACACCACCAGTTAGAAGCACAAAAATGAAACCTGAATGAACCACCCACCACACGCGTCTCCACGTCCAACAGATCAAACTTGCCCACGTGACTCTTCCGTGGATTACTATTATGACAATGGTGCACCGCGTGACTGGGGCGCAAAGGATGGATGTGGAGCTTGTGAAGGGCATTCCCCGTGGAGTGACACTTTGCAACAGAGGCAGGGCGGCACTGATTAAGATTGCATCAATCAAATTATTTGCTGTGGGAAAGAAAGGTTTATTTAGATACAAATCCTGTATACTAGTGATATCAATGGCAATGACGCATTATCCTGCAGATGGTCATGCGGTGATGTGATGTGGGTATTACACACACAATTTTGACAAGGTGTTCGATTGCATCAACCCTTACTGCGGGGTAGGGTGATGAGGTCTGAGAATCTTCCGAAGAAATAGAAATGGAATTGGGAGACTGATGACTTGGCCCATTCGCCGGTGGAGCCAATCAAATGAGCCTCGCTTGTGGTGCATCTGGTGGGATAAAGACTAATCATCAGCAACAAACACAGACATTGAATGCGATTCTCCTGACGGCAAAGTGGAGAAAAATAGCTTTACAGGCAGCGTGTTCCCTCGTATTGAAGCATTGCCTCGGGTCATCAAGGTCGAATAGCGCAAGAGCTCGCCTTCGTCGGATGTGATCTGCTGCCAATCTGTTGCAGGTTCTTCGCTTGCGACGTTGGCAGAGGGCAAGTCGACTGTTCGCTTCTTGTCGAAAGCTCATAGCTTCATCGATTGCCCTCAAATGCTCTCGAAGCGTACATGGAGGTGTTGTATGAGATCAGGGAGTGTGGTAACTCAGTACTCAGGATAGAGGGCGATATGACATATGTTCAGCCTTGTCCCATGTCAATATCAGAGGCAAAGGAAGATTTTTTCTGATGACGTACCTTGGCTTGGTAGCTTTTTGGTAGTAGGCGCAAGATTCGATGCCAGCCCAAAGTTATACGGAGTGATCGATGACGCCAAACTGGCTAGTTTCGAAATATGTACTGAGCAGTCTTGTAAGTGTTCTCGTTTGCGCTTCCAAACGAAGCTGATTCTTCAGGTTTACATCCATCACCCCCCTTTCCGCCTTCTGCGATTTCTGTACTCTGCATCTGCTTCCGAGTCCCGGAAACGTACTGGCACCTAGGTGCAACGCGGGAACGCATCATCGGGGGCAGATCGTACGAGGCTTTCCATTGTAGAAGAGGATTAGGCTCGTGACCAGCCTGGCTTATACACGGACAAGTCGAGTGGCGAAGCCAGGCTGGTCGATCTCGGAGAAGTTTGGCAGGGGAAGCGAGGAGTTTGAAATTTGACAGATGCCGATCGTGCCGGAGGTACTTGCGATCATACAGTATTTACAATCTGCTCCTGTCCGCTCAGTGCTCTCGCTCAGTACCATCTCGATGTTCTGCTTCTTGTTCTCCTTTGTAGCTCGTGCTGTCTGCATAGCTGACAAAAGGATGCGTCGTAGCCACATAGTAGTTTCTCGTAACCGCGCCGTCAGCAAAGCATCAAGATCAAACGAGGGGAGTAATTCGGGGGGTGACATCTTTCGACGACATGTCAGAAATATCCTTAGCAGCCTCCATCTCAGCGTCAACCTCATCAGTGACTATTTTGATAGCAATTGGTCGTAAAATGACACGAAGTTGCTCGCTTGCTCGCTCGCTCATCAGCATTTAACACATTAAGAAACTGCACAAGGGCCTTGCTTCAAAAAAACCTTCTCTCCAAGGTAGCATGGAGACCTTGTTGGAGATAGAGCGCAACATGAGGTCCATGACCGTCATCCGAAGCCCATCCATCATGATACACGTGGGAACAACTATGATTGCCCTAGGCCTTTTGTTAGTCCCCATCATGGTTGTGGCAAATACCATCTCAGTTTACAAGTGCTACCTGACTCTCATCTCAGGCGACGATGCGAGGCACGATGACCGACTTTGCTGGGTGGTTTCTTCCTGCGAATGAGTCTTATCCCTCCAACGCTCTGTCAGCACTTTCTAAACATCCTTGCAATGGCATCCTACCCCTCTGTATCATCTGTGCCTCATTCTCATTTTCTCTGTTATCTCCCAGGACCGTCCGTAATATACCCGTCAGTATTTCCAGTCGGAACATCTTACCACGTCAAGGTCAATTTTCTCCTATGCATCACCTACAAATCTACTCTGAGTACCTTTTACACACATGTAGCGGTGTCGACTCTGCCTTGCTTCACTTCTCGAATTTCATTCTTAGCTCAGTAAACGCAGTCGGTGCTGGCAATCCTTATTCCTCCTCTTCGAATGTTTGGGTAGGCTCAACTCCTATGTAAGCCGTCATCCTCCCTTCTAAGGCGTGAATTGTCGTCGACTCTGCATCGGCTGCTCACCTGGAGAAAGAATGAAGAGTAGTGTGTCGTACCATAGAGTGCACAACTGGATGGATTTGGTTTGAAGATATGGAAATAGCTGAAACATCCCAGGAACTAATGTTATCTTGAAGCAGTGAAGCACCATGTAAAGAAGATTTGTCGTTAAAACTAGGCAGAAATATTCATGAAAGATGCGAAATACGTGTCAAGCTCTTCGACGTGATCCAGTGGCGCGATAGCTCCAACATAGCCATCAGGACGAACAGCAACCAGGGCGCCCTCAAGTCCCACTCCATAATATGAGTACCCTTCTCCTCCGAAGCCACCAGTGACATCGGTGTCATCGATGAACACCCTAAGAGCACCTCGATCAATATTATCATACTTGACATGAATGAGTAAGCACTCACTTTGACCAGTGAGAGCGAAGAAGCGTAGGGAATCGCAAGAGATCAAATCTATCCTTCCGGCCTTTGCTGATCGTGATGATGTCAAATCGTGAGTTTCCAGGCGCCGCGTAACGGTTCAGGAAGCTCTCGGGTTTTTGCATGTCCGTGACCATGGACTCAACCTTCGCTTGCTGAAGTGGATCGCTGAATTCACCAACAAAACGAGCAATTTGAAGCGGAAGTCCGAAGGAAGAAGGTCCTGGATCTCGAACGGCCATGCGTCTGCCGCACGCATGAATTTGTACGGAGGGATACGTTCGCCAATAACGAGACCACTAGCCAGCTCCTGGTTTCTGGCATTTACTGCAACTGATGGGTAATAATGTATCCCAATGCCACTGGTGAAGTCTGTTTGAAAAGTCCTACAACCCCGCGGCATTAGTAATAGGGTAAGACTGTTGGTAGCATAATCTCACTTCAAGAAATGTTCGGGCGAAACCCCATCGTTATTCTGCTCAGTCAACGGCTTGCCAGAGAAAAGGGTGGACCACATTTTATCAAACGCGATCAGGTCTAATGCGAATTTACGGCGCTCTGATTCGTACTATCGGTGGGGCGTGAGCAAGTAGTCAAATAATTGCACAAGAGCTTACCGTTGACAAAAGGGCCATGTCTGCCCACCCACGAAGAACTAGAGCAATTTTCCAAGCTGAGAAAGCAATTTAGCTCAATCAAGGTCGCAAGAAAGAAATATACCTAGATTGTGGCTATCGCTCATACTGGCGTTCATTCCTTGTCCTGGGAGTTCCATTGTAACCAGACCAGGGGAAGGGGCCAGGTTTAAGACACTCACCTGCTTTCGGAGAGTGTGTGTGGCAAGCATCGCCAGCAATAAATACTCGATTTTTGATGGAAAACTTTGAGGCTACTCGTTGTCCAACTTGAGTAAGATGTTAAAAAAAACACGAATTCATAGCAAGCAGTCAGATGCATACTGATATATATCG
Organism: Suillus lakei; assembly: GCA_016628065.1. Classification (NCBI taxonomy): domain Eukaryota; kingdom Fungi; phylum Basidiomycota; class Agaricomycetes; order Boletales; family Suillaceae; genus Suillus; species Suillus lakei. The sequence continues at coordinate 25,442 of JABBWA010000490.1, forward strand.
TCCACCACAAAAACCCATTCGTCTGAATAAGCTTGTAAGGTTGAAGCGATTTTTGGGCAACCTAAGAATATTGATGGCTGCTGCTACTGATATTGGATGGATACCGCTTACTTCAAGAATCTGCTCTGGACCCATTTTCTCCTTGTCCACCCTGCCTGTCACTGGATTGACGATATCTTTGTCCTCCAGTTGTACATATACGCGAATGCGATCATTTTCTCGAGCTACGAGAAGAACTGAGCCATGGTTAGAATGTATAAGGCTCTTATTCCTAATATCCGGGAAGTCAGTGTCAGGTACTATGTCCACGACACCCCAGATGAAATCTATCAATCGAGACTAAGCTTGCCAAGAACTCTAAGTGATCTAGATTCTCACCGGACTGTTCTCCATCCATCGAAATGTTGAATTGTTTGCGGACCCATGAGTGAGCGCCTATCGAGGAAAACTTGAATGTTGTCTAGAATGATATCTTCGAAACATACCATCACCACCGACAACAAATTTAGCGTGGACAATCTCTTCTTGCGGTTCACCCTCGGACATGTCTAGTCTTTGGAGTATAACGCGGACTGGATGTGATGTAGGATCTGTCAACTCATTTTCATCCTTTGAGAGCTCTATCGAAGTTGGTATCGTCGATCGTTCAACCTCAACGCCGAGAGCTGTCATGGAATCTAAGAAATGGCTTCAATGGCTCCTTGATGGAGTGCAACCTTCATTTCATTTAGCTGATATATTTTCGGTCTAATTTATGAACACACCTCGAATGGGTATCTTGCAGACGGAGCTGTCACATTTGATGTTCTGTTGGTGAGCTAACGGCGGACATTCAGTGAATATCCTTTGTTAGTAGCGGAATTTACGAACCTCGATACCACCAGTCGAAGAAGGGTTGTAAAAGGCCTACGATGCAATGAGTCATACATTCTGCAAGCCCGTGTTGAAAGGCGTACCGCTAGATGGACCTGGCAGGACTCCTTTAGAAGGCGTTCTGCAAGTCCATAGCTCTATGTTCAACTTGTTAATAGCGAGTCTTAGCCACTAAGCAAAAAGTATTTTCACCTGCAAAACTTCAATAGTGCGAGGTGAAATTCCGTCACCTTGGCCAGAAGTCAGTTTGGCAGCCCTAACGGGAAATTAAGTCACATAAAAGCGGGAATGCAAGCCATCGACCCGCTTACCTTTGATCAACGATCCGGACATTGACTCTCGCATTTGCCAGAGCATTTGCACACATGAGCCCAGCAGGGCCAGCCCCAATAATGAGAACGTCGACTTCAGAGTGGCGTACGAACGGGACGGGCATCGCGAAATAACCGTGGCTCAACAATAGGGGGAAATGTAGAGGAATGTGTCTTGATACAGGGAATGCAGGTCCCCAATCCTGAAGCGAGCATTCTTAAGGACGGCACGGCGCTACTCACGGTGGGATAAATAGTGATTGGTCGCACCCGTGGTGCTACTGAAGATGCTATGTTAGCTACTTGGGGGTAAACGACACCCGCGCTCACCGGAGCTATCTGGATGCATTTTTGGAAGCGCCTCACAGATAAGGCGCAAAGTCATTGTATCCATAATGTCCAGAGCTCGTGAGAGCAAATGATGGACATTAGGAATCTAGCCAAAGATATATATATGACCATATCTCACAGTACGTTGTCCATCATCGTGCAGGTCTGCTAAGTGAGAGCTATCATATTTGATCGCGAAAACACATAGCCCTGTTCTGATCCCGCAGACGGAGATCGGCGCATCCGCAACTACCACAGGGTAATCTGGTGATGTAGTGGGTTTTGTGCATATGCCATCCTGTACCTCTTCCTACAAAACAAAACACCACCAATTGGAGGCGCTCTCCACTCAAACCAAACCCGAACCCGAACGAAACACTCACCACACGCACCTCCACGCCCAACGGATCAAACTTCCCCTCGTGACTCTTCCATGGCCTACTAGCATGACAATGGTGCACCGCGTGATTGCGGCGCAAGGATGGACGTGTACTTGTGAAGGGCATTCCCCGTGGAGTGGCGGTTTGCAACAGAGGCAGGGTGACACTGATTAAGATTGCATCAATCAAATTATTTGCTGTGAGAAAGAAAGGTGTATTTAGATACGAATTCTGTATACCAGTGATATCGATAGCAATGTCGCATTCCTCCTGCAGATGGCTATGCGGTGATGTGATCTAGGTATTTTTTGACAAGGTGTTTGATTGCATCAACCCTGACTGCGGGGCAGGGCGATGAGGTCGGAGAATCTTTTTTTCGAAGAATTAGAAATGGATTTGGAAGACTGATGATTTGGCCCATTCGCTGGTGGAGCCAATCAAACGAGCCTCACTTGTGGTGCATCTGGTGGGATAAAGGCTAATCATCAGCGACAAACACAGACATTGAATGCGATTCTCCAGACAGCAAAGTGGAAAAAAACAGCTTTACAGGCAGCATGTTCCCTCATGTTGAAGCATTACTTCGAACCATCGAGGTCAGATAGTACTGGAGCTCGCCTTCGTAGGATGTGATCTGTCGCCAATCTGTTGCAGGTTCTTCGCTTGTGACATTGGTCAAGGGCAAGTCGATTGTTCGCTTTTTGTCGAGTGCCCATAGCTCCATCGATTGCCCTCGAATGCTCCCGAGGCATACATGGAGGCGTCATATGAGATCAGGAGTGTGGCAACTCAGTACTCAGGATAGAGGGCGATATGACATATGTTCGGCCTTGTCCCATGTCAATATCAGAGGCAAAAGAAGATGACGGACCTTGGCTTGGTAGCTTTTTGGTAGTAGACACAAGATTCGATGCCAGCCCAAGATTATACGGGGTGACCGACGACGCCGAACTGCAGTTTTGAAATGTGTACCGAGCAGTCCTGTAAGTGTTCTCGTTTGCGCTTCCAAATGAAGCCGATTCTTCAGGTACATTCGTTGCCCCTTTTTCCGCCTTCTGCGTTTTCTGTACTCTGCATCTGCATCCGAGCCCCGAGCTGCTTACCTTACAACGAGCTTAAAAGTAGACCTGATGCGCATCGTGATCCTGTGGCACACCACGGCCCTCTCGTTCGGAAGACAACGAGAAAGATGTTTATAACCAGTCTTTTGCGCTCTGCCTGAGACACGTACCTCTCGAACCGTGATGTGTAGAAACGTACTGGCACCCTTGGGCCTTGGGTGCAGCACGTGGCACATGTAATGAAGGGTAGGTGCAACGCGGGGACGCATCGTTTAGGACGGGATCGTACGAGGCTTTCAATTGTGGAAGAGGATTGGAAGAGGTTGATTGATCGGTGACCCGGCACTTCTGGGAGTCTCCAGGAGAGGTCAAGATATTCTTACAGATCAACGTTCAACTTCCGCTTCCTCGAATGCCAGTCCGCTGACCCCAACCCACTGAATTATCTATGCATGAACATTTGAATGCTTGGCTGGAGTAGAGCTGTAAAGTTACATAGAGTAGGCTCTATAACAACTCTGTGAGTATGAACGCGTACAGTCTGCCTGACTCTGTCAGTCGTACGCGTAATACCATTAATAGGCAGAAGTCTCGACTCTTTCCGCTTTCCGCTTGGTGTTGCTGCTATGTAGTGCCCTCTGGCGCCGGGAACTGTGTGGTGTCGATCCCTGATTGATGCTTGGCGTCGCTGACAATACCCTGGCTGTCGGAGTCGTCGCCACGTCTGGTAGTGACAGAATCTAAGACCCGGCCTAGGGATCTTTTACTGTCGAGATGATAATATTGATCGATCTCAACACGCTGCACTGGTAGGATAACTAACAAGTCGTGCCAGTTCGAGCCACGTTTGGTAGTGACAGAGTCTGGGATCCGACCCAGGGATCTCTCGCTGACGAAACGTTAGTATTGATCACACTCAACACGCTGCACTGGAAGGATAACTGACTATGGAAAAACATACTATTGCCATGGATGGTGGAGTTGTCGTCACGTTTGGAAGTGACCTGTTGGTGGCTAGAAACGCATTCAGTGGGCCTACTCGGTGACCGTTTGAGAGAGTCATACGAGTTTGGAGCAGGAGCAGTAAGACCAGGGTCGACACAACGACTGCAAGAACGACAAGGGCGGCAAAGTACATGATGGTTGATGAGGAGTAAGTTGTAAAACATTTCAAATTAGATGAGCCTGTACGAAGTTTTTCAAACTTGGGTGACTGAAGAGTTAGCAGCTGAGTACATGTTTTTTAAACAGGAGAAGACTGTGCGACGCACCTTATTGCCCCTCCTTCAGCAAGTTGAACACGTTTCAGTGATTGGATACACTCTTTGAAATGCACTTGTCACGGTGCTGTGTAAATACATCTCTCGCCTGGAAGGAGAGGTAGTATTCACATGATATTTGGTCTGCCTCCTACCACGGTTACGAGGTCAGTTGAGCGCGATTACTAATCATGGGTGAGTAGAGTAGACATTCTTAGCCGCCTAGCAACGTACAGGTTTCAGCTGGTGTCATACCGATAGTGTAGGGACAGAACTAGTGTTGTTGGCAAAACCACAGGGCATCGGGGATCCACAGAGATATAATTTGGATATGATATACCAGAAGATCTGGTATGAGGTCCTCGAATGGAGTGCCGAAGTCCCTAAGTGACTCATCACTAGAGCCTTGGCTCGAGTACTGCATTCCATTA
>JABBWA010000491.1:0-29943 GCA_016628065.1 Suillus lakei
GCAATATGTGGGATTCCCAGGACTCAGACACATCACTGGTAGACTTAGGTATTGGCCAGTTGAGGATTCATTTTGCCTTTGATTTGTTGGCCTCAATTCCAGAGGCTGAAATATGGTGGCCAAGGAAATCAATTTCTGTACAGCATAACGAGGTCTTCTTTGGTGAGCAGAAAAGGCAAGCATTGCATAGTGCATCCAAGACCAACTTGACATTTTTCACATGTTCAGCAACTGTCTGTGACCAGATGATTATGTCATCTAGATATGCATGGCAGATTTTCCTGATTAGACCACGTAAGGCGATGAACATTCAACACTGATGTGTAGTGGGGGCATGACAGTCCACTCATGCAAACCCTTAGGCATGTCAATCACCATATATTTGATGTCATCAGGGTGAATTCAAGTCTGAAAGAAAGAGTTTGTCATATCAATTTTTCTGAATATTTTACCTTTTGTGCAGTCACACAAGATCTCATTGATTCATGGTAAGGGATGATTGTCTGGTATGGTTTGTGTTTAATGTGTGGTAGTCATTTACCCATTGCAGTAAGGCAGTAGGGTCCTCTTTGGGATTAGAAATGTGGGGGAGACAAATGAGCTACTAGATGATGGACATAAGTGTCCAGTGGCCATGTGTTGATTGAGTAGCATGTCCCATGCTTCTTGATATTTTCGAGGCATGTTGTAGTGTCTACACTGTATGATTGTGTTAGGATTTTAAGGTAATGTGATGAACAATGTCGTGGGTAAATGATCAATATGTGGGATGTCTTCAGGGATGCGATCCTCATATTTCTGACACATCTCTTTATCAAGACATTTGAGGTGTTCTTTATTGGCCTCAATGAAGGTGAGCATGTCAATTGTTGATGTAGTCATCCAACAACATTTGGCAATTCGCATATGGTGTTCATGTCATTGTGTTTGTCGCTAAGAACAGATTTGAGTTCTTAATGATGTTTTTATGGAGACAACGTATGTCTGTCATATCCCGTGCACAAATCAGTCAGCTTCTATCAACCCTAACCCTATAATCAATATTCAGTTCCTATTCTATCTGCCCCTATTCCAACTCCTCGAACTTCCAGGTTGTCCTGAAGACCAGTACTGCTTCCACCGGAACCAATGGACACTATACCACTCCCCTTTACCCCTCAATACCTCCATACTCTTGCCTCACCCATCTCCGGGTTATTCATTTCTATAGAACATCTAATCTCCATCTGCTCCAGTCCTATCTAATCTCCGTACTCCCACCGCCATACAGTTCTCTACCCATTGCATGCATCATCTGCCTCTGCAACCCCTATCTGACAATCATTACCATTTCCAGTTCTCTCTTCATTATTCCATACCATTACACTCGGGCTGTGCCTCCACTTCTGGTCCTCCTCGCTTTAGTCGCCCACCCTGATTCACAAAGTTCCACCCATTTCTAAATATAGGAAACCCCTGTTCTCTCTGGTTATCGGTTATGTACATCCCGTCTTATTCATCTGATCCATTCCCCATTCATATCCGAGTTCATTTTGATTGTTCCGCTCCGTCTATTATCTATCTGTCCATATGTCCCATACATAGCCTTTCCACTCTTCCATGTGCTCCACACCTAGCTCCGGTCTCATCCTTACTCATCCTGACATACTTACTTACAGTATATAAGCCCCCTGTAACACTTAGTAGATCCTCAGTTTGAATATTATTGTACCCTATGGGTCCTATTTTCCTCTATCATCCCCTGGACTGGATCTCCATGTCCACTCCTACTCTGTAGTCTCAAGGACTAATCTCTTTGGGACTTTTCTCTTTGTTTATCCATAGGGTGACCAACCTCCGTTGCACTGCCTATTCCAGACTCCATGCCGGATAGGACTTCCGTTACCCACAGTCATTCCCCTGGTCAAATACCCTTAGTTACTCCCTCTGAGTTTCTGGACTTACGCCCCAGGAACTATATCTCCACCTCTACCTTCCAGTAGTCTACCCTCGTTATTCTTCTACTCCGGACTCCGTCTGGGAGTAGCCATACCTCCATTCTCAGTCTATACCTCTGTTCTACTCAAAACCCTACCATTGGTAGTCTCGACTCCAGTTTCTCCTTCACTATCCATACTCTGGATGTCTGCCAGACAAGTCCACTGTTCGACCCGGACTTGTTCTGGAACACCCCAGACTTCTGTTCTAGTCCATTCTGAAATCAAGGGCATGTACTCGGGCAAGGGGCACAGCGCACGAGCTGAAGCCAAGCCTTTCTTGGTCCACCCTACTCCTGTGCACCTTCAGCATGCATGGTCGTAACAATGTTGTGGTATGTTGGGATTTGTACTGTCACTCATGGCTTGTATTCTGGAGGGCTCAAAAGATCATAGTTCAAGTGCTTGGCAATACAGGTGTGATGATTGTGATCTATAATGAGACAGTTGTGTGATAAGAAGGGACCTCCAAGGAGGAGAGGAACAGCAAGATTTGGTGTGACAATTGCACGTATTGTGTGCAAAGTCCAATCACTATTAACTGATGATGGAGACAAAAGAACATATTCGGAGAATGAAAAAAGGGAAGAAGAATTGTCCATGAATGCAGAATTTGCTTCTATCTTTCTATGCAGTTTATGCCTGCACAGGCCAAGACATTTGATGATGTTGTTGTCAATCAGAACTAAATGTGACCCATGGTCAATCAGAGCCTCAATATGTTCAGAAGATTCAGAAGAAGGACCTGTCAAGTGACAGGGTCACATAAGGTGGGCGGTTTCAAAATGGGCTACACACATGTCATCCTCAGAATCAGATCTGTCATCGAGAACAGATGACAACATCACTGCTGCAACTGGTCTGATAGTGGCTATAGCTTTAGCTTTAGGTTTTACTGTGTTGGCATCTGACTCCATTAGCATCTTGTAGGAAGATGCTTCAGGTGCACCATCAGGGCAATCCTTTGACTGATGTGAGATGTAGAATCTTCAGCACTTGAAACATCCTCTATGTTTCATCAACAAAGTGCGTTCGATCTCTGTTAGTGGCCCTAGACGAGGTGATGAAGCATTGTATGATGAGGATGCTGTCTTGGTTGTGGAAGTGGTGTTGCATTTTGATGATCTGTGTATCTCTTCAGCAATCTTCTTGTGGGACACTAAGTCCTCAAGACATTCATCATCAAGGTGTTTAACTTCCTCAATCCAATTCTTTAGAGTGAGATTGTCAGCAAGTTTAGCTCTGAGAACTGGAATGGTGAGCTCATCACAGAGATTAGCCTCAAGTTGGCTTTGTAACTGGTCATCGGAGAGATGTGTTGGGTTTCCATAAAGTAGCGCATTCAGGCTTTGTAGGTCTAAGGCCCATTCATAGAATGAATGGCTGCCTTGCTGAGAGCCCAAGACCTTCTTGCATAATTTGGTGGCCCAGTGGCTTTCGAGCCAAGCACTTCTGAGGGCAATCATATAGTCTGTGAATGTTCCCATGTCAAGTACCACTTGTTGGGTCAAGTACCAGGTGCATAAGTGTGGGTCTGTCATCCCAGACACTATCATCTTGACCTGATCAACAGTGTCAATTGACTTGTGTAGGAAGTATGTTTCACAGGCATTTTCCCAATCACAGGCAATTTGTGGTGTGATTTCACCCACTGTAAGTCTGGGTGGTTTGTTGGGAGCGGATTGCTCAATGACAGCAGACTTAGTCATTTTGTGGGAGTGAGTGGGAGGTATATGCATTGGATCTGTTTCTGAATCCGACAAGGAATCAGAATATATTTTCATTGGGATGGCACATGTATTAGGCATAACGTCTGAAGGTATTGGTGTCAGGGGAGATAAGGATGGTTCAGGGGAGGGGTGTTGTCTATGGTTCCTTGCACACTGTTGTGTGGTCAGGGGTGTGGAGACGGTAGGTTTTCTTCTTTTTGAAGACAGTTTGGCAGGTCAGGGGATGGGCGGGTAGCCCAGTGGGTTGAGAAATAATCATTTAGATAAACCAAACCAGTTTTGCTTCTGTTAAAAAAAAAGTGGAACCCTTGTCTGGGAGATGACAAAGAACACTAAATGGATCGGCAGAAGGTAGACAGGACAAAACTGTGGATTCTTGAGCATTGTAACTAAATGAGTATGTGATGGTATGTATGAGACCCGAGTCTGATCTTCGTAGTACAAGGATCGAGAATATAAGGGGATGAGGTCACGTGAAGTGGTGATAATGTAAGCGTATGGTAAGCAATCGGCTTACAGCATGCTCTCTTCCCCACCTCCCCCTTAGCTACTTTTTACGTCATTGTCGTCTTTTCGCCACACTTGTACTTTTTTCAACGTTGCAGTCGGTCTTGGACGATTTTGTTTGTACGCATTGCATGATCTTTTTTGCTCATGCAGACCGTGTTTATTTTATATATTTGCAATAAATCTAGTAGACACTATCCAAACAATACTCGTGCTTCTTCACCACCGCAATTAACTCGGAAGGGCACGTGAGACACCGTACATATAAGGCCTCCAAGGCTTAGAGTTGCAGCCTGGATACTTCGAGTACGCTCAGCCTCTTTGCGAACAATACCCAAACAACATCCGCGCATTTTTCACCAATCGAAGACCACCGGCGTGTCTACATCCAAACAATACTCGTACGTTACAGCCACACACTGGACTTTGGCCGTGCTTTGAAGGTTATTGCAACACTCCCCGTTCAGTGCTGCAGCATAGGTGCATTCTCAGCGAGATGCCGTCGGTTTCATATGTTCAACTTCGGAATATGCGCCCTCCAAACCTCAATCAACTCAGCCTACAACTCGACCCTCTGACACACGAGCAGGCCTCGCGGTTGTGTGCCCGATTCATATGGTGCCAGAGGCAGACTCATTGTCCCACCAGCACATGCACCAACTAGATCGACTACTCTTGTATATCAATCTTCACGCTATCCATCGCATTTTTAAGGAGTCAGTCACATGTATTAATCAATGTGCAGCGTTACATGTGTACAATGTAACACAACTATCCGAAGATTAACTGCCACATCAGATTATTTGTACGGGTGGGATGGTCATGACGCTATCCTTAATGAAGCTGGCATTTCCATTCCCGATGTGAGTGCGAATCTCATCGCCGATTCGCCCCTCACCAAAGAGCATGCTAATCTCCCACCCCTAATCCCACATGGAAAGTCGTTAATGGTCGTACGTGACATGTTTCTCAATCTTTTCAATCGTTTAAGATTGATATCATAGTGTGACACAACACGACGTCCAACCCAGCTCAAGAATGCGGCTAGCATTACCATACTTTTCAACGACATACGAGACAGCGTTTATGTGTGGCGTCAGCATTTTTTTGATCACTTCTCTTTCTGACCTCTGTTCCCAGTCCTCCCCAGCTGGCGGCACTCGTTCTCTTGTATACTGCTATCATAGTGTTCATGCGTTTCCTTTGGGGAGTCCGCACACGTTCCTCGCTCCCTCTTCCGCCATTCTCTAACCGACGCCGATGAGGCAATTAGACTCCAGCAATGCCCGAGGACTTCCTTTCGCGTCGCGGTCTTCACCGTCGACGTTGCTACAGTACGGGACAAAACTTATGTATTCGCATGTGTTTCCGATCGCTGTGGTTCAATAAGTTCTCTGCAGCTGTTGGCTGTCGCTCCGCAGCCGGCTGAACGAACGCAACAGCAGCAGCAAATCCAATCGCACGGCCAGGGGTCGTCGTTGTCTTTTGCCAGCTCGACATCGCAACCCTGCTCCTGCTACTAGCAATACTACCACTCCGGGTCCAGCACCGTGCAGTCGCGCCCCTCCCATTGTGGGTTCTTCTCGTGCTTTTTCTCTGCTGTAGAACTCCTCAACACACCAATGGCAAGGCCAATTGCAAGGCCAAGTTCTGGTTCAAGCCCCACGATTGTAATCGCAGCCTGCTGCAACCTCGACATCCACAATAACTCCTGCTCCTGATACTAATAACACTACGCCAGGTGCAGCAAGCGCGCAGTCATGACCCCTTCATTACGGACTCGTTTTGTGCTTGCTCCCTGTTGTACATCTGTCCCACACGCCAAAGGACATTAATGCATGCGAACAATTATTCCGTCTACGTTGTAGTTCTTTTGTATATATTGTCATTGTCGATGCCTTTTACTAGTCCTTCGATGACGTCCATTTACATGGAGATTTTTTTATTTTTTCACGACGTCCTCAACCTCACATTATTGTTAACGCTATGCCATGAAGCAGCCTCAATTGTACTCCCAAGTGGTTGCTAAAGATGTGTCGGATACGGGCCATGAAATGCTAGAAGGGATGGTGTTGTATCTAGACTTCTTTCCTCTTCCAGGTCTGACTACAGGAGGCTATCTCAAACTATACTCGGTGACGCTGATACGAGAGTCTCCACTCAGAAGAACGGATATTCTCATAGTCACCCAAAGTTGTCTAGGCCACGGCTAGGGTGGCGAGCCATTCTTCAACAAGACGACCTCAGAGATTTTATACAGCTGCAAAGAGTTCGGAAACGCCATTTTATATAGTCCAGCTGGGCAAATGCTTGACTTATCTGAGCGGCGGGCCTGTCACTGTTGCTTCGGCAACGTTTTGAGGGATTGGTCTAGACATCCGCAGCAGCCTCTAGCAGGCTTGTCTACTATTTCGGCATTTTCTTAGAAGTCACTAGCAGATATGCATTCGTCTTCCTGCGGCTTCTCTTGAGCGACGGGATCCACTATTCGTTCTGAGCGTTGGACTCCTGTCCTGTACGGGTTACATCTTGTCGTTCAAAGTGCTACACGGGGTTATTGAAGAATCGGCATCCACAGGTCCTGCATGATGGACATGAGAACGTGAAAAGATACTACAAGGAGACATCATAATGGAGCTAAAGCGATGAATTTTACACTGAGAAACGGCAACTAAGAAGGAAGATAGATAATTCTCTCACCATAAACATGTTATACTTCAGTTCGCAAAACATCTACAAGTTCTGAATGGGTACGAGAACGTGCTGAAATACTGCAAGGGAAGGCCAAAGGGGTGCTAAATGGGTGAAACTGTCAGTGACGGGAGGATGGAATGACACAAGAAAACAAAGTACTGAGTGACCCCCTCCCTGAATTCAGGGGTAAATTCGATCACTTTGCCTTGGTCATCTTTAGCGGAAGAAAATTCCACCGTGGCCAACAGGGTAACAATAGCAGACCACACAGAGGCATCAGCAGCATATCGGCCTGATCAAATAATATTAATGCCACGGCTCATCACATACCGTCCATTCAACTCACCTGCACATGCACGCCGGCCAAAGCCAAAAACGAATCCCGCAGGGTCATCGCCAGTCAAAACACCGTTAACGTCCAAGAACCTCTCTGGCATAAAATGAGATGCGTTGGGGTACCGTGTTTCATCTCGTGAAATACCCCTGCAATATAAGTGACATCAGTATCTCAAGAGCCGAGGAGAATCTATCTGACCATATGTTGCACATGACAGTTGCTCCTGGTGTACAATATTACAAATAGTTTGTTCACTAGACGAAACAGCGGACCTTTTGGAATGAAGTAGCCATTGTATATATCATCGCTCGAGGTAGCATGTGGTATCCCTATAAGATCATTAGTGAAGACGAGATCACTCGGCGGGAAATAATACCAAGGGGTAAAAGGGTGTTCCATCGGAGCGTCTCCCGCAGGACTGCTTCAATGTATGGTAACGAGGCTCTATCTTCAAATGTAGGCAAGTGATCTTCTCCGACCACTGAGTCGATCTCCGCTTGTGCACGTTTCTGAACATCTGGATATAACACCATGGCGAGAGCAAAGCTCATCATGGTCGCAGAAGTCTGTAAGAAGGTTGAGCAGCAGACAATATAATTCGGGCATCCACTGACCGTGTCATATGCAGCTGCATGGATATTTATCAAAGAGCAAAATATCCCTTAGTTCGCAATATCCCTTGTAAAGAGGTGACGAACCCATAATAGTGGTAACAGCTGCTTTCTTTAAGGCAACCTCAGACATGGGTTTGCACACATGATTTGGCTTCTCCATCCGTTGCAAATTATCAGACACCATTGAAAACTGGCCGAGGGCCAAGTTTTCGGCCTTAGCAGGCGCATAATCAACGTCTGGGACCGAACTAGATTAAATTGATGCCCACCATATGTTCCTGCGCATATTTAAACGGCAGGTCCATCAATTCAGTCATGCGAGTAGTCGAAATTTCAGCATCACGTTTGATCGCAGATCCCCAGCACCAATCAGGTAACCTCAGTACTGCACGAAAGTGTGGGATGTCAAGTTTTTCTTATCAACGAGAGTGAGCTCACAAAAGGGGAAGAGTTTAAGCAAGATTGCTCTCTCTGGGGTCATCACTTCGACGCCAAGAGCCACTGCAGTGTCTATGATTTCAACTAGAGGATCATCACGAGTACTAGTTTGGTAGCCATACGCGACTGACAGCCCAACTGCTGCTGAGAATCTATGAGTAGCTCAATAATCATTCGAGATTTACAAACATATAGACTGACGTTGCGAAGTGAGATTCATAATGTTGAGGGTCATCAATTAAATTGACGATCAATTCACGAGCCCGTGTCATTTGCATTGGGCGGAACTTCAATGCAGAGTCGGGATGGAAAGTTTGGTGGAAGAGTCGTCGGCAATGACGCCATTCGTCACCATAACCCATGAACACAAAGTTGATTGACCAACCAAATCTGGCTGCACTTCAGGATAATTGAATGATTGAATATTGGAAAGACACACGGCTTGATTGTGGCTAAGGATGGTCGATCGGAGTAAATCCGGGAACGTTTTTCCAGTAGGGCTTCTGCAACATGCTGAGAGTTGATCAATATGACTTCCTGACCTGGAAGTCGCGCGAAAACCAAGTCTCCTGATAGAATGATTTGTACCACATATGCACCCATACCATCTGTCCACGTACCATAAGTAGCACCCCATTCGGTATAGGTCAACCAAGGCTCCTTGGGGTCAATAGATAAGATGTTCCCTAACAGTGGGAGCGGCACTGGGCCAGGAGGAAGGCATTGCTTGTTCTGTCTATTCTTGATGAACCGCCTGAAGGCGGTGACGACAACACAGGAAATAGTCGAGACGGCGAGGATAGTAAGGCGACCATCAATTGCAAGGGCCATGGTTAGAACAGTGGGTGTGTGGACATTCGAAGCACGAGCAGACCTTATAACTGCATGGGGAGCCGCTTATCTCACCCTGTACCTGGCGTCTATGGAGTATTGCAGTCAGAAGAGACGGAAGAGTTGAGGTGTATCAATCCGGGTAGTCGCTAACAAGGTCATCAGATCAGATTCATGCCACTATGGGAGTTACATACGTACTAAACCCACATATTCTCATCCTGTCCAGCTATGTCAACTCCACATCGCGAATATATGTAGGCTCAACGAGTAGATCCGTCGTAAACTGTGGAGCGAAGATGATTACATCGTCCTGGCCGTTTTTGACGGAAGAATTGTCCACTGTGGCCAAGATGGTCACACAGCGGACCTCGCGTCCGAAGGACGTGTCACCTTAAGACCGCTCGATGTGATTTCCTCGTGTATGTGAGGTAGACTTGGCAGCAGCAGACTGAAGAATCCGGAAGAAGTGACAGAATTTGATGTCGTCGCTTATAAAAATAGTCATGATATCAGATCTAATGCCATTATAGTGTAGACAAAACCCACATACTGTCGCACAACCGACCTCAACAATATCACGCGCTCCACTTGGCGCTCCAGGTTACTTTCTCTGGTCGCCCGGTGTCGCAAGCAATCGAACAACTTACTAAGAGTACCTAGAGCAAGTCGTTATGTTGGCCGTGCCGAACACGACGGTCATTTCGCTGGTAAATCTTTCGACTCGCTTTTCCCGTGTTTTCACTCATAAAATATGAAACTGACAATAGACGAAGGAAAAATCGAAACTACTTGAACAGTGTTTTCCGGACTGGAAAAAGGATTTATTTCAAAAATAGGTACACTGAAGGCACCGCGGCGCGCAACGGGCCTAAAAAGACCATGTAAATTGACTGCTTGGCCGTTGTCCCGAGTCAGAATATAGACAAGGACAATGACAGTTCTTTCACCATATAAATATCATTCTCCCGTTCGTAAAGCATCCAGAAACCCTGAATGAACATGAGAACGTGGCGAAATGCTGCAGGGGAAGACCGTAGCGGAACTAAAGCAGTGAAACCATTAGTGTGGATGAAATGATACAAGAAAACCAAGTACCGAGTGACTCCCGTCGTGAACTTGGGGGTGAAGTCGATCACATTTCCTTGGTCATCTTTGGCGAAAGAAAAGTCTACTGTGGCCAACATGGTCACCATGGCGGACCACAGAGAGGCATCGGCAGCATACCGGCCTGATCAAATAATGTATTGGCTCATCAGATGATATACGGCAATGATACAACTCAACCCACCTGGACATCTACGCCGGCCTAAGCCGAAAATATATTCAGAAGGGTCATCGTCCGTCAGCGCACCATTGACGTCCATGAACCTCTCTGGTATAAAGCTAGATGCTTCGGGATACCGTTTTTCATCCCGCGTAATGCCCCTGAAATGTAATGTCAGCACCTCGACAACTGAGGAGAATCAATCCAACCATATGTTGCATAAGACAGTCGCTCCTGGTATATAATGTTACCAATGATTTGTTCATTAGACCAAAATGGCAGACCTTTTGGAATGAAGTAACCATCGTATATATCATCACTGGAGGTGGCACGTGGTACTATAAGATCATTGTCAATGGAGGCCAGATCACTCAGCGAAAAAGATTACAGAGGGGTGCAATGGGCTGCCATCGCAAAGTCTCCCGCAGAATTGATTCAACGTATGGCAGTGATGCTCTGTCTTCAAAGGTAGGTAAGCGATCTCTTCCAACCACTGAATCGATCTCCGCTTGTGCGCGTTCTTGAATATCTGGGTAAGACACCATAGCGAGAGCAAAAGTCACCAAGATTGAAGTAGTCTGTAAAGAAATTCAGCAGCTGACGATGTGGTTCGGACATCCGCTAACCGTCTCGTATGAACCTGCATAGATATTTATCAAAGAGTGAGATAACGTCCATTGTAAATGGTGACGAACCTATAATAGCAGTAGTAGCTGCTTTCTTTAAGACACGCTCGAACAATGGTCTGGATGCCTGATCTTGCTTCTCCATTCGTTGAAGATTCTCTGTTACCATCGAAGACTGGCCAAGAACCAAGTTTTCGGCCTTGGTAAACATGGAATCAATGGCTGGGACTGAACTAATGTCTTTGAAAACGAAAGATGCTCACCATGTGCTGCTGCGCATATCGAAATGGCACCTCCGTCATTTCAGTCATGTAATTGGTCGAAGTTCGGGCATCGCGTTTGATCGAGGATCCCCAGCACCAGTCAGGTAACTTCAGTACTGCACATAGGAGTACGGATTGTTAACTATGAGCCATGAGAAAAAGAGCTGAGCTCACAGAATGGGAAGGTTTTCAGCAAGAGTGATTTCTCTGGGGTCATCACAGCTACGCCAAGAGCCAGTGCATTTTCCACGACTCGAACCAGAGGATCATCACGAGCACTGGGCTGGTAGTCATACACAACTGACATCGCAACAGAGGACGAAAATCTGTGAACAGCATTAATAATCGCTTGATATTCAAAAACACATCCGCTGACGTTGCGAAGTGTGTATGATAATGCTGAAAGTCATCAATTAGGTTGACGATCATTTCACGAGCACGCCTCATCTGCATCGGGCGAAACTTGATTGCAGAATCGGGACGGAAAGTTTGGTGGAAGAGTCGTCGGCAGTGACGCCATTCGTCACCGTAAGCCGTGAACGAAAAGTTGATCGACCAACCAAATCTGGCTGCACTTCAGAATGATTGAATGATTGAATATTAGAAGAACGAACGGCTCGAGTGTGGCTATGTATGGTCGATCGGAGTAAATTCGAGAACGCTTTTCCAGTAAGGCTTCTGCAACATGCAGAGAATTGATCACTATGACTTCCTGGCCTAGAAGTCGCATGAAAGCCAAGTCTCCTGATAGAATAATTTGCGCCACATATGCACCATGCCATCTGCCCACGTACCATAAGCAGCACGCCATTCGGTATAAGTCAACCAAGGCTCCTTGGTGTCAATAGATAAGATGTTCCCTAACAGTGGAAGCGGTGCTGGGCCAGGAGGAAGACAAGGATGGTTCGGCCTGTTCTTAATGAATCGTCTGAGAGTTGTGACGACAACAAAGGAAGCAGGTAAGACGGCAAGGATAGCAAGGCGACCATCAAGTGAAGGAATCATGGTTAGAGCAGTGCGTGGATAGACATCCGAAGAACAAAGCAGACCTTATATATGCGGCATGGGGAGCCTCAGTACCTGACGTCTGTAGACAGGATATGTAAATTTCAGTGTGGTAGGTAAGCAAAATAAGTCATCAGAAGCATCAGTCTATTGAAACGCCAAGTTATAGGCTTGGTACCCTGTTCTCACTCGGATCTTCCTCGGTCCCTTCAATCCCTGAGCAAACAAGGTACGAACATGGACCTTGACGGACATCACAACAGACCTCAATACACAGTATTTAGCTTAGCTGCACCGTCGATGAGTTTTTATTAGTCGCTCATGCACACGAAGGCGCTGTGGTGACGCCGCCAACATCAAGTGGAACCGAACATGTAGGGAGGAGAATCTTGGGCCTTTACGGTGTGAATGATGTAACCGAATGATAACAGTCCGCTTGCGAACTGGGGGAGTTGAAGTCAATTACCCCGCCCTGATCATCTTTGACGTAAAAATGCTCACTGTGACCAACATTATCACAATAGCAGACTACATACACATCCCAAGAACGCCGTGCACGGACATTATGACTGATACAGTCCAGTTCGACGAGACGGGCAACAACATTCTGATCAAAAGGGCCGACTCAGTTGTTCCTGCAGGTTCCGTGTTGCGGCATCTGTAGACTTGAGACAATTTCCAAACTCCGACGCGCATACGCGTCGTTTGAACTGCAATTTGCAGCGGTTTCATAGCATTTATTATGTCGGTCGATCTCACTAGTACTAGTGGCCGAACTATCCTTGCCTTCAAAGCTGGTCGCGCTTTTCGGCGCGCTGGAACCAATTTCGTTGATGCCTCCCCCACCAAAGGCGCGATTGTCTTGACCAATGAGGACGGCCTCTTACACTTCATGTGGAAAGACCGAACGACAGGGGAACTCGGCGAGGATCTAATCCTGTTTCCTGGTGACGCAAAATTGGAAAAGGTCCCGCAAAGTAGCTGGGGCAGGACATATGTCCTGAAATTCGACAGCTCCGACCAAAAGCATTTCGTATGTGTCTGACTTACTGCAAGCTTTTACTTTCTCATTGGTTGAACTTCCGGTCACTCTACATCAGTTCTGGCTGCAGGTGTGTTTGTGTTACCGAATTGTTTCTGATTTAGATCTGATGGTCTTGCAGGACTCGTCAACACTCCGCGATGAGGAATTTGTGACGAATTTGAACAGAACTCTCGCTGATCCCAATATTGTCGCTATCTGGGATGCGCGCAACATTTACCCGGCGTCGGAAGCCTCTACATCCGCTGCTGGTCCATCCGACCTCCCAACCGTCGACGGTGTAGGTCCCACTTTCACTGCAGAATAGTGGGCAACTCAGTATGCTCATGTGTACATTATGATGTCTAGACAGCCAATCGTTCCAGCGACTAGTGATTCCGCGCCAGCAGGTACCACCCCGGAACAACTCGCGCAACTTCGTGGGATTGTTAGCTCGATGACTGGCTTCGCGAGTGAAGACGGTAGCTACATTTATCAACCAGGCTGCATCATCACTAACAATTTTCACAGAACTTTGGTTGACAGACGTTCTGTCCTCACAAAATTTGCTTCGGCTCTTCCAATCACACTCTGAACTCCTCCCAGCGCTCTTCCCTCATCTTCCACCTGAACTTATCCCCTCGTCAGACGCTACACCACAACAGGCGGTAGAGATATTGCAGCGTACGACTAACTCTCCACCTTTCCGCTCGGCTGTGGCGCAGCTTGATCGTGCACTTCGGACGGGCGCCCTTGGCGAATTCGTGAGGAGTCTCGGTCTTCCTGAGAGTGCTGCGACGGGTGTTGGTGCGTTCCTAGCTGCTATCGCTGAACAAGCAGGACAGGAAGGCGGTACTGAAGAGCGGATGGAAGAAGATTAGGGAGCGTGAGTGTTAATCGGACGGTTCTTTAGTTACAACTGCCTTTCCAAATGCGCTGGGATTTCTTGGTGTTGAGGTGCAAACTTATACATGTGCCGTTTTGTTCGTACCGTGCAACTTCTTTGCGGGAAACTCGCGGTGGGAACAACGCTGGCGGATGTACATATATTTTGACGAGTTGAATCTATGCTTAGGAGCTAAGGTGAGTGTTTTCTGTCACATTACACGGTCACGGACAGTGACGATTACTCTGGGGCAAGGCGTCCAGTCCCAGGATACGTGGCATGAAGCACGGGCTGATTCACTGGATAGCTTCCTCAATGTCTTCTCTCATCCGGTGACATGTCGATAAACGTGATCTGCATGAACGACACGCAGGTTTGCGATCATGTTTCGCATAACTGCCTTTCAAAGTGAACATTGCCATCGCATCTATACAGCCCTCTATGCGCGGGTTATTACAGTGCCCGCGAGCACACGCGTTCCTTGGGTGGCCAACCAAGCTTGCCCATCGCCCTTTCAGCGGTAGGGACAAGTACCAGATCTGGCAGTCAGATACGACACATCCGTGATTACTTGCGTCGGGACACCAATGATACAGAGGACAGCAATTAACTGGAGTTGGCAAGCGGCAACAATCCGACAGCGAGAGCGATATTTTCGAGAAAGTCACCGATTGTATCATTCTCCCTCCTGACGCACACCTCGAATGGCAATCATATCTTCCCTCCGATTCCTGGCCTCTGCGCAGGTGTTTCATTGAAGGAGTTTACTAGTACTTGTCCAACGCCCGCGATCAGTCTTGTAAATTACCATTCTTCCATTTGCATCAGAGCAAAACTCACCGCGTTCGAAACCTGGAGCGGCTGGTAGCTGTGTGCGGACTATGCCGATTTCTCTGAGAGGTCAATTATAATGAGGGTCCGCCTGGACAGCACGGCGTTCGTGCCAACGCATGTCTTGTATGGCGACCCTGGACACGTCTTCGTGGGTGGTACTTCGTGTCGAGGTAAATGGTGAACCGGAGTGTTCCGTTCTCCAAAGAACACTGCAGCAGGGTGAGTTTTGTTCCTGCCTCTGCGTCTCCAAACCAGGGTTCCTCCTGACGCGCTGAGTTGTACTTGGGTCTATCATGAGGTATTGGTCACTTTCTGGCACGTCCCGAATCTGAAATAGCCCTTGATACACGCATCGCTCGCGACGAATGATTCACACGCGTCTATTGTTCAATAGTTCACTGCCATGTTCGTGAACTCAGTAAGAAAGAAAGTCTTGCATTGTCCTACTTTATTTTATAACCCTTAGTTGATCATCACGTATTTTCCTCTTGCTCTGCAGGTCCGCTATACAGGCTTGGATTTTGCGTTTGCGTCGTGGCATCTGAAGGTAGACTTGCAGTCCGCGCTCCGTACGTTTGGCATTTGCACTTTGCATTGCGTAAGCACATGCTTATGGACAGGCTCCACACATAAAAATTGAAACCAGAAACACCCCGCACACTCACTGATGCCATGACGGTTGTGCATTGCAAGTGTAAGTCACAACATGAGTGGCTGGTGATGTTTTTCTGTGAATCAATGTGGGTGACTATGCGTTCCATGCATTGCCAGCTGAATATGTAAGTAACGGGGGTTCGGAGGAGAGCATGTATGGCATAATCACATCTGGAGAGTACAGTAGTCCGGAACAATTTTAAGGTGGACGATCCCATTCTCGTGAACATATACCAAGTAGGGAGGGGTATGCGCAGCCATATGACAGAGTTGAATAATAATCACTGAATTTAGGGTTCGAGGGATGGACTGTGCCAGGTATCGCAGATTCAGTTTGTTCAGAAAAATCAAAAACCTGATGTAGCTCTTCCGCGTGCCTCCTCAAGTTGTGGGTGATCTCATAAAAGTATGTCTGCATTAATGCGAGTAATGCACAATATAT
Source organism: Suillus lakei (assembly GCA_016628065.1). Classification (NCBI taxonomy): domain Eukaryota; kingdom Fungi; phylum Basidiomycota; class Agaricomycetes; order Boletales; family Suillaceae; genus Suillus; species Suillus lakei. The sequence continues at coordinate 16,126 of JABBWA010000491.1, forward strand.
CGATGTGCTTCGATCCTACTAGATACCTAGAAATGGGTGATGTCGATTGTGGTCCAAAAACCATGGGGTGAGTCGGGATAGCACCTTAGAAGTGCCAAGCCTAATGACTACGATCTGAGAGCCAGCGGAGGACTATGTCCCTAAAAATATGATTGTTCAATTAGTCAAGAATTCGAAGATCAACATGAGTTCATGATAGGAAAGTGGAACGCACAAATTATGTTGGCTTTTCATGGAACACTGGTAGAGAGTTAGCGCACACGGTAGCCATAATGAGAAGGCTCACCGAGTAACACTAAAACGATATCCTAATTAGTGCGTTGGAATCATACAATAATTGGAGAGACGTACTGAAACCGGGCGGTCTTGTATCTTGTCCAGTTGACTTGCCTCAAATATGAGTGGGCATGCGGTACTGAAGGCCTCTCTACTCACAGGTCGCGTATAAGATCCTTGACAGATGCATGCGAGGGAATGTCATTCTTGTTTCCAAGCTGTGTCAATGTAAGCAACCTTGTAGATGTCCCGAGATAGTAAACTCACCACTAAAAGAGGAACGCCTGCTAGATTCGGCTGCGCCAATAGTTGGTGCAATTCAAAGCGTGCCGTGTCAAACTTCTCTTGCTGTATGTTGCATCGGTGTTAGAACTGAAAACCACCAATTACACAACACAAGCCTACATCAGCCGAATCAACTACGAATCTGTAACAAGGGAGCGTTCTTGAAATGAAACAGACTATCAAACACAAAGAAGCGGACGACGTACACGACAGCATCGACTCCATTACAATAGCGCTCCCACATCGAGCGAAACTTGGGCTGTCCTGCAACATCCCATATCTTCAGGGTCACTGCGCCTTTGCGTACCTTGCGGTAGTTGAACGCGACAGTTGGAACGACATCTTCTGACCACTAAGTGAAGGTAGGCGGCTTGGTTAAGGAGAAGTCATCCATAAATCAATCGCACCTGCCCCGACCCGATGACATTGACAAATGATGTCTTTCCAGAAGCCTTCATGGAAGCGTGTCAGTGGGCATTTCCTGTCCTTGAATGCTATGGGCCGACGTACCTGTAGCCCAACCACAGATATTTCAGCGGCTTTGGAGAAGAATATGCTGCGGATTTAAATATGTGAAGCCTTGTTCTCTGTAAGGATATGCTAGCTTACCTACTGAACCAAGAGAGTATCGAAGATATGAAGGTCATGGTAGGCAGCTCGATGCTGCAGCGTTGGATTCTCTTCAAGTTATTGTAAGTTGATTGTAAGCAATTAAACACCTTGTACACGCTTACTTAATATGAATTGACCGACCGCTTAGTCAGTAGTCAACTTCCGGTGGAGACCCTCACATTATTTCCAACTTTCCACAAAATGTTGTCCGGTACATTCATGTGCATGCGGCTGGTCACCATTTCCCCACCCAACAACTGTCCGACACAGATCCTTCAAATCCGTCGCATTTTGAGATAATAGTCAAACATTATTGATAATTACCGCTAATTAGCCCGGGAGGCTTTTCCTGATACTTCCCTCACTACTGTCAATGGCAGACTTGTCATTACAATGACAGATGCCTTCCAACCTCTTCACATGCCTTTATCGTGCATACGGTGCATACATCTCTCCCATGTGATACATACACGCTGCATACCCAGTGATTTGTAAGCACTGTGGCAAGGGCATGCACCATGCGCGCACTTTTGTTGATGTAAGGCTCTCTACACACCGCCTACTAGTTTGGAGTCTGGCTCATCTTTTGCTATCTGCTTTTGAATATGATCGATGCTCCAAATGTCCGTATTGCTCCCGGTCCTCTCCCTCCTACGTTACAGGCGAAAACTCAGAAGAAAAAACGTCGATCGAACAAACTAAAAACTGTAGACTCGCCTGATAAAGGCTCCCTCATTATTCCCGATGTTCCTTCTGCTACTCTTGTCGGCTGGGCACCAGAAGAGGCGGATGTGAAGGAGGACACAGTCGCTCCAGAACTTGTTGCACCTTCTGAAGCTCCGGCCTTTGACGATTTGACCTCCAAATCTAGTCCGGTTGTAGAAATTCTCCAGAAGCGCTTAAAAGCTGTGAACAAGAAGATAGTACGTGAAAATATACTATCATCGTGCATTCTGCCATTGCTGCCAGGCTAGTAGCTGACATATGTCTTCCAGTCCCGCGTAGCGAGTTATGCAGCAGCGGAGAACAAAAAACTGAACGATGACCAGAAGCGAACTCTGAAGACCCTTCCTTCGTTGGTGGCCGTTCGGAAAGAACTAGAAGATGTGAAAAAATTGATCGAGGTTTGAATAACATCATTTACCCATCAACAAAAATAATCAATCTTTTTGTGTGCTAGTCCCACGAAGCAGATCTTGCCCGCGGAATAGCAGCTGTATGTGAAGATGCTGAAGCTGTAGAGGCTGTTAGAGTTGCTGACGCTGTTGCTGCTGCCGAGGTAGGGAATCGTTTTTAATTGATGGATTCCATAGCTGAGTTCTTCTAGGCATCATCAGCTGGCAAAGTTTCTGCTATACTGTCTAGTGATTGGCGGGCCCGGCCCGGCCTGAAAGCCCCGGCTTAGGCCGGGCTTGAGGGGGCTTGGGCTTTGGAAAACATCAGGCCGAGCCGTGGGCCAAAGCCGCGGCTCGGCTTGGGCTCATCCACGACTTTCAAGAATGAAATGCATCAATATTCAATCCAAGTATATTTGCAGCTGTATGGTACTCGTCCGTTGCTGCTAGCAGCTCGCTCGTCAGCTTGAGCATTGTGAGACGTTGACCATTTGATTCTGCTGAGACATGAGAGGCTCATCTCTACTAAGTGTGTATAACTGCTAGACCTTCATGTCCACCTTCTCACTTGTACCTAAGACATCGTCTACTATCTCCTCGAGCCCTTCCTGAAATAATCACTTTTAACAGATGTAGCTGTGGCCATGTCGAATATAGTTTCGCCGACACCCAGGAAACGATCAGCAAATGAGCACATGGTTGGGTCCGATATCAAAGTGGTGTCAACGCTGAAGAGTGCACGAGCCGACTCAAACAGATGCCATTCACATTAATGTTGGGTGCAGGCCACGAGGCATAAGACACTCACGCGAATCCACTCGAGCGCCGGATGCCAGTGATGATAGTTGAAACTAGTACTGCGTCTACAGCGTAATGCACGATTCTGCCTAAAGCCATGTAGTAATGGTAATTGCCCCTTGACAGCTACCGGAGGCTGACAGTGGGGATGGCGGGAGTGAGGATGGCGGGAGAGGCTCACCAGTAGATGTCCCCCATACTTTTGACGCGGGGTCTGTCACGGTGGTCTGTCTGCATAGACCCCACGCGGACAGGCAAAATCCCGGGACGCACTTTCTGTGACCTTCCCAACAAGTTAATTTTTATTGCCTCATTTTACCAGAGGCGTGTCGTAGAAAGCAAGAGTAGCCGTTCCCAATCGAGTAACTGACCCTAAGTTTTTATGTAAATAAGCGCCCACAAAAAGCTTTTCCGAGTCGCCAACTCGAACGTCTGAAGTTGTGAATTACGACTTTCGGATGCACCGTCTCCACAATGCACGCTCCATCGCTATCGGCGCACTCACTTACCGAAAACGAGCATTTGGCGTTTCTGCGGGTGTTCTAAATGCCAACTCGGACGCAGGCTCAACGCGAAGCCAGAGTCAGAGCCGGAGTCAAAGCGTGGACTTGGGAATGGATGAGAGTCGAAGCGGGGAGACGGTGAATGTTGAGAAGGGACAGGGACACACTCTGGGAAAACTCTCGCATGCTCTGCGTAGCCAGCGTGACCCATCGTGCAACAACGCAAACAAGCTATACGCCGCCACAGAAGAACACTCTGATGCTAAAACCACCAACACTTCCTTCAATAACGACCCTTTGATACAGGAGATCACGCAAAAAATTGGCAATGCTGTGGAGGAGACCATCAATTCGCGCATCCGAAACCCTCAGCATGACCGAGTTCCGGCGGCAGGTGCTTCCAAGAGAAGAAAAAAGGAAAAGCAGCCAAGAAAAAAGAAGGCACAGGGAAAAGCGAAATTTGGCAGTGCTGGCGCGCGACCTGCTGTAGAATCAGCGCGTGCTTCCCTTGCAGGGTTCGACGCGAAGCGTGCGGGGGTATTGCAGCTACTGTTAAAAGGTTCTGGGGAAACCAATCGTTTGGCAAAGGACAGTTGGACGACAGGGTGGGGCAAGGATGGTGCGTTATGAAATCACTGTTTTTGCTTTTCACTCCATTTTGGACTATTACGTGCAGCGCTTCAACCGGGGGAGAATGGGAATTATACATTGCAAGAGTCGTTCAGTGGTGATGGACGAGAAAGTGGGAATGGGTCCACGCGACGTGGGCGACCGCCGCATATACGCCATCCCCTACCTTATACCCGCCGCGTAGAGGGTCTCTTCGACGATGTGCGGGATTTGAATGTTCCACCAAGCAAACAGAGCCCCGTCAACAACATACTGGAAGGTTCGTATCATTTAGCAGCGTTCGCAAAGTTTTGAACGTGGTTCTCACGTGTACTGCACAGATATTGACCCACCCTCGGAGCACAAGCCTATTGCGCGGCTTGCGCATGGGCTTGATAGAGTGCTATTTAAGTACATCTTTCTGCCTTGTGAGTCATGAATGCCAGGTTAACTCGATTTTGCAGCCCTGGCGTGCATTGGCTCCAAGATCCACGCTCGCGTGTATATAATTTCACGCCCTGGCTTGAGAGCATACCCAAAGTCACCGATTTCGCGTTCGAGCGCGTCACTGGGTTCATAAGGAGTTCTGAAGATGATGTGCGTTCGATCCCTGCTTTTTTTTATCTTCAAAATCTGAGGATATCCACTCAATAGGACCTTCATACCCTCGCTAAAATGCACTCCCGACCATACGTTGGCTCCACTTCCTCCCTCACCGGTCTGCTCAGCCATATTTACTTCCTCATCTCTGGTGGAAAGGAAGTAGATACAAGTGTTTTGAGTGGCGCTTTTGCACATGAGGTGGGTGCTTGCTTATGGTGCTCAAGGTTCATTTTTTGGGGACGGATTCTATCATTCTCTTCCAAATTCGTGTGCTGTATGATGCGCATATACGTGCCAATTCTCAAGTTCTTGAATTATGCGACGTATGCTTTTGCCTTTAATACGCGATCTGCACTTGCTCTTTCATTTATGACATCTCCCCACTCACGTTCCTGGACGCGTCTATATGCCCTTCCGTTCTGCTTATTGCTTATACACATTTTCCAATACTTGCTGACACATCTGTTCACAGCCAACGAACTTTACCCCAGGCCAGCGCATGCCCGTATCAATCGTGTTACGGTACAAAGACGGTGTATGGGCGATCGACTCTGGCAAGGATGGCGAGGATGACAGCCAGAAGAATGTATTGACCTGGATGGTGAGTCACGCAGGTGCATTTGGTTCTGTTTTCGTTTCTTCCTTCTCACTTTTTATCCGTGACATGCGCGTTATGAATTTTGATTTGCGTACCACGTAACTAATGCCTGCATTCGCATTGCAGGGCACCCTCCTCGAAAAATTCCTGACAGTTCCGGAACCTGAGTTCAAGACTCTCCTGCGCTCCTCTCCCGCTCCAGCAGAAGGTGAGAAGGATGAAAGGAGGGAGGCATATCGGTATGCAAAGGTGCGTGTTTCTCCTACGGTTTTCGCACATGGATTACTGACGACGTCCGTATTATATGGTATGGCTGATGATGCGCAACTTGGTGACTGATGACTGATATTACTGGATCAGAGTGACCGCTTTTTGATGCGCTCTCAACTCGATTGTGTGGACCCGCGCTTACCAGGAACAGGTGTTTTTGACGTCAAGACCCGTGCTGCGGTGCCAATTCGACTGGACTTACTGAATTTTGAGGTGCATACTTTTCAGTTTGGGTTTGATGTTGTCCATTATTCTGTATCTATTGGGAGCAAACCATTTGCATCTCAATAGCAAATCAGTGTTTTTGGATCCAGACTCTGAACTGGGACTAGGCTAACGGTATTCGTTACATGTAGGAGAACTCGGGTTACCTCATTCGCACGCTTCACGGGCCACTGGAGAGCTTCGAGAAGGAATATTACGATTTAATTCGGAGTGCATTTTTGAAATACAGGTGCGTTGGTGCCCCCGTCCTTTTTGTTTCCTCTCGTCTGATACTCATCCCTTATCAGCTTCCAAGCTCGCATCGGCAACATGGACGGCGTATTTGTTGCTTATCATAACACTGCCCGTGTTTTCGGGTTCCAATATGTCTCGCTAGAGGAGATGGACGCGCGGTTGTTTGGACCAGATGTGAAGCCTGCCGGTGCCCTTGACGGTGATGGTACGCCCACCCGAGGTGCGCGTGTATTCGAGAAGTGTGTGAAGCTGCTGGAAACAGTCATGGATGAGATTGTTGGGGTGTTTGGTGAGAGGGTGAGTCTGCTTCTTTGTGTTCTCCAACTCTTTTGGTGACTGGTGTGGCCCTGGATAGAGCGTGAAATGCACTTTCGAGACACGAGAGCGCTCCCCGAAGATGAATATATGGGTGGAGCCTGTCGAGTGGGATGTGGAGAAAGAAGGGAAGGGAAAGAGCGTAGCAGAGCTGAAGGAGGCAGAGGACGATACGAAGGTCATAGGGCAAGGGAAAGACGGCGAGGGGGAGGAGAACCAAGGGAAGACAGAGGAACCCCCAATTGTTCAAATCGACGTAGAGGTGCAGAACTTTGTCGCTGGCCAGCCCGTATGGGGCTCAAAAGCGATTGGTGTCGCCCCTGACGAGAACTGTGCGTCGTTATTTCTTTCTTTCGACTTCGTTATCATGCGTGCTGATTTCTTCTGGGGTCGAGGGGTCCTCCATTGGACTTTCTCGCATAGCTCGCTGGAAACCTCCAGACTTCGGGCTAACCTCGCATCTGCGAAAGATAGGCAGTTCCGTGCGTGGAATTTCCCAGCAAATATCAGCAGCCCCGAGGAGATGATGGATTGGTGGAATGCGCTGGATTTTGGCGGACAGAAGAGTGCTGCTTCCCCTTCAGGCAATGGTGATGGGACTGTGGGTAAGGAAGTCGCAGTGGGCAGGTTACACGACATGGTGGCAGGCGAAGAGAGCCCTGTCGTAATGGGCGAGAACGGTTTGATAGAGGAAGGACCTGAAGCCAATGAGAATGGCGCGCCGCCGTTCAATCCCAGGCTCTTCCGACCGGCGTCGACAAACATTGAGGTATTGCGCCAGCTATCGAGAGATGGGAGGGAGGAGACTTTGAGGGCGGAGGCCGAGGAGGAGGCGATGGGAAGGGAGAAAATTGTTTGGGGTCTGTTGGGGAATGGCGGTGTTGCAAACACTGAAACCAAGGAAGTCCCCGAGGATGGCAGTCCAACATCGACCATTGCTCAGGCTTCAGAGATAGGGACAGTCGATGCGGTGGCACAAAATAGCGAGAAGTTCAAGGAGTGAAGATCGAATCTTCCCCATATCGCAGCGCGCTGCCGCCGAGTTGTCGTCTTTCCTCTAACAGTCCACGACACGGGATCCAGTGCATTTAGAGTGGACGAAACAGTACCTCAAGCTAATCATTGCATAGTCATTCAGGATTCAGTACGTGCACGCGGTATCTTTGTGTGATTCACGTTTGCATTTCCAGGTGGATAACATATATAAGTACGACTCATGGTAGTATACCACACTACAGGGACAGCCCTACACAGATAATAATCACAACACCCCTCTGCATTCCGAACAGATGGCGACTCGCCATTGCGGCCGTGGTCCAAAGTGAGAAAGAGAGGGCGCATTCGCTAGTGAAAATAACTGTCAGTCAGTCAGAGTCAAACACAAGTCAAATATTTTGATTGCCGGGGTGGGAAATCATGGGACAGGAGAGAGGAAGTAAACGACACATGTTGCGCGTGTTTAGTACGACGTGAGGACTTAAAAAGGATGGAAGAGCGCTCTATGATAAGCCCAACAATCAGGCAATCGCTTCCTGGTAACTTGAAAACCTCGTCATCCCGCACAAAAGAACTGACGATTGGCTCAACAGGCAAATGTGGGTTGGGCGCTCCGACACAGAAACGGCACGGTCGTGGACAGGAAAGTGAGAGGCTGGATTGAGAGGGTGAAACGCACTTGGCGCGCAATGTACAGGTATCATGAGGAAAGGGCTTGTTAAGAGGTGGCAGATCGGCGCCCATATATATGCCCATCATAATTGGAACAATTGCAGCTAGCCTCCTGATATCATAGAGTGCTCAAACGAACTAGGCGTTGCCATATGATCAACGCCAAACCCAGAAAGACCTCATTGACGGTCCTTCAAACACATCCACATAATTGCCTCATTTGCCGACGTCGTGGGGGAAGATGTCGGCCATGGCTTCCAGCTCGACACGGCTACATGTTGCAGCAACGAACAAATTGATTCTGACGCCAGTCAAGAACTTGGAGAGTACGAACAGGTCAGAAGCAACTTTCCGAATGGCGAGCAATGCAGCGTCCTCCATGTTTCGTACACTTCGTACATTCCGGACGGCAAGCAAATGATTAGCGGATCTGTTGATAAGACCGCTCGACGATGGGACTGTTTCACGCGAGGAAGGAAATTGAGAAGGTGCGGGATATCTGTTTGTGAGTACTACGTATGGGCGACGGGTTGTCACTAGTCACTCTGGCAGAGATGTGGATAACGGGAGCTCAAATTTCAAAGCCTGTGAAGGGATCGTGACTCGTGGGAACCTTTCATGGCCACATGGTGGATCAGCACTTCAGCTGTGTCGATATCTCTGCGGACAGCACGCTGCTTGGCGAGCGGAGCAGATGCATTCCACCACGCGGATATGCCACAGCCTTGATGGTGTTGAGTCCTTCAACAGGTTCGTTCATGCCTGCGCCCTGTCCACTCATATGATTACTACGTGTTGCCCTCCCATATACCTGCCCTTTGATTCGACTGCCTTTCGACCGTCGGGGCCTTTCACACTTGCTCATCCGGCTAGTAGGTAACCCGCAACTGGTCCACACTCGGGCTATTGCGGTCGCCCTGACATTCAACCTGACAGTGACTGTACAGTTCATTGATTACGCTCTCCAGTCAATGGTATGTGTCGGCATTTTTTGGGTGGGTGAAGTCTAATTTCGATGTTTGTCGATGACTTAGTAGGTTACTGAATGTTATACGCGGTCACTTCTTCCGCTCAGTGAGTCGATCAGTTGATAAACATGCCTGATAAGCTGATCAAAACATTGACCCAGGATGAAAATTTATAGAAATTGTCGTTGGTCAATGACACGAGGGGGCATCCTCCTGGCTCCAGCGTGCACTATCTAACTTTAGGGACATTAGTTTTTCGTGTTCTATTGAATCCAACAGATCTATTTTACATTTCTGCGAGTCTCGGATGTCCTGGAGTTCTGCCAGGTTCTGCCACCCTCCCTTCGCATGAATTCTGCCGTGGATCAGGCACAGCCAGTTTTGCCAAACCGGTTGGCAAAACTCCCGAGTTCTGCCAATAACACTACCCGCGTACTCTTGATTATTGTAGCTGAATTTGGTGCAGTGTTTTACTCCGTCAAATTCAAGGACTTCGATGATCGTGGAATGCGCCGACAAGCCGATCGAGAATTCTCAGAAAAGTTGACACAAATAGGCCTTGAGTCAACGCGTTCAGCACGGTCAATGGCAAGAACAAAAACTTTGAAAGGGGACCAGGCAAACTTTGGTTATCATTTAGCAGCACGCAGGCTGTCACTATCGCGCACTGTCAAGGCACTCAGTGATATCTAGGGGCGTGTGGGCGTGGGTCCGGGATCCTCGTGTCACCTCTAATACATAAGGAATGAATGTCTCTACGTATCATCTAACGTAGGCCATATCCAACGAGATGTTACTGGCATTTCCTAGTGTTTTCCGCCAAATTATCAAGTCAGGTGTCTGTTAGCAATTGCTGGCATTGAAAATTTGTTTGAAGGGGTATTTAAGGTAGATAGATTCTGCAAAGAACATTGTTCTGGACATCAAAGAAAACGACCGTCATCCTACCTTCCCCCTTCAGATTTATTTTCGAGATCCTGTTATCACATCTCACAAGTGATGCGTCTCTCCTTCGTCATCGCCATCGCCGTTCAACTTGCTGCTTTGGCAGCGGCTATGTCTGTCAAGGATGACAGTAAATGTGCCCTCTTTTGCAGCACAACTGCAGATTGCTGCGCAGGCAGTAAATGCGAGAAAGTATACAACGGACAATTTCGAGGTAATGTGAGTATGAGTGCTTTTTATCCAGGATTTGACCCCATGACTCACGGCATGGTAGGCTGTATACACGTTTAAGTGTGCGCCAAAGTGAGCTACAGTGAGTGGTGTTTCTGCTTTCGCATTGGTGCAGTGTGGTTAATGGCACGACACGTTCGTTGCAGAGTGCTTGTGACTTCTAAACAAATTTCACTGCTGCTCGAGCACTGAAGACCTTGAAATAGAGGAATATCTCACATGTCTGAAGTACTTACAACGTATCGTTTTCTCCTGGACCTGGTTGTAAGCTTATAGAATCAGATGAATCGTCGGTGCAGAGCTGCGATCTGGACACGCACATACCGCATTGACCTTGAAATTTAGTCGATGACGTGTATTTGGATGAGTTAACATCGTCTGGCGTTTATTCAGGAGCATCAAGAGGAGCTTGATCTGCTTCTCTGAGAGTATCTGAACTGAAGTATGATTCTGCGTCGTTTGCTATGTATGCTGCCGTCTCTAGGTTCCCGCGTCCTCACCATAATCTCCTGGCAGGGTGTCTAGTTGCTCTAGCATGATGTCGTTGAATAGCTTGAAGTGGAGCGATTGAAGAATTTGCAATGCGGATTTGAAAGAGTGGAACTGGGTCTAACTACCGAGTCAGTACTGGTGTGTCTCAAGCTTATATCAGCTCCGTCGCCGCCTTACCTCATTTTGGTCGACGTCCCACTGGGCTCCCAGGAGTCAGGACGTTCCCTAGGTACTCTACTATTCAGACGTCTTCGTGCTGCCCCTCTTGTGTCTATCCTTGATTACATCACCAAGTCACGCAGTATCTCCTTCAGCCATTGTCATGTTCAACGTGGCAGAACTCTTGGACAGTCACGGTACGTGAAGCTTGAAGTCTCATGGTGTATTTGAAGTACTTATCAGGACATTTTTTACAAGTCTTGTAGACATATATGACGTCTGTGTATGAATGGCATCCATATTCCGCTGCCTTTCAAAGTTTCTAGTGCGTTATCCTCCTTTTGCTGCAAAGTGGCAGACACTCATGATCGAGATGCAGTGTGCTACTATTGGTGGAGGTTGCCTCATTCGCTATCATGGCTCAGATAAAGACTGTTGTGGTTCCACAACAGTTCCGAACCTGTCGTTCAAGTGCTCGACTTCGACGTTTTTGTTGCAGCATTATCGGCTCCGGCCCTCCCTCGCGGTAATTCCCAATAAGTTTATCTTCGATCTTGACGGCTGTAGGACGCCCCAATTTTGGAAGCAGTTTGCGAACTTGCAAGAAGAGGAGAGTGGATAAAATGGAGGACAGTTGATGGAGTGGCCGTTGCATCGTGTATATGATAATTCCCTGAATTGGGACCCATCAAGGCACGCTCGTCTTATCTTGTGCACGTCTTGCGGAGTTGTTTATAGTTTGTCTAGGCTATTGCCCTTCCAGGCGCAGTCACGTTCTCAACTTCCATACACTAAGACAAGCATCTTTGACTTGATGACAGTTTTTAGCGCGACAAGCTTGAAGTGGTGCTGTGCTTCTCACATATGGTGATAATGACCCTTGGAGTGGGCTGAGAGCAGAGCAAAAGGGGTATGGTGATGATGTCTTCACGCTAACTTGGGCTCTATTTGTATACGTGATAAACAAAGCCTTGAAGATGACCGAGAGATCCGGAATATCAACGCTCTAGAGGCCTAGGTCACGCCGAATCCATTGTCTCGTGCTTTTGATGGTCTGCCCATGAACTGCTCGAATTATGGCCCCTTCAGTTGATGCTTGCCTTACCATTGTTCTCGCTAGTCTTCCCGTTTCCTTTATTCTCATCCGGTTCATTGCGAACAGACACCATAGACCTTCTCTTCCTCCTGGCCCAGCGCCGCTTCCAGTATTAGGGAACTTCTTATCTATCGACTCTAAGGAACCTTGGCTAACGTATACTGGATGGCGCGCTACTTACGGTACGTGTCAGACAAGTTATGGTGCATATGTGGTGCAAATCGTTTTATCAGGAGACTTGGTTTTCGTGCGACTTCTAGGCCAGGGAGTGGTAGTGATCAATTCCCAGCATGTTGCACAAGCCTTACTGGACAAACGTTCTCGGATTTACTCTGATCGACCATACTTAGCCACACGCGATCCGTGTGTTATTTCGTGTTCTTCCATTCAATCGGTCTGAGCTGCAGGCAGATTTGGCTGGACTTTCAACTTTGCATTTACCGGTTATAGTGATGTATGGCGTCTTAGCCGGCGACTCTTCCACCAGACGTTCCGTCCCGACTCTGCACTCAAGTTTCGTCCAATGCAAATCAGGCGGGCTCGTGAGATGATCGTCAACCTACTCGATGACCCTCAACATTATCATTCCCACTTCGCAACGTCAGTTATTTTTTTTTCAAAGAATAAAATAGTAACCTGTTTGCAGATTCTCGTCCTCTGTTACGCTGACAGCTGTTTACGACTACGAGCCCAGCGCTCGTGACGATTCTATAGTTCGGCTGGTGGAAAGTTCACTGGAACTTGGCCTTGCTGTGATGACCCCAGAGAAAGCAATCACCCTTAAAACCTTCCCCTTCCGTGAGCTCAACTCTATTTTACGAGAAAATGTTGACATTATGTGCTCTTATGCAGTGCTGAAGTTACCCGATTGGTGCTGGGGATCCTCGATAAAACGTGATGCTCAAGCTTCGACAAATTGCAACAATGAAATGGTCGACATGCCGTTTCGATATGCGCAGCAGCATATGGTAGGCATCTTTTTTTGGTTTCAGTTTGGCCATATATATTGATTCCACGCTCGGCAAGGCCGACAACTTGCTCCGGGGTCAATCTTCAATGGTGGCAGAAAATTTGCGACGGCTGGAGAAACAAGATGAAGCATCTAAACCGATATTTGAGACTGCCCTGAAGGGAGCAAGTGCTACTGCTATTGTGGGTGAGTGATATTTATTTTACAAGCGACGCCTCAGGATATATACACGCCATACAGCCTCATACGAGACAGTAAGTAGATGTCTCAACTACTTGTCTGCTCCTTGACCTCTTCATAGATGACTTCAACCTTGATGGTTTTTGCTCTCGCCATGTTGTTATATCCAGATGTTCAGAAACGCGCACAAGCGGAGATCGACCTAGTGATAGGAAGTGATCGGCTACCTACGTTTGAAGAAAGGGCGTCACTGCCCTATATTGATGCTGTTCTGCGGGAGACTTTGCGATGGTACCCTGTTTTACCCCTCGGTAACCTTCAAGCTTATTGAGTGATCTCGCGTTTACTGAATACCATCATACAGGATTACCCCATGTTACCTCGAGTTCAGACATATACGATGGTTACTTCATCCCGCAAGGTCCGCAGTTTTGATTTTGTCTGCACAACATATTGTTTGTAATATCGCATATCAGGAGCGACTGTCATATGCAACACATGGTCAGATAGATTCTCTTCAGCTTTTGAGATACTGACTTGATCGTAGGGGCATTACACGGGATGAAAAGCGGTACCCCAACGCATCTCGTTTCATACCAGAGAGATTCATCGACGTCAATGGCGTGTTGACAGGTGATGACCCTGCACAATTCGTGTTTGGCCTTG
>JABBWA010000492.1:0-29940 GCA_016628065.1 Suillus lakei
ACAAAATACCAGATGGAACGATTGCGTGTCATGGCACTTCAACAACTGAAACGTGGTGTTCCATCAACACTTGCATCTTTTGATGATCCTGGACATCGGCATGACCGCGCAAATGCGCAACGAAATGTTCTTGCGATCATCAACATCGCCCGGGAGACCAACTGCTTGGAACTGCTTCCTTGTGCCTATTACTACTGTTCCCGCTTGTCGACCAGTACAATTTTGCAGGGTAATGGTGAAGTCGTCTTAGCCTCACCAGACATAACCGCCTGCATCCTCGGAAAAGACCAGCTTCTGAATATGCAACGCCAAACGACTCACTCGTTTCTATACACGCTTCCAAAACCTGATTCCGGTGGGTCGTGCTGCAAGGAGCGTGGAAGAAGTGATAGGCTCTTGTTGCAATATTTGCAGCACCAAGACTTGACGACGCCGTGCACGTTCGAACTATTCACAGACTGGAAGAAAATAGGAATGTGTAAAGCTGTGCTCCCTTGCTCCAACACATACAATCCCGACGAAAGGCATGGGTGCAACTTCCTAGGATTTTTGGATTGGAAAGTTGGGGGAAGATCGTCGTGTAATGTGCATGCGAACAATCTGACAGAAATGTCACGAAAGATCACAGCAAAGGCCTATAGATCTTGGTAGCATCAAATATAACATTTATTCATTCACTCATGAGGGCACCTCGAAGTATCATGAAAATGCGAAACGTTGCGAGACGTAAAAATGACAGCATAAAAAGCAATAACCAGGACGTGATAAAAGTGCGTGAATCGTGCAAGTAGCGTGAGCGTGAGGTAGATGAAGGTTGTGGATAATGTGAGAGAGGAGGAATGATGGCAATAGCAATAGATAATAGCAATCAAGACATGATGACGAGCAGGGTAGGAGCTCCAAAGAGGGATCTAATGAGAACCAATGATAGCGACAGAGAAAACGGCAACCATGTGCACCGAGAGATTAGAACAAAGTGAGTGTGGGTAATCGATGAATGAGAAATGGAAATGAGGAAATGGAATGAATAATAATTTACCCATTAGAATTAGGCAACAATAGTGCGAGACAATCTTCTGGAGACCGTCCTTCCAGGCACCATCGCCTTGATCGCGCGGCGAACGAGCGTAGCAGTAGCAGTGTTCTTGCTATCCTCCTTCGACGAGCGTGACGTGCTTGAACTGCAAGCAACAACACCAAGCTCATCCACAGACGGATTGCGCCACATGTCATCACTAGACACAGGTTGTGGCATCACCCGTCGAGCAGAGTTAAACACCTTGAAGTTACGTGGATTGTTGGTTGTTGGTTTACACTCCAAAGTGGAGGACGCAGGGTTGACAGGTTTGAGGTTGTCGGATTGGTATCCCTTGCCGACGCGTTTGACACCTGTGGTAGACATGAGGAAGCGGTCGTAAACGCCTTCCACACGACGGAGGTCAGGCGAGTTGATGACTGTCTGCTCCCCAGACTTGCGCGGCGGATAGGGCTCAACATGGAAAGGAGATGCCATAAGGTCGCCGTCGTCAAACAGAATCGACCGTCGTCTTATAGGTTGAGGTGTTTGCATCCCATCCACATCGCTCCGCCGTGGAGGCGCAATGAATAGATTCCGGTCCAGCACGGCAGACAACCGGGGTGTAGGCGTTGCTACCGTTTCTGCTCAAGAACAATTAGCGACCGCACGCATAGCATAAGGAAAGAACCAACCTCTCGTAAGATCAAACTCCAACTTATCCACAGGCCTGATATGCCTGTCTAGATTCCCCTGGGAACGCGACTTCTCCCTTCTCTTCGACGGCGAGCCCAACCCATCCATGTCATTCTCATCGACCTTCGGCGAGCGCGTCGAGATGGTGGCACGACGCTGGCGTCGGGGGGTTTGAGCAAGTATGTTGATGGTAGGCACACCGCCACGCTGCGGGAACCCAGAATCATTAGGGGATATATACCCCGAAAAGGAGTTGCTCTGATCCGCAAGAGCCGACCGTCCAGGGGACAGCGGCGCATTAGGATCATTACAAAAGATCTCATTCGCAGCAAGCGTGCGCCGTGGGAGGCGCGAAGACGAACGCGACGCATTAGCGTTGAGCGCATGCACCTGCGAATTAGAACGTGAAATAGGCGGCGAGAGCGGGAGCGCAGGGGGTGGAGTGATGCTGGTAGATGCAAAAGCAAAATTCTGGCGCGTTTCCTCGACGACTCCTGCAAATGAGTGGCATGAGCTTTCTACCCCCGTGAGCGAGGGTGTATGAGCTTACTCTCTACGTTCTGAATCCAGAGATTCATCCGATCAATAGCTGTCTCTTGCTCCTTCTCGGCGGAATCCTCTGGGCGAATTTCCTCATAGCTAAACCTCCCGGCCTCACCCGAGCGGCGTTGCTCAAACTCGATGGGCTCGGGGGAAGCACACCACACAGGCGTCGTACGACCACCCGTGATCTGGCCCAGCGTCGAGGACTTGTACATCCGAACACCTTTGTCTGTACCGTGAATTAGACAAACGATTGATGATTAGAGACGGAAAGACATACCAATAGAAGCTTTCACGCTGTGCTTGAGTCCGATGAATCCAGACTCACTCGCCCGGCGCATCTCACTTGGGAGATTACATTCCGCTGGACGCACACCATCCATCAGCATATCCCAAATATACGCACGTGAAGAACCACTCACCAGGCGCCGTCGACGCGGAATAACTCCTATCCACCCCAAGCACCGAAACACTCCCTTTTCCCACTGTCTCCAGCAACTGCGCATTCGCCCTAACTCCAATCCTCGCAATCTCAATATGCTCCGCGCTCAAATCCGCACGATAGCTCGTAACATTTGGATCAATCTCGCTATCCGTCTCCTCCATCAGCACCTCATGTTTGATGGGCACCTCCACAGGACTCTTCTGGACGCTCGAGACGGGGGAACGACGCGCTTCCTGGGCCTCCTCTCTTTGAATCGCACACTCCACCTCTTCATCGCTCAACTCCGTCTCATCGTCGTTAACGTCGCCGTTTGCAGACGTCATGATAGATTCAGCTTCGCGCTGCATCTCCGTCAGCCTCTCCATCTCCCGCAACCGCTCGCGTTCGCGCTCCCACTCACGCATACGGTCACGCACGCTGCCTTTGCCTACGGTCGAGGACGTAGTATTGGCCACACCGCTGACGTTCACGGCTGTCGATACGTTCGCCAGGTCTGCAGTGGACGTATTGGGGGTGCGGTGCTCGTTCAGACTCGCTCTCGACGTGTTCTGTCCGACACTGAGGTCCGTCCGCGATACGCTCCTCACATCCGTCTTCGATGCAGTACGAAGGTCCGGCCTCGACGCACTCCTAACATCCGTCCTCGAAACATTCCTCAAGTCCGAAACACTCCTCAAAGTCCCCTTCGCCCTCGCCTTTGGTAACCCATGCGCACCCAAGTCCACATTCTTCGCAAAGCCCGTCAAGTCGGCCAATACACCCGCACGAGAACGTGAGCGGGGTTTACGACCACTCATTTTGGGTGTACTGTTCTCTTTGGTGTTGGGAGTGTTTTCTCTGCTATCTATGAATGGCGAGTTTTCTTTTGCGCGTGGGGTGTTCTCCCTCCCTGTCCTTGCGCCCTTCTTTCTTTCCGTATCCCTAAGCGCGAGGTTCGAAGGTGTTCTCGGTCCCAACGGTTTCCGGATTGGTGTGAGAGAATCGAGCGAGAACAACCCAGAGTTATTGCTCGTGTCGCCACTAGTGTTCGTAACATCGACGGGACTGAGAGGAGAAGGTCCGAGCTTCTTTGCGCCCTTGACAACAGGTGATCCTTGTACAGTTGACAACTTCCGTCCTTGGCGATATCCATCCGCGTGAGGGTAAGGTGAGCGGAGCTTGGGCTGTGATTTCGATCTTGCATGGTGCCTGTCACCAGCGTGGGTGTCCTCCTGGGTCTCTTTTTCAGGGGTGCGGGAGACTGAGCGGGATGCTGAGGAGCGGGATGGAGAGCGAGAATTAGAGGTCCAGGGGAGGGAAATGTCAAGAAGTCGCGAGACAGACGCGTCTCTGGGTATGCAGTCTTTGGGAGTGGAGGTGTCTTTCGGTGGGGGAGAGGTGAACGAGGATGAAAGTGTATGAATGGGAGTCTGCTTCGCAGAGGAAACGGCAGCAGAGGCAGATTTCTCTGCGATCATGATGAGTGGGGATCATATCATGTTGATGGGACGCGACTCACTGTGTGCAAGTTTGTCTGGAACTGTTGCAGTCTGCCAATATAAATCAGCCATAGCTTGTTTCGCTGTGCACCTCAAATCCGCATTAGGAACAATCATGCGTTTGAGGAGCTTCTCCGCGGGCCGGGGAATGGTGTATGCGCCTACCCATTTTCCGCGCATCTGTGCGACGAGCATCATAAGTGAGACGAAGAAACTAGCTGAGGGGGATACTAACCGTTCTGCTCCAGTACTTCTCCAAGTCTGCTTTGCTCGCAAACTGCTCGCCCTCTTCATACTCAAATGGCGTGCGACCAACCAATATCTCGAAAAAGGTAACGCCGAGCGACCAGATGTCAGACTTGCGGGTGTCGTGAGGAAGGCCACGAGCGCGTTCAGGGGAGAGATACTGTACGTCATACAAAGTTGAACTATCACGTTAATGCAAAGATAGAGCGGAGAAAGAGCGAACCTCAGGAGTGCCGTATGCCAGGTTACTATGGAATGCTTTAGGGGAAGAAAGGTCATACTTCTCCGCGAAGCCGAAGTCGACCAATACGGGTATATTCTTGTGGGAGAGCAAGATGTTGGCAGGTCTGTGGCGCACGCGGATTTGGTTAGCATAATATACGACAAAAGACACGGACAGAAAGGGTTAATCACGTACTTGATATCGTTATGTACGACTCCACGCTCGTGGAGGAAGTGGACGCCACTCAACAGTGAGCGGAACCACTCTTTTGCGCGGGGTTCAGATACTTCGACGGGGACGAGGGTTGGTAGGTATGCCCTGGAATACAAGGTGATTGTGTCAAATGTGAGAGAAAAAACGCGTCAAGTAGGACGTACATCGTGATCAGCGCGTATGACGGGGTGATGATAAACGAGTGAAAGGGGATGATCGAGGGATGCGGGTCGGCCTTGAACGAGCGCACAATCTTCATCTCGTTCCATCTACGCGTGAAAATATGTCAAAAACCTGTGTTAGACGGGCCACGAGGCAAGCGGACTTACAGCGAACGCACGCGCGCGGCCGTTGTGCTGGTCTTGGAGCGATGAACGAGCTTAACGGCTACTTCGACGTCCTTGTGCTTGTTGGATGAGGAATTGGATTTGGGACGGCACAGCCAAACGCTGCCCCAGTTTCCGAAGCCGATCTGTATGACATGTTCATATAACTTGTTCGGAAGAGGGGACAAGAAATGTACCTCTTTAACAAACTGAAGACGTTCTGCGAGAAGATGGTCTGAGAGGGAGAAGACGTCGTTTGCCTCTGGCGCCGGGGCTTCCATGGTGGTTATTCTTGCTGGATGCTAATGAATTCGTGGTTAGATGCTTGTGGTATGTAATGAGACTTGGGATTGGTGTTGGTATACAAGTACACTGGCAGACGTGAGCGAGAATCAGAAGCTGTTGGAATGAAACACTGCTCGTCGTCGTCTGCTGTGAAGAGCAGAGACAGAGCTAACAAACAAGAAAATTGGTGAAGCGGCTACTAAATTCAAATCACATATCACACTCGAACACTACCAAAATATTAGTAAATAACGCGTCGTTACCTTCCCAGTCACGTTACACGTTAATCTATCAATAACACTGTCTCACGGCAGTACGTCCTTTAGTGACCAGACCTCAGTTGAGCCTCTAAAATCAATGATCACTCGAAATGAGGCGCTATATACAACCATCTCGGCCAAGCTGAGCCTTCTCCCGTCTATGGTGATTCGACTGCTAAACACGTTTCGGATTCACAAGCAGCTTATATTTAAGGGACAAGGAACGGTACCTAGCAAGCGACGACTTCGTTAATTACATGTATCGATTTGAACGATCCTGGTCAGTGAAAGGTACGTGCGGCTGCCCCGTAAACATTGTCCAAACCGCTCACCAGGTTCCAGCTGTGCAAGTTGACAGCTTTCAACTGGTTCCTTCTTTCTAGTGATGAGTGCCACATCCCTATGGATATGCTCAAGATCCGAATCTTTGTCGCGAGAACGCAAATCCAAGATGACAAGGGGAACTACGGGGCTGGAATACGTAGCCCGAGTGGTGTATAGCCCCCATATACTCCTTTGAGATTTCAGTAGGCGGACCACAAACACTGCACCGTTTCCGGGTACGAGTGCATTTATATTCTTACGAGCTCATGGCACGTTTGATCTGTTATTTCATCAACACCAGCGACATTGTTCCATCTTGACGGAGAAGACTTTATCTGGCTTCAGAATCGTGATGGTCGAGTTCTCGAGCTGTCCGGCTGAAACCACGCGAATGATAAGTGTTCAGTTGAGAGGGCAACTTACTTTCCCTATTTGCTTTATGACGAGCGATCAACCTATTCTTGGATGGGAAGTCCACCACGGATGGCAAGTAGCTCCTTCATGTGATTTAAGTTCTGATATAACCGTAACCACTGCGTCACAGCGGGCTGTAGAGACGATTGACGGGGACCGCTGTCATCAAGTCTTATGCCAAAAGAATACGTGGCCGCAAGCTGCAAGAAGTTGCATCGATCGTAACCTCGACAGAGCTTTTCCTGTGGGAAGGGAACCAGAGTGTGTACTCATTGATTGCTACATCATCGTACCGTTGAATCACGGTCGTAACTTCATTACACATCAACTTCGAATCGAATGGACATGCTCGCACTAAGAATGCTAGTGGTAGTGTCCCCGCGGGAAACATATCCTGTCGAAGAACCTGTTGCAGCAGCCTTCGATGCTCGAGCGTGAATCTGAGTCGTGATTGGTGTGGTAAGTGGTGACGAAATGTGATGGCCTGGCAGAGGCGTGTGAGGATGAACCTCCAACAACTTGCAAATATTGGGTTCCCTGTGTAGCCAGTGATGATGGCCCTCCTTGTCCTGATGAGGCTTGCAACAATGTACAAACCTGTGCAGGACCGGCTTGGGAAGATCGACCTGGCGGCTGTGACGAGCCGCTCGTATGAGTTGCAGCGAGAGGAGCGCTGCACGTTACCGCCGATGACCCCTTCCTGCGTTTCGGCGTCATTGCGACAAATCTCTGTTTTTTTCAAGTCTTCAGCAGGAATACAATCGCTTAGAAGATGGAAATAAAACTTACCTGGAACCCACGCACAGGATACACCTCAACGACCTCGGGACGTTTCATTTCTGGAACCATGTTGACGGATGTGGGATATTTCCCTCGAGGACTCATCAGCCGTTTCCAGAGATTTGGATTTTCTTCGCTCTCGAGTTTGGGAGCACCCTGCGCGACAGCAAGAGATCCTTCTCGTTGCTCGTCTTTACCCTTTCCTGGTTTGATAGCGCCGGGCTGAGCATTTGGAATCCCATCATGTTAAGGTGATAGTCTACGAGAGTGGAGAAAGGACGTACATCAACGTCCTGGTCAATTTTCTCTGTTTCTTCTCCTGCTCCCACCTTCCCTTCAGGCATTGGTTGGTTGGGTGTGTTTGTTGCGGGCTCCGGGGGCAACTTTGAGCGAGCGCGACGAGCGAACAAACCACGCTTGGGCCGTTCTCGTAGAACAGACAAGTCTGTCGGGGAGCGGCGTCGAGATATTGTATTCCAGAAACGTCGAGCTGAGGATAAGTTGGGAGGTTGAGGTGCTATGGCGGGAAGAGATGTTTGGGACGACTACAAGTGATGATCGATTATCGTCAGCACGTACGCCCTTTGCAGGACAAGCACGACTTTACCGGGAAAAAATTATTATATGGGTCATCGTGCACCCCACTGATGATGCCATCACCCCCCGTGGCATCAACCTGTGACCAAGATGTGAGCAAGGCAATACAAGTGGTCAAACATGAGAGTACTGACATCGAGGAAAGATGATGGAGACTCGGGTCGAGCTTCCTGCAGTGGCCCTTGTTTGAGATCTTGTACCCCCGATGGCTTTGCAGCGTCAGCCTGTAAAGTTCATGTGAGCAAGGAAAAACAGGCAGTCAAGTGTGAGCACTGACATCGAGGCGAGATGATGATGGAGACTCAGGCTGGTGCGTAAGCTCAGGAGCTATGTCATCGACCATCCACAGAGTGAGTTTCCCGTCGTATCCGCCATATGCTAGGTGTCTCCCGTCTTGAGAGAATGCCACATAACGAATGGTTTTACGATCCTGGCAAAATGATTTGCCGAGTGGCTGGTGGGATTCTGTGTTCCATAGCTGTGCAATACCAACCCAGCCCACGCACACTAGGACATTGTTTTTAGGTGAAAGTGCAATTGAATACAGATCATCGTCGTGTGCATAGCGGTGGAGTGGTTCGCCTGTTTGGCTGTCGAAAACACGTGCGAATGTGTCGGAGGCGGAATAGATTTTGCTACCGTCCGACGACCAGACCACCGACGTCACAACGTTCCCCAGGTCTCTGATAGGGCCAACGACACGCTCACCTGTCTTGGCGTTCCAGATGCAAATTGTACAGTTGCTCCCGCCTGATGCGATTCTCTCACCCGAAGGTGAATACGAAAGACTCCACACCGAGTTGTCATGATCTTCATCCCACCATTCATATTGCGTCCGAGTCTGGATCGGGCCCACCTCTACTCTTCCATTTCCTGCTTTTCGAATGAAGATTGTTCCATCGTCGGACCCGCTGGCAATATGGTCTCCGTTTGGAGACCATGACACCGACCGCACCGCCTTGCCATGACCCTTCCAATTACTAATTATCTTTCCGTCCGTAGTCCACCGCTGAACTTTCGCGTTCACCCTCCCGCACGCAATTGTCTTCCCGTCCGGTGACAGCGCCAGTGCAACTATGTCTCCGCCCTCACCTTTCCATGGTTTTCCGATAAGACGTCCTGTATTGCAGTTCCACTTCCGCATCGTACCGTCCAGCGAACCGCTCACGATGTGGATGTTGTCGTGCAAGAAGACGAGACACCATATAGTGCCCTTGTGGCCCTCAAATTTGTACTTGGGGGATGACGCTTCCCTGGGGGCAAATCCAGCAGCCATAGCCTGTTACCGGTAACTCCTATCAGTCTGATATAGTTCATGATTAAGTGTGGGTGCAATAGTTCAAATCAGTTCTCACCGGGTTGTTTGATGTCTCTTACCTGGTGGCAAGATGGCTAGGTGGGCGAGTGGTTTACGTGTTGGATGTAGTACTTATAAGGCGGTGCTAATTCAATTGACAGGTTAAACATTGTGGCGATACTCACAGCATTTCGGCTGCGAACCGTGATAAGCCCAGGCTTATCAGGATGATGGCCTTCATGATCATCTGCCCGGATACAATCATGTTAGCACACTAGTGACTACATCATTGCGCGAATACGCAAGGCTCATAGTGTCATGGTGGTCAACTTGACTTCTCGCACCTATTTATGGTGAAATTGCTCCAGAGCTCACGTGTTCATATATACTCTAAACTCTAATGTTTAACGCTCTGCTCCCGCCAGAAAGACAACATTGCAGTTCTCACCGACTAGTCAGTCGGGTGAGCTATCATAGCATACGCGATCGCGCTTGATCCTGCCAGTGAATGCTTTATGAGCGTTTCAAATATTGCTTGCTCTCGACGTCTCAGATGACGATGACCATCTGATCTGTTCCCCCACAGGCAACTCGCCTGTCATCAAAGCAACTCCACGTTTCCCTGGTGCCTCTCGGATAGCTATTCCACCGATGTTCTGTTTTGCACGTCCCACAATTGCATACTCTGAACCAGTTACAATCCGGGTCCCGGCGGCTGTAGTTGAAGAACCCAACCGCGTCTATCAAATTAATACGCCCTCGCATGGTCAGGGATGGTGTCAGTCCCGCTTTCGTAGTGAGATATGAATGCCTTGTCAAATCACTTCGCAATGTTAAAGAACATATCGAAGGGATTTGACAGTGAGGCAGAACATCACCCGACGAGGGATACACCTTGGGACATACTTGTTGGTCTAGATGTATCTACTAATAACCGGCACCGTGGCGCGTTACTTCAGCTTCGTGGATTGTATTTCTCCTGGTTGTCGGCTCTTCAACCGGGCGCTCGTCCGCTCCACGTCACCGTAGGTCCAGTTCTCCTCGTACAGTAGAACATCGCACCTCACGCCAAAACCCACAGACATCTACAAGATTGATATGCGCTCTGCTCAGTACATTACCAACAGTGTTCTCTGGACCACAAGAAATCGGTCAACAACCGAGCTATGACTAATGAGGTGAAGATCTATCGTGAACTTCAGCAAACATCAACACAAGGAGGACACCTTTTCTCCTCATGCATCATGTCAACGCGTCGCGGCACATGAACATCTGGTCGACATCATGGTAAGTACAGTGTCTCCACGAGATCTTGTCAAGATGGACAGCTTATAACCGTGCCAGTATCACGAAAGGTTGTTCATAATTGCCTTGAAACTAGCGACATTGCTACAGTCGTAAAATCCAGTACAGCCTACTTGTGTGATTATTTTTCCTACCTCTAGCTGATTGCTTATGGGCGCCGCATGAAGATGGGATAAAGGTTGAATGGAGAGTCTTAATTATTGGGCGTTGGTCGCCGAAAAAAACACTTTTAAATGGCTCATCGCTATGCAATATTTATGCCTAATGTGACTTGTGAAGTTCCTGTGACCTGGATTTAGAGGGAGTCATCAAGTGTTACATCGTGCAATGTACTGTTGAATTTGTATGTGATAGGTAACTCAAGCGTCAACAACTCCAGTACGTATACAGAATGAAGTGGTGAAGTTAAACCTGCGAGGACGTAAAACTACCGGGAGTGTAATTATCAATCAAAAAGTCCGCAAGAGGAGACGAAGAAAGTCGGTGAAATCCACACAGAAATCTAGTCAACATGCTCGTACTAAGAATCCTGATGGTAGTGTCCACGGGGAAAACATATCCTGTCGAGGAACCTGTTACAGGAACTCTCGATGGTCGAGTGTGAATCCGAGTTGTGATTGGTGTGGTAAGTGGTGACCAAATGTGATGGCTGGGCGGAAGTGTGCGAGGATGAACTTCCAACAATTTGCAAATATTGAGTTCCGGTAGCCGGTGATGATGGCCCTCCTTGTCCTGACGAGGCTTGCAACAATGTACAAGCCTGTGCAGGACCAGCTTGGGAGGATGAACCCGCCTGCGACGAGCCACCTGTGTGAGCTGCAGCGAGGGGAGGGCTGTACGTTATTGTTATTGCCGATGACGTTTTCTTGCGTTTCCGTGAAGCAACATATCTCTGTTAATTCCGGATCTAGTGAGAATGAAATTACTGTGTAACATGGAACTGAAGCTCACCTGAAACCCGCGAACAGCAGATACCTCAACGACCTCAGGACGTTGTGTTGCGGGACCCTTCCCTTGGATGTTCTCAAGTTTGGCAGTGCTCTGCATGTCAGCAAGAGATCCTTCTCGTTGCTCATCTGTACCCTCTTCTGGTTTGAGGGTGCCGAGCTGAGCATTTGCGGTCCCATCATGTTAAGGTGATAGTCTGCAAGAGCAGAGAAAGGACTCACATCAACATCTTGGTCGATTTGACCGGCTTCTTCACCCGCTCGGACATTCCCTTCTGGCGTTTGTTGGTCGGATGTGGTGGTTGGAGGCTGTGGAGGTGAGTTTGAGCGAGCGAGGCGCGCTAAAAACTTGCGCTTGGGGCGTTCTCGCAATAGAATGGGCTCATTGGCTGGCTCACGATGTCGAGAGACCATATTCCAGAAGCGTCGAGCTGAGAACAGATTGGAAGGCTGGCGAGGACTGGATGTCGTGGCAGAAAGAGACGTTTGGGAAGACTACAGGTGATTATTGTCAGTACTACTAGGCCCATCGCAGGACAAACACGAATTGTACCTGGAAAAAATTATTGTATGGGTCATCGTGCATATCCTCGATGATACCATCACCCCCAGTAGCATCAGCCTATGATGGACTTGTGAGCAAAGCGAGGCAGGTAGTCAAGTTTGAGCACTGACGTCG
Organism: Suillus lakei; assembly: GCA_016628065.1. Classification (NCBI taxonomy): domain Eukaryota; kingdom Fungi; phylum Basidiomycota; class Agaricomycetes; order Boletales; family Suillaceae; genus Suillus; species Suillus lakei. The sequence continues at coordinate 12,074 of JABBWA010000492.1, forward strand.
AGGCAAGAGGATGATGGGGGCTCGGGTCGAATAACTTCCTGCTGTAGATCGGGTGGAGTTTTCTGCTGTGTAGCGTCAAGTTGCCCGAGCCCTTGTTGAGGTAGTATGGATGCTGAAAGAACAGGAACTATGTCTTCGACCTTCCGGACAATGAATTTCCCGTGGTGTCCGCCACATGCTAGGTATCTCCCATTTCGAGAGAATGACACACAATAAAAGGGTGTGTCACCCTTCCGACTGCCAAATGGCTGGCCGAGTGGCTGGTAGGATTCTGTATCCCATAGTTGTGCGATACCGTGATCGCCCACGCACGCCAGGATATTGTTTTTGGGTGAAAGTGCGATGGAAAACAACTGATTATAATGCTGGAAGCGATGAAGTAGCGCGCCGGAGGTGCTGTCGAAAACGCGTGCACAGAGGTCGGAGGCAGAATAGAGTTTGCTGCTGTCCTTTGACCACACTACCGACGTCACTTCGTCACCCAGGCTTTTGATGGGGCCAACAACAAGCTCGCCAGTCCTGCTATCCCATATGCAAATTGTAAAGCTCCGCCCGCCTGATGCAATTCTGTCGCCAGAAGGTGAATATGCAAGACACCGCACCTCGCGCTGATTCGTCTCGATTGGGCCCACCTCTACTTCTCCGCTGTTTGCTTTACGAACAAGGATTGTTCCGTCATCAGATCCGCTAGTAATATGACTTCCACTGGGAGACCATGAGAGCGACTGAACCCAGTCGCTATGACCCGTCCATATGTCTCCGATCATCTTTCTGTTGGTATTCCAGCGCTGAACGCTTCCATCTGCCCTCCCGCATGCAATCATCTTGCCGTCCGGTGACAGAGTCAGTGCATATATGCTTCCCCCTTTCCCTTTCCATGGTTTTCCTACAGGTCTTCCCGTGCAGTTCCACTTCCGCATCGTGCCGTCCTCTGAACCACCTATGATGTGCACGCTGTCGTGCAGGAAGACGACACTCTGTACATGCATAGCGTCCATGAATTCGCGCCTCTGAGTTGGTGCGAAGGCCTGTGATCCTTTCCGGGCGTCCGCATTTGCATAGTCGTATATTCAACAACCCGACGGCCGTGATCGAAGAACCCAACCGCGTTCATCAAGTTAGTATGCCCTCGCATGGTCTGGGATGGCGTTGGTCCCACTTTCGCAGCGACATTTGTCGTGATATCAACGGCTTGTCACGTCCATTCGTCATGCGAGCACATATCATGATAGGAAGGTAGAATGTCACGGGCGCACCTCGGGAAAGCGATTATGAAGTCTCTGAAATTAGCTGGTCCTGTAGCCTGGATCCAGAGTGTTGGGAGTCATCGATCACTGGACCTCCCCCCATATACTGTTGATATACGAGCGCAGCTTTGTTACGCGTAGATTTCCAAATCGAAGTTGATTTATGCAACAGACAACTCGAGTGTTGAGAAACAAGTACAGCAGCTTGATATATGATAATGTGAAATAACGAGAAGAAAGTAGGACGAGTATGACTGTCAATAAAAAAAATAAGCAGAAAGTTTGTAAGAAAAGACGAATAAAACATAGAATTTACAACTTGAAGAAAAGACGAAGAAAGCCGGGTAAACCCACAGACACGTAGCCAACACACTTGCGCTAAGAATTCGCATAGTAGTGACCACACGGGAAACAAATCCTATCAAGGAACCGGTTGCAAGGGCCTTCAATACTTGAACGTGAATCCGAGTCGTGATTGGTGTGGTTGGTGGTGACAAAGCATGATGGCAACGTGTGCGCTCCAACAGCTTGCAAATGTGGAGTTCCGTGTGCAACTGTACAGAGTGATGATAGCCCTCCCTGCCCCGACGAGGCTTGCAACAATGTACCAGCCTGTGTAGGATCAACTGGGGAGGATGGAGCCGGCTGTGACGACCCGTACGTGTGAGCTGCAGCGAGGGGAGCGCTGCACATTACCGCCGATGACTTTGCCTTGCGTTTCGATGTCAAAGCGACATATCTCTGTCATTTCAATCTCCAGTAAGAATACAATTATTTAGAAGATGGAACTGAGACCTACCTGAAACCCACGCACGGCATACACCCAAACGACCTCCGGACGTGGAGCCAAGTTGACTGATGTGGTATCCTTCCTTCGAGCACGCATTGGCCATTTCCAAAAGTTTCCTTCGCTATTGAGCTTGACGAGCTGGTTCTGTGTGCTGGTAAGAGACCCTTCTTGTCGTTTACCTTCATCCGTTTCTAAATTGTTGGCGTCCAGGCCAGCATTTGTGGGACACTGATCGCCCATAATGTTGAGATGATCTTGTTCGAAAGTGGAAAGAGGACTTACATCGAACAGGTCAACATCCTGGGCATTGGCCTTGTCATTTTCTTCTGCTCGCACCTTCCATTCTGGCGTTTGTTTGTTGGGTGTGGTGGCTGCAGGCTGTGGAGATGAGTTTGAGCAAGCGTGACGCGCCGAGAACTTGCGCTTGGGATATCCCCACAATGGAATGGACTCGTTTACTGGCTCGCGATCTCGAGAGATCATCTTCCAGAAGCGTCGAGCTGGGGACGGGTTGAGAGGCTGAGGGGAACCCGATGTCGTGGAAGGAAGAGAAGTTTGGGAAGACTACAGGTGATTATCATCAGTGCTGGACCCCTTCGCATGACAAACATAATGTATACCTGGAAAAATTTGTTGTATGGGTCATCGCGCACGTCCTCGATGATGCCATCACCCCCAGTAGCATCGGCCTATGATAGAACTGTGAGTCAAGCAAGACAAGCAATCAAACATGAGAGTACTGACATTGAGGCAAGAAGATGATGGGGACTGGGGCCAAGTTTCCTCAGGCTGCTGGATAGCTTCCAGTTGCCCATGAGGAGCTTGTTGAGGTAGTGTGGGTGGTTCAATCTCAGGAACTATGTCTTTGACCCTCCAGAGAGCAACTTTCCCGTCCATTCCACAATATGCTAGATGGTTCCCGTCTCGAGAAAATGTCACGCAGCGAAGGGATTCGTGATTATGAAATGGCTGTCCGAGTGGCTGATAGGGCTCTGTATCCCACAGCTGCGCAACGCCTTTACTGCCCACACATGCCAGGACATTGTTTTTGGGTGAAAGTGCGACGGAAAACAAAATATGGTCGTGCTCCAAAGAATGAAGTAGTGTGCCTGATTTGCTGTCGACAACACGTGCAAAGAAGTCGGATGCAGAATAGAGTTTGGTGCTGTCCGACGACCACACCACCGACATCACAGAGTTCCCCAGGTTTTTGATGGGGCCGACAGCAAGCTTGCCGGTCTTTGTGTTCCAGATGCAAATTGTAGAGTTGTATCCGCCTGATGCAAGTCTCTCACCCGAAGGTGAATATGCAAGAGCAGAGACCCCGACCTGGTTCGTCTTGATTGGGCCCACCTCTACATCTCCGCTTTCTCCTTTTCGAATCAGAATTTCTCCATCAAAGGATCCGCTGGCGATATGGCCTCCGCTGGGAGACCATGAGAGCGACCGTACCCAGTTCCTATGACCCCTCCAAACCCCTTCAAGCATCATCTTGCCATCGGTGTTCCACCGCTGAATGCTTCCATCTGCCCTCCCGGACGCAATCATCTTCCCGTCCGGTGAAAGAGCCAGGGCATACATCCTTCCCCCCTCGCTCTTCCATGGTTTCCCGACAAGGAGTCCTGTGTCACCATTCCACTCGCGCATCGTGCCATCTTCAGAACCGCTTACAATGTGGATGTTGTCGTGCAAGAAGACGAAATCCCGAATCCTCTTCCCGCGTATTTCAAACTCATGCTTTGGAGTTGGTCTGCTGGATTGCGCTGGGGTTGAGGCTTCCCTGCGGGTCTCCTTTGCAAAGAGTCTAGCAGTCATAGCTCGGTACCAATAAGGCGCCTAGTGTATCAAGCTGACTAGGTGGGCAAGCGGTTTATATGAATTTTACAAGGTGGTGCTAATCCTCGATTGAGGTTCTTACAGCATGGTAACCATCGATATCAACGAACAGCTTCTCGCGCCCATTCATATGTACTCGGAACTCTAACCACATTTCGCTCATTGGAAGCTCTGTTCCCGCCCAGAAAATAACACAAAGCCTTGCAGTACTCGCTGACGCCAGGATAGCGATGAGCTATCATGGTATACGCGAGACACGGAGAGGAATTTGACACACCAGGTGCCAGTGAGCGAACCTGGCTTCCAGTGTTTTTGCTGTATATTCATTTCGTGTTAGAAGATGGCGAATCAGAAGTGATCACTGTTGGGTGATCAGAACACTGGTTGCGCAGCCCACGACTTCGCTTCGCGTTGATATCGATAGTTGTCGCAATTTGGTGAGTGTTGAGAAGCACGTTATCATCGGTGTGGCAAATCCAGACCCGGTGTAAGTAGGTCAGCTGCCGCGCCTCATAACCGTTACACCAAAAGGTAGAATACTGAAGACTTAGTCTTCAGTACCAGCGACAGTATATGTATTGATTATGGGAACTCAAGTAAGCCGGCGTGCTTACACCCGGATACAGCCGGTACCAGAGACTAATTCGAGACGATCTGGGCTGAATGTCAACCCATTCATCAACTAATTCGAGTTTAATTTTCTTTACACAAGTCTAATTGGTTGATACTTCGAGTTTTCCCATGTGCGGGCTGATCCAGGGTCCATCCCTTTGCCGTTGTGGCACGCGCTCTGGGCGCCCTCGGCATGACGTTCATGCTGAGCAATCTTCGTTCTGGCGGAGATTCGTTTCTGTTACCTAGTGCGTGTGAGCAGTTAGGAGGCTCTCGCCTCTTCTCACCTGCCCGTCATCGCACTAGGTATGTTTTCTAAAATATTTCTGTTGGCCTCTTCTCACCTGCCCGTCATCGCACTAGCGTATTTTATTCGTCACCCACCCATAACGTTGTTACCCTTCCCTTTGGCTTATTTTCACGCGTGAACGCGCGAACGCGCGTGCATTCACGCATCCTGGCATTGTTTTTTATCTCTATCTATGGCCTCCACCATTTGTCCTTAGTTAGTTGGTCTATTCATCGGATTTTTCCGGACTCACGTCCGGGAAAATCCTTTTGCTGGCTAATCCTCGCAGCCTGCGCTTTCGCGAGGCTAAGTGAGACCAATTATGTACATACCAGCGATCGGGCCCATGTTTGTGGGCCGGATGATCTACCGCCGCTGACTCCTTAGCTCCGATGATGGGGGCTGTCGTGGCCCGTGGGACCTATCACAGGCGCCTGGTGGGTGGGTGTTCCAACTCCAATCGCCACATCCGAATCTCAACCCGGAGATCGGTGGCAAGTGATTCTCCCATCATTCGTGGGTTATTCTCGTTTTCCCAATGGTTCTGATCTTCGTCTTCGTCATGGTCATTTTCTTCTTTGCTCAAGCACAGACCCATTGGACAGATCTAAATATAGTTAATTTCATTCCGTTAGTACTGTTTCTCCACTGATGCTTCGATACGACATCACGCTTGTGGGAGTAGGCGCCATTCTAAATTTCCAGTGTATGCAGATCTACATTGTTTGACTGCTTTACATGTCATGCCGTTTCTGGTACATTTGTTTGCGAGTTCGATCGCACCTATCTTACTCCTTTTGTGTTCAGCGCTGGCCGCCCTCTTTCTGCGGTCACTATTACTGACTTCGGGCGTCCCTTATTTGCTCCAGCGATGTGGAGCGCACCTGGTCTCAGGAAGGGCCGCACTATTCTTGCAGTCGCAGCAATCGTGATACTAGGCTGTCCTGTGTACGTCTCCGTGCTTGGCTTTCCCCTGTCGCACTTATTCATTGTATCGGCAGACCCAGCCTAGACGCATGTATCATATTTTCCCCATTCCATACTTAGGACTACGCTATACTGTCGAATTACAGTTTCGTGACATAGCTCGAACTTTTGTATATAACAAATCATTGTGTAGATCATAATTGCATGTAGACCAGAGTAGATCACAATACTGAATGGATTGGTATTAAATGAACATCATTATTCTCTACCTAGTACGTACTATTGAACAACAGTAGTAACGTCGACTTCGAACCATATCCCAGCGTCAAAAACACCAGCACAAAAGCTGAACATACGAGAACATCAACACCGAGAAAGGTACAGAAAAGAAGAAGAAAAGAAGAAACAAAATTTGCACGAAGAATTTCAGTGAAAATGTCCACGGGGGAAACATAGTTTGTCGAGGAACCTGTTACAGGAGCCTTCGATGCTCGAGCGTGAATCAGAGTCGTGATTGGTGTGATAGTTAGCGACAACGTGCGATGGGGACGCGTATGACGATGGACGTTCAGCGGCTTGCGAATGTTGAGCGCCATTGCCGATTATACCGTACGATAGTGGTCCTGCCTGTGGAGACAGTTGGGAAGATGTACCTGGCTGTACAGAACCAGCTTGCGACAAGGGGCCTGCCGGTGATAAGTCACTTGTATGTGATGCAACGAGAGGAGCGCTGTACGCCACCGCCTGTGATTTTGTCTTCCTTTTGGGCGTCGATGCAACATATCTCTGTCACATACGCCAGTAAGAACCGGTATGTTAAGATGAAAATGAAGCCTACCTGGTATCCGCGCACGGCATATACCTCAACAACATTGGGACGTTTCATGACTGGAGCTATTTGAACAGGTATAGGGTCCTTCCCTGGAGCACGCATTAGCCTTTTCCAGAGGTTTGGAATGCCTTCGCTGTCGAGCTTGGCAGGGGGAGTAGGATCATCAGATAGTGAGTTCTGCGCGATAGTGAGAGGTTCGTCTGGCTGGTTGTTTGTATCCTTTTTAGCGTCGGGCGCATGATTTGCAGGACTACACTGACAGCCGTCATGTTGAGATATAATAGTAAGAGAGCCGACGCGGAACTTACATCTGCATCATTTTCACTCTCATCTTTTTTTTTTCCTGCTCTTTCTGGAGTTGGTTGGTTGAGTTGTAGAGTTTCAGGTTCCAGGGACGGGTTTGAGCGAGCACGACGAGCGGAGAACTTGCGCTTTCGTAATGGAATGGATGACAAGCGGTGCCGAGAGATGGTGTTCCAGAATCGTCGAGCTGAGGACAGGTTGGGAGGCTGAGGGGGACCAGATGTCGAGGCAGGAATGGATGATTGGAAAGACTACCAGTGATTATCAGTAATAGTGCCCTTTACACGACAAAAACGAACCCTACTTGAAAAAAATTGTTATATGGATCAGGGTTTCCGTCGTCGATGATGCCATCACCACCCGTAGCATCAACCTGTGACAATCTTGTGAGCCAAGCAAGACAAGCAGTCAAACATGAGGGTACTGACGTCAAGGCAAGAGCATGATGGGGACTGGGGTCAACTTTTGTCAGGCTGTGTAGCGTCAAGCTGTCCATGACCTTGCTGAGGTAGTGTGGATACCGCAAGCCCAGGAACTATGTCATTGACCACCCAGAGAGTAATTTTTCTGTCGGATCCGCCATACGCTAGATATTTCCCGTCTGAAGAAAATGACACACAGTGAAGGGATTCATGATTCTGGTGAAATGGCAGGCCGAGTGGCTTATGGGACTCTGTGTTCCATAGTTGTGCAACACCTTCATAGCCCACGCACGCCAGGACATTGTTTTTGGGCGAAAGTACGATGGAAAACAGAGAATGGTCGTGCTCGTAGCGATGGAGTAGTTCCCCTGTGGTACCGTCGAAAACACGTGCAAAGAAGTCGGAGGCAGAATAGAGTTTACTGCTGTCCGACGACCATATCACCGACGTCACAGTATTCCCCAGGTCTTTGATGGGGCCAACAACAAGCTCACCAGTCTTGGCGTTCCAGATGCAAATTGTATTATCGATGGAATTCCCATCTGCGTCAAATCTGTCTCCCGACAGTGACCCACCTGATGCAATTCTGTCACCCGAAGGTGAATATGCAACAGCATACAGCTTGTCCTGCTCCGTGACAATTGGGTTCACCTCCACTTCTCCGTTTTTTGAGTTTTGAATCACAATAATTCCATCGTGGAACCCGCTGGCAAGACGGTCCCCGTCGGGAGACCACGAGAGTGCCTGCACCCTATTACAACTCTGATCCTTCCAAACGCCTTCCATCATCTCCCCGTCGGTATTCCAGCGCTGAACACTTGCATCATTCCTCCCACACGCAATCACTTTCCCGTCTGGTGAAAGCACCAGTGCATATATGCTTCCACCCTCGCCTTCCCATGGGTCTCCGACAATAAGCCCTGTGTCGCAGTTCCACTTCCGCATGGTGCCGTCCACCGAACAACTCACGATGTGGATGTTATCGTGCAAGAAGACGAAGCTCCATATGGCTTCCTTGTGTCCCTCAAATTTGTGCTTCAGAGTTGGTCCTGTGACTTGTGCTGCAGTTGAAGCTTCCTTGTAGGTCTTCTGTGACTGTCTTGTAAAGAATCTAGCAGCCATAGTTCGTTATCGCAAGGCGTCTGGTGTAGCAATCTAGGCTCTGACGCAGATCCTGATCAACGTCCTTCGCCTGATCACGTGGTGTGACTCAGGCGGTGACCTGCCGTGACACTATGTTACTCATACTACAAACAAGTGACAGAAAAGTCAGTATGTACGATGATGGAGTCAGGGTGAGACTTCTCTCCAACGCTTTGGCCAATGATGCATGTTCTACAAGGTCTATGTTAAGTCTATTAAACAACAGTTGAAAGCTGATTGTACCTGCACGAGGACACGAGATTCGGACATCAGTGTTTGCATCGATGCATATATACATGCAAGTGGGCCCATGCGATGAACAGTATATAGTAGAACATGTCCACATAATGCTGAGGATAGGTGAACTGCAACACAGAAACGATCACATAAGAGCGTAAATAACGTGATGAGGCATGATGAGTTTGATATGCAGAGGGAAAATGTTTTCAAACCAGGGATACAAACTACACAGGCATGAAGAACCAGCCGGCATCATGAACCGTTGTGATAGTGTCCAAAGGGGAAAGATATCCTATCAAGAAACCTGTTGCAGGACCCTTCGATGCTCGAGCGCGAATCTGAGTAGTGATTGGTTTGGTAATTGCTGACCAAGTGCGACGGGGACGCGTGCGATGATGGGCCCGCCGGTGAAGAGCCACTTGTACGTGGTGCAACGAGAGAAATGCTGCACGTTGCTGCTGGTGACTTTGTCTTGCGTACCCGCTTCATCGCGACATATCTCTGTGAATTCCGTCTCTAGTGAGAATAACAATGCGTAGAAGATCGAACTAAAGCTTACTTGGAACCCGCGCACGGCATACACTTCAGCAACCTCGGGATGTTTCATTGCTGGAGTGATTTTGGTGTCGGAGGGGTCCTTTCCTCGAGCATGCAACATCCGTTTCCAGAGGTTTCGATTGTCTTTGTTATCCAGGCCAGTGGAAAAAGTGGGATCATCAGACGGCGGGCTCTCTGCATCAGCGGGAAGATCATCTCGTTGTTTGCCTTTATTCTTTCTGGCGCCGAGCGGATCATTCGCGGAACCACGCTGACAGCCGTCGTGTTGAGACGATAGTGTGCGAGAGTCGGAACAGCACTTACATCGCCTACATCGTCAACATTTTCACCTTGCTCGCCCTCCCCTTCTGGCACTGGTTGGTTGGGTGTGTTGGTTGCAGGCTGCAGTGGTGAGTTTGAGCGAGCGGGGGAACCACGCTTGGGGCGTTCTTGTGGAATGGGCTTGTCTGCCGTTGGGCGGTGTCGAGAGAAGACATTCAAGAAGCGACGAGCCGAAAACAGGTGGGGGAGATGTGAGCCAGGCGATGCTGATGGAAGAGATTGCTGCGAGGACTACAAGTACTTGTTGTCAGTACTGATGCCATTGCACGAGAAACACGATGTTTACCTGGAAGAAGTTGTTGTATGGGTCATCGTGCATATCCTCGATGATGCCATCACCCCCCGTGGCATCAGCCTGCAACAGCGCTATGAGCAAGGAAGATAGGCAATCAAACGTGAAAGTTCTGACGTCGAGGCAAGATAATGGGGAGTTGGACGGAGTTTCCTTATGTGCGCTTTTTCTGTCACTTTGTTGAAGTAGGATGGGTGCTGCAAGCTGAGGAGCTATGTCCTTGACCATCCATAAAGTGAGTTTCCCGTCGTATCCACTATATGCTAGATGGCTCCCGTCTGGAGAGAATGAGACATAGTAAAGTGTATCTACGCGATTCTGGCGAAATGGTTGACCAAGTGGCTGGTGGGACTCTGTATCCCATAGCTGTGCAACGCCGTTGTTGCCCACGCACGCCAGGACATTATGTTTGGGAGAAAGTGTGATGGACCACAGGGTATTGTCGTGCTCGAAGCGATAGAGTAGTGTGCCTGATGTGCTGTCGAAAACACGTGCGAAATTGTCGGATGTAGAATAGAGTTTGGTGCTGTCCGACGACCACACCAGCGACGTGACTTTGTCACCCAGGCCTTTGATGGGGCCAACGATGAGCTTGCCGGTTTTTGTGCTCCAGATGCAAATTGTATGGTCCCCGCCTGACGCGATTTGGTCGCCCGAAGGTGAATACGCAAGAGCAGACACACTGTCCTTTGTATCGATCGGGCCCACCTCTACTTCTCCACTTTCTGCTTTGCGGATTAGAATTGTTTCATTTTCTGACTTGCTGGCAATGTAACTTCCACTGGGAACCACGAAAGCGACCGTACCCAGCGGCTCTTCCAAAACACCCGCAATCATCTCCCCGTCGGTATTCCACCGTTGAACGGCTTCCGTCCTCCCTCCCGCACGCAATCATCTTCCCGTCCGGTGAAAGCACCAGTGCATATATCCTTCCCCCTTCGCCTTTCCATGGTTCCCCGACAGGACGTCTGGTGTCACAGTTCCACTTGCGCATCGTGCCGTCCACTGAACCGCTCACGATGTGGATGTTATCGTGCAAGAAGACGAAAGCACGAATCACCATATCATGTTCTTCAAACTTGTGCTTTGGAGTTGGTCCTTCAGATTGCGCTGGGGTTGAAGCTTCCTTGAAGGTACTCCATGAAAGGAATCCAGCAGCCATAAGCTCGTTGCTGTGATTTGGCGGATCAGTCAGACTCTGCCGCGGTTGGTAATCAATTATGGGGGCGAACAAGTTGACCAGTACTTACTGGTTGGTCTACTGGTCTGTTGTTTGGTGGCAAACTGGTGAGGTAGGCGAGCGTTCATATCCCGCATGCGGCATGCGTAGAATCCACGAGGCGGCGTTAATCGTCCAATCACAGGTTCATGCCGCAATACAGCATTTGGCCGGTATGATGTTTGCAAACAAACTATAATCCACAACTATCCCCTTGACCCATTTCCAATCATCCTAGCATGGTGAACCACGCTTTTGTGCATACTCGAGGCAACACAGCTCCCGGCCAGAGGACGTATGACACCTTGCAGCACTCACTGACATCAGGATGAGCTATCATAGCTTACGCGAGACGACTTAGGTTGCGGGTAGGAGACACAGAGCTGCGCAAAGAAATTTAGCATGCCAAGTGAGCACATTGTGCTTCTGGTATATTCATCTGGTGTCAGACTGCGTCTTCGCCCATGAATCAGAACTACAGAGTGCTCGTGGGCACAGACGACCTTCCCTTGTTGCCGTATGAATTCGCCCTAGATCCATCCCTCGTGTCCACGCGGAACCTGATTGCGGTTCCCACAATAGCTTGGAGTGCTTTATCAATATAATTCGCAACGGCCATCTGGTCTCATTTCTTCAATTGAGAGAGAAGCATGAACGAATGGAGATGAGTCGATGTCCATTGTAATGAGTCTGACGGGTGCCTTTCTTCCTTGCTCACTCATTAACCCAAATGACATGTCTCGTCTTCCTTTTCTGCACCTGTATGCTGACGCATCCCCCTAGTTACATCTTAATCAGTACATCAGCCGTATCACCTGACAAGATAAGACACTCATTTAAGCGCCAATGGTCATTTTCTTTACGCGCCAACGACTTTTAACTGCGACGCTGCACTGAGTTCTCGAACTTCGAGCGTCTATACATTATTTTAATCACTAATGGCCAGATGTCCGCAGGGATGACGTTTGACACACTGGCCATTTCAATCTGAAAAGATTCTGCTCCACCTATCCTACACTTCAAGTGTCCAGCTTCTTTTTTCCTTTTTGTACTACCAGCTCAATGTATACGATGTCTGCCGCGACGGTGAACTGAATTACAGAACTTCGAGCTGCGTACAGTCTTGTTTATGCTTAGCTCAGAAGCACATCGCTACTCGTCTACCCATAGCCTGACAAGTGTCTGGCGCTATTGACTCCTGGTTCTTTCATGACAGTGAGCGCTTGCAATCGTATGTTCGTTACCCCATCGCTTCCGTCTTAATATGCGGTGGTCGCCTGATTATCTTCCCTATCATCCTCACCCGTTACCCATATAGTGACAGTGAGTATATGACGTTGCAGTGTGCTGATCATTGTAATAATGTTGTAGTTGTCCTATCGCAGTCCGGATCTCGAATAAGGCGCTTTGGTTTTGTTTTGCGAGGCAAAGCAGCCATAGCCATCCCGAAAGTGCGGAACACTGGGGGCAATCTTTACTATGCATCCGCGTCTTCCAGTTCCACGGGCGGGTTCTCGTACAATCCAGGTCATTGCAATTTTTTCGAAGATTGCTACTCTTAAACACGCCACAGGATCCTCACAATGCAAATCTTGAAACGTCTCCAGCCTCACTGCTAATTCTATAGATGCCCAGTGCTTCGTTCAAAATTTTGGAGCCACATCTTTGTACAGCAATCCGCATTTACACGCGTCCGCTGTGCTGCTTCTCCAACGAAGTGAAGGATCTCAAGTGATTTTGGCTTTGATTTTAGGCTTCAGGAAGTTCATGGTAATAAGTTCACAGTATACAAACCAGACCTAGAATGCTAGACAATATCGTGCAAATATTAATCACACAGGTGGCAACAAAAGTATCCCCGCGAGCTGCATGCCTATACTTTTTACATACGAAAGATCCTTGTGTCTCGCACGTCACACCACATCAACGTTATTGTACTGTCAGTGCATGAACAATGGCCGGTCCCGGAGATCTCATGCAGGAGTCGTACTGAGCGATCGTTGTCACTAGTAATATAGTCACCCTGGCGGTACATGCAGTCAGATTTGACAAACCCAATTAACTGTTGTTGAGATAATAATTGATCACTGAGATCCTTTGAGTAAATTGGTTTTGGTGGACTTTCATTTCTTCCCTTGTCCGACAGACAACCGAGTGCGTTGAACTGCACCATACAAGCGAGTGGAAGGCGTTCTATATCAGCGTGTACATAGAAAGTATAACCTGCGTGCGAGACGTGTAGATAAACCCGTGATTGCCACGAATCGAGACTCCAGCTGTCAAGATGCATATCTGAGAAAACCTTTTCAGTTCAAGTAGGCGTGGCCCTCAGGCTTGGATCAGACTTTTATTCCGTCAATTTATCCGTTGAAGTAGATTCTTAAACAGTATTCCCCTTCGCATTGCATCTACGGATCAGTTTCTCCGGCATTGCGAGGAAGGGTGCTGTGTCTCACTGGGAAGGCATTAGTTACTAATACATTATGATGGTAAATATGTCGTGGTATTCTGCTATTAGACACGGCTGTAGGATGGCATGATCCCAGAGCCAGGGCGAGACTCCTCTCCAACGCTTTGGTAAATAATACTCGTTTTTATGAGGTCTAGGTTAGGCATCCATGATCCAACGTCTATTAGACAACATCGGTGGAAAGCTGCTTGTACCCGCACGAGGACACGACCTTCGGACATCAGTGTTTGCATCGATGCATATATACCAAGTGGGCCAATGCGACGGTGACCTGATGACTGTAAGAGATGCTAGTAATGACATGCTGGTGGGATGGCAGCATGTTTGAATAGGCCCCCTGAAGCTCCTTATAGAGTCTTTCACCGAGGGATGCGCAAGGGCATGCCAACAAGCTGCAGTGACTTCATCAAGGATGAAGTGGGCACCGACTTGGTTCGCGAACGGTTGTTTCCCTACGTGGGTAGAGAACCTGTTCGCAAAGCATGCGTGCGCAGTTCGTAAGTTTTGAATGCACGGGAGAATATCGGGACACCGAAATCCTCGGGAGCCGAGTCTTCATCAGTGGCATCATCCTGCCGTAGAATTAAAAGTCTTGTTTTCTTGGCAAAGTTTATAGGATCAATCACCGAACGGCGAAGTCACTACATGACCTGCCCTGAAGTCCACCTGAACTACCCCAAAAAATTTGCTAGACAAATGCCTCAAATTCTTTTGCTAAGTCCGGACAGGGATTTGGCCAAATCCCGGCCTGCTAAAATTCGGACAAACCTATGGGGGGAGCTTCAGCCCCTGGGCCTGTTTGAATTTTCATTCATGCATAACTGACGTGGCACTGGGCACCTCGTACGCTACCGAACGTTGGGTTAACTGTGAATGCACTATCGTCGAATCATGATGCAGAAGCTTCCGCAGACCCATTTGTATCAGTCACTGGGCAATTGCCACGCAACTCATCACGACTGTTTTCTCGAACCTGTTCATTGGTCGGTCTCGGTCCCATGTCAGACATTGCACGCTGTATCGTGGCGGCGCCACACCTTGAAGCTCTCGACAACTCCTGTCTGAGGCCCCGATCTGGACATGTATGTAACAGTCTATGCCACGAAGAGGCCAAATTCGAGTGGACCTGCGAGAATGTATAAAAGCCCTCTCGAATTTTCAGCGTAGCACATCGACGAAGTAGTCACTCCTCTTATACATCCCTAAACATGCAGATTTTGTGCTCTTGAGTGCACTTATATCTTTCGGCATCCTTGCTGCAGCGTCACCTACGCCAGGAGCCATCTCGAAACGTTCTTGTGAGTATTCATGTTCATCAGCAGTATCATATTCACACATATGCCACTGTATCACTCAGCTAAGCGAGAGGAATTTAACATCACTTTCAACGTGATCTCCCAGAGAAGCGCGAAGAGCTTGAGGCCAACCTCGTGACATATGGTGATTACGGCGGTGAAGGTACAAGTGGGTACACTAATTTGCCATGTATTCGTTTATGCATGAACCCTTTTGTACTAGGCAAGAAGCGCGAAGAGCTCGAGGCCAACCTCGTGACATATGGTGATTACGGCGGTGAAGGTACAAGTGGGTACACTAATTTGCCATTTATTCATTTATGCATGAACTCTTTTGTACCAGGCAAGAAGCGCGACTCGGAGGAGCTCCAGGCGGGCATTGATTACGATGATGATTTTACATCAGGCAAGAAGCGCGACTCGGGGGAGCTCCAGGCAGGCATTGATTACGACGATGATGATTTTACATCAGGCAAGAAGCGCGACTCGGGGGAGCTCCAGGCGGGCATTGATTACGACGACGATGATTTTACATCAAGCAAGAAGCGCGACTCGGAGGAGCTCCAGGCAGGTATTGATTACGACGACGACTAGAGCAACATACTACATGCCATAATCCCCATTGATACGGCTATAGATCCGTCGTGACACGGGGAAGTGAGACGGGTGTCTGCGAAACAAGGAGAAATGTGCCTAGTTGACCATATACCGATAAATGACATCTTTACAAGCCATCAGACATCAATCCACCATGCCTTCAATAGTTATAGATTGGCAAACTCTATGACAGTTTTTCTTCGGTGCGTGGTAAATACAATTTACACGTCATGGCTCACGCCGATATCGAAGTTTCAGTGGTGAAGCCTTGGATCTGTGCGGAAGCCGAGGACAGCTTTTGAAGAGTGAGTGCTTATGAGCCATTGAAAGTGGTGGCATAAAGCGCGTCACAAAGGGAATCCTTTGGGATTGGCGGTCCAGGTGATGCGAGGTGATGCGAGGGAGGCGATAGCCCAATATGAGGTATTTTGATGAATTGCTCACCACCGACTGCGTTCGGAGTCACGAACGTACGTCCCCCACTAGCTCGGGAGTGTGTTGCTGATAATGAGGACCGAATGCATCCCTTCCGGTGTCAATCGGTTGCATGTCCTGCAAGGTAGTAGGTATGCTCGAACTCAGAGAAGGATAGACAGACCCATCAACTACTTATAACGTTGCCTCGTCGCTGATCCGTCTGGGATTTGAGTAGAGCCCAGACACATAAGCGCACGGCGCGTAGACAGCTCTTTGCCAAGTAAACACTGACAGGTAAAGTGCAGGTAGAGCTCATGTGAAGTGTGCACATGGGAGTCACACGAATTAGCGGGATCAACCGTCTGTCCTGTAATACATATGTTAGACGTCAAGTTATTGGCGCTATTGACCGTCAGGGTTTTTTGGAAGGTCACGATAATAGGCGCTTCCATCGCCCGCTCGTTATAATACATATCGCTTTATACAGACATACAGCAGTCACCTGATTATCCAACAGTAGATATAGAACGTTATAACGCTGATAACCATACAAATACGTAAATAAAAGCGGAGGGTGTAAAAAGAATAAAGACAAAGCTCGTAATAAAAGACCAAGAAAACAGGTCAAGCCTAAATAGAAATGCACCTGACATATTCATGCTAAGAATCCTCGTGGTAGTGTCCACATGGGAAACAGATCTGTCGAGGAACTTATTACAGGAACCATGGACCGAGTCCGAATCTGTGTCACGAACGGCGTGGTGAGCGACAAAGTGCGATGGTGAGGTGTACGATGATGAACTTCCAGCGGCTTGAGTTCTGCGTCCCACCATAGCTAGCGGTGATGGCCCTTCCTGCCATGGAGAGGTTTGCAACAATGCACAAGCCTGTGCAGGAATAGCTTGGGAGGATGGACCCGGCTGTGACGAGCCCTGTGTGAGTTGTGCCCATTTGAGGGGCGTTGAATGTTGCCGACGATGACCCTCTCCTGCGTTTTGGTGTCATCGCGACGTATCTCTGTTAATTCCGTCTCTAGTAAAAATACAATAGTTTTGAAAGTGTAACGGAAGCTTACCTGGAACCCGCGAACGGCATAAACTTCAACTACCGGGGGACGTTTTGTTTCTGGAGCCACGTTGACGGGTGTGGGACCCTCCCTCGAGCGCGTAATAGCCGTTTCAAGAGATTTCGATCTTCAAAGCTCTCAGTTTGGTAGTGTGGTCGTTCGGAGGTGGGCTCTGCGCATCAGCAAGAGATTCTTCTCGTTGCTTGCCTTTACCCTGGTCTAGTTTGCTGGCGCTGAGCTGAGCGTTTGCAGTCCCATCATGGTGAGGCGATAGTTTGCGAGAGCTGAAAAAGTACTTACATCATCACCCCTTTCACTTTCCTCATCATCTTCTCCTGCTCGCACCTTCCCTTCAAGCGTTGGTTCGTCGGCCGTAGTTTGTGCAGGCTGTAATGGCGAGTTTGAGCTAGCATGGCGCGCCAAGAACTTGAGCTTGTGGCGTTCTCGCAATGGAGGGGACTCTTTTGCTGGCAGGTAATGTCGGGAGATCATGGTCCAGAAACGTCGAGCAGGGTTTGGAGGCTGGGGGGGACGGATGTCGCGGCAGAAAAGATATTTGGGACAACTACGATTTATTGTTAGTACTGGGCCCTTTGCAGGACAAACAAGAGTTTGACCTGAAAGAAATTGTTGTATGGATCATTGCACATCTCGCCCCCCGTAGCATCAGCCTGTCATGGACTTGTGAGCAAGGCGAGACGAGTACATAGTTAAGTATTAGCACTTACATCGAGGCAAGAGGATGAGGACTTGGGTCTGTTTTCATGCTCTGAATCGGATCTGGTTTCCTCCTGTTTATCGGGTCCAATTTCTTGCTGTGGATCGGTCCGGCGTCGAGTTTGCTGTTGTGCAGCGTCGAGTTGGCCTTGTCGAGGTATGGAAAATGTATCCCAGGAGCTATGTCTTTTACCGTCCAGAGTGTGAGTTCCCCGTAGTCTCCACCATATGCTACTATCTCGTCTCGAGAGAACGTCACACAATAAAACCGCTC